>CM019692.1:33345851-33361836 GCA_009760885.1 Achatina immaculata | reverse complement strand
ATTCCCTTGTAGTTTACTCTGCACTTTGTCTTATAATGATTTCTTTTTGTAGCTCTAAAATAATTATAGATTTAAAGGTGTCGATATACACAGCTGACTGTCTTCAGCGTCGGTAAACTCGCAGAAAGTTCTGGTTTTCCATGAGATAAAAAATAACTTTCTTTGAAAACAAATATTGACGCTTAATTAACGTAACTGTTTCATTATTCAACCTGGAATGATGGAAATAGCGAGCATTAATTCTCCTCTCTCTCTCTCTCTCTATCTCTCTCTCCCTATCTCTCTCATCTCTCTCTCTCTCTCTCTCTCTCTCTCTCTCTCTCTCTCTGAGTGTTATGGGACAGAGATTGGGGGAGAGAAAGTGAGTCAGATAATTAAATCCGAATGCGTCAGCTTAGACTGAAGTTAGAAAATATCCTCGCTAATTAACCGTCCTGAAATAACGTAATTGAACCTGACTTGGGAGTTAAAACTTTGAGTTCTTCCTCGCACTTACAGTTGGTAGATTATTTTCTGGCTTCCATGTAAACATGAACTGGGTTCTTTGAAAGTGGTATCAAAGTGGGAACTTTAAAAAGCAGATTCCACACAGATGTTGGACTAGAGACTAGGCCTTTCCTAAATTTTCGAAGCGCAGTTTTGACTCAGCCTACTTGTCAGGTTGCACCGTAATAGCTAGATCAGTTGATGTCCATCTTCTGATTGATGTCCATCTTCTGATTGATGTCCATCTTCTTGTTGATGTCCATCTTCTTGTTGATGTCCATCTTCTGGTTGATGTCTATCTTCTGGCTGATGTCCATCTTCTAGCTTTCATCGTCCGTGAGTCTAATATCAAAAGTGATATTGACAGCTTCAAGTGTTGCTTTCTCAGTGCTTTACTACACGACAGCCTTCTTCCTTCCTGTTTGTAGATTTTTCAGTTGCAGTGCTCTGTCGCTGTCATGTTCTACGCTGTTCTCTGTTACTATCATGTTCTAGACTGTTCTATGTCGCTATCAAGTTCTCTATCGCTGTAATGTTCTAGACTATTCTCTGTAGTTATAACCTTCTAGAGTGTTCTTTGTTGCTATCACTTAATAGAGTGTTCTCTGTTGCTATCAGTTACTAGAGTGTTCTCTGTTGCTGTCAAGTTCTAGAGTGTTCTCTGGCATTATAACTTTCTAGAATGTTCTCTGTTGCTATCATTTACTAGAGTGTTCCCTGTTGCTGTCACATTCTAGAGTGTTCTCTGTCGGTATAACCTTCTAGAGTGTTCTCTGTTTTTATAACCTTTTATAGTGTTTTCTGTCGGTATAACCTTCTAGAGTGTTCTCTGTTGCTAACACCTTCGAGAGTGTTCTCTGTTGCTATCACTTACTAGAGTGTTCTCTTTTGATATCACCTTCAATAGTATTCCCTGTTGCTATCACATTCTAGAGTGTTCTCTGTTGCCATCACATTCTACAGTTTTCTCTGTTTCTATCACCCTCTAGAGTGTTCTCTGTTGCTATCACTTACTAGAGTGTTCTCTGTTGTTATAACCTTCTAGAGTGTTCTCTGTTGCTATCACATTCTAGAGCGTTCTCTGTTGCTGTCACCTTCTAGAGTATTCTCTGTCGTTATAACATTCTAGAGTGTTCCCTGATGCTATCATTTTCCAGAGTGTTCTCTGTCGCTGTCACCTTCTAGAGTGTTCTCTGTTGCTGTCAAGTTCTAGAGTGTTCTCTGGCATTATAACTTTCTAGAGTGTTCTCTGTTGCTATCACTGTTTAGAATGACCTCTGTCACTATCACGTTCTAGAGTGTATTCTGTCTCTATCACGTTCAAGAGTGTTCTCTGTCGCTATAACCTTCTAGATTGTTCTCTGTCGCTGTCACGTTCTGGTGTTTTCTCTGTCGCAACACTTTCTAGACTTTTCTCTATCGCTATCACGTTATAGAGTGTTCTCTGTCGCTATCACGTTCTTCAGTGTTCTCTGTTGCTATCACGCTCTAGAGTGTTCTCCGTCGTTATAATGTTCTAGAGTGTTTTCTGTCGTGTGTTATGATTTAGACTGTTCTCTTTCGCTGTCACGTTCTAGTATGTATCTTGTAATTACCATGTCCTGGAGTATTCTTTGTCGCTGCAACGTTCCAGAGCATTTTATATTGCTGTCATGTTCTAGAGTGTTCTCTGAAGCTGTCACCTTTTAGAGTGATCTCTGTCGCTACCATGTTCTAGTGTGTTTCTGTTGCTATCACATTCTAGAATGTTCTCTATCCCTGGCACGTTCTTGAGTATTCTAGAGTATTCTCTGTCCCTACCACGTTCTGGAGTGTTCTCTGTCGCTATCACCTTCTTGCGTGTTTTCTGTCACTATTACGTTCTTGAGTGTTCTCTGTCACTATCACTTTCTTGAGTGTTGTCTGTCACAATTACGCTCTAGAGTGTTCTCTGTCATTATCAGGTTCTTCAGTGTTCTCTGTCACTACAACGTTCTTGAGTGTTCTCTGTCACTAGCACATGCTAGAGTGTTCTCTGTCACTACCAAGTTCTAGAGTGTTCTCTGTCACTACCACGTTCTTTAGTGTTCTCTGTAACTACAACGTTCTATAGTGTTCTCTGTCACTACCACGTTCTTTAGTGTTCTCTGTAACTACAAAGTTCTATAGTGTTCTCTGTAGCTACCACGTTCTAGAGTGTTCTCTGTCACTACAACGTTCTTTAGTGTTCTCTGTAACTACAACGTTCTATAGTGTTCTCTGTCGCTATCACGTTCTAGAGTGTTCTCTGTCACTACAACGTTCTTGAGTGTTCTCTGTAGTTACCAAGTTCAAGAGTGTTCTCTATCGCCCTGGCTGACAAACTCCTGTCTGCCAAGATTCACATCAATTCCCAGAATCTTTGTTACAATTTTGTGACCCATGGATCGAACTTTTTTGGACATTGTGACGAGGTCTGTTACAAATCTGCCATGAAAGTTTACTGAGAGAGTCTCTTAATTCACGCCTTGGTAATAAAGCAATGTCACCTCAGGTAACTATAACAATTTATGTCACAGAGAACATGAAAGTCATCACTAGACACAACAGTCTTATACCACTGAGAACAACATTTCCCTTCTCCAACATGTTTTCAGAATAATCATTTATTTTGTTTAACTTCCTTCCAGTAACTTTTTTCTTCACATATTCCGCGGTTGAGAGTGTTCCGTATCGAGGGTTTGAGTTACAAAATAAAAAGATGACCAAATTGTATGTGGTGTTATCTCTTTCTTTGTCAGTGGCCCGTGCCATTTTCCGTTCGTCTAATTCAGTGATTCTTGACTGTTTCTTCCGTTCTGAAAACTGCTATGGACTTCTCATTAAAATTAAACAGCAAATAGAACCCAGATGGTAATAAGATTTTAACTTATTCAAATCAACCCACTTCCTGGTCTTTGGACCTCCTAAAAGTCTTTCCCTGTACTCTTGTGAGTCCATGGACCTCAGGTTAAGCACTCTTTCTCCATCTCTCTCTCTCATTCTCTCTCCTCTCTCTCTCTCGCTTTCTCTCTCGCGCGCTCTCTCGCGCGCTCTCTCTCGCTCTCCATCTCGCTCTCTTTCTCTCCATCTCGCTCTCTTTCTCTCCATCTCGCTCTCTTTCTCTCTCGCTCTCAATCTCGCTCTCTCTCTCTCGTTCTCTCTCTCTCGCTCTTTCTCTCTCACTCTCTCTCTCGCTCTTTCTCTCTCGCTCTCTTTCTCGCTCTTTCTCTCTCGCTCTCTCTCGTTCTCTCTCTCACTCTCTCTCTCTCTCTAATCCGTTGTTAATAATTTTAGATGATATGTATGAATGTGTTATTTTGTGTCTCTTAGTATTCTTGTGAAGTTGAGGGCGGAGTGGGTGGGGGAGGGGGAAGTATCCGACGTTGCCCGGGTAAATGGAACGTAGGGAAAAATCCACCGTCAGGTAGGAAATATCAGAAGTTGACAGCGAGAACAAATCTCTATAGAAATATACTCCTTCCTTGTTTGATGGAAAATGCTGAAAGAAGTATCCTCGCAAGCTGCTTCAGGTCGATTGTGGCTTCGTGGTCAAACTCAGATTCCACAGTTGTACATCTTATCATATTTGATAAACAATCCCTATCATCCGTTGTTTCCAATGATGTTCCAAGCTCGCCGATAAAGTTTTGAAAAATTGTCATTTTGTGATATCCAGCAAATATATATCTGTAAATATGGCGATAGAGGAAGCGATCTGACAATTTTCTAGATTTTAACAAAAAAGTGCCCGTCTTCTTTACTAAAGACAAGATCAGTTATTGTTGCCTCTTATACAGGCGAAAGTTTGTGAATTAAATCCAGAAAGAATAGACACATTTGGTCAGACTAATTCCTTTCTTGTGTCAGACCAAAGACCAGTTTACAGTACGTTAGAGGAGTCAGTAACGTGTAAAAGAATCTTTGCTCATCATCCGACAGAACGGGCAAAATGTTTGTAGTAAACCTTCTCTCGACTCTTTGCTATTAGGAAGTTTTAAAACATGGAGGGATGGAGGAGAAATGGGAGGGGCACAAGAGAGAATGGTAGACAGAAGAGAATGGTAGACAGAAGAGAGAATGGTACACAGAAGAGAGAATGGTAGACAGAAGAGAGAATGGTACACAGAAGAGAGAATGGTAGACAGAAGAGAGAATGGTAGACAGAAGAGAGAATGGTACACAGAAGAGAGAATGGTAGACAGAAGAGAGAATGGTAGACAGAAGAGAGAATGGTACACAGAAGAGAGAATGGTAGACAGAAGAGAGAATGGTACACAGAAAAGAGAATGGTACACAGAAGCATTAAAGACAATCTCAATAGGGGTAGAAGAGAGAATGGTACACAGAAAAGAGAATGGTACACAGAAGAGAGAATGGTACACAGAAGCATTAATGACAATCTCACTAGGGGCAGAAGAGAGAATGGTACACAGAAAAGAGAATGATACACAGAAGAGAGAATGGTACACAGAAAAAGAATGATACACAGAAGAGAGAATGGTACACAGAAAAGAGAATGGTACACAGAAGAGAGAATGGTACACAGAAAAGAGAATGGTACACAGAAGAGGAAATGGTACACAGAAGAGAGAATGGTACACAGAAGAGGGAATGGTACACAGAAGAGAGAATGGTAGACAGAAGAGAGAATGGTACACAGAAGAGAGAATGGTACACAGAAACATTAATGACAATACCACTAACAATCCTGACATGGTATTAAAATGAACTTTAAGGAGTTGTTTGTGCCCCCTCTGGTCTGCACTTGTCCGGATACTTAGACAATTATTATTTGTAATTTAACGCATTTGAGAGCTGATTGAACGAGTCGATCGTTGAAAAGAAGAAGAGAATTGTATGTAGATATATGACAAATCACGTGACAGCACAGGCAAGAGAGATAACATGAAAATGCTGTGGATGCCCGCACACGACTGAACATTTGCACAGACAGAATATGGCCTCATCACTCTTAAGTGTGTCCGCTGTGTGAATATCAATATTAAATTATAATCTGCCACTTGTTGATATTGCTCCAGCTGTCGATGATGTTGGAACCACTAAAGTCGTATCTTCTCCGTGAATGGACATATTATATTTGCTGAACTTAGCTGAATCCGTATTCTACTGGGTGAGTATCTTCTTGTGGATTAGTTTTCATCTTAGAAATTACCTCTTGTTGCTGGTGATAAAGGACAACCTAATTTTCTCTGTTACACACTAAGAAAATCCAACAAGACTCCCAGGCTTTCAACTCCACAGAATAATACTGATACAACAAATTAACTCAACTTGGCAGTCTTCCAACATAACAAAACTTGTCAACAATGAGAGTTCCGACAGAGCCAGTGGTGTAGTTTTTATATTCAGACAACACAAGTTTATTGATGGGAAAAATGAGGGGTGAAAATATGAGAATGGAAACGTAGCCATTAGGCTGGAAAAAGTTACAATGACAATTCCCGGCGTGAGAAAACTCTACGTCATATGGGAGAAAACCTTACAATGTGCTATACAAAAAAAATCCATACTTACAATGTTTCCACCCCAACAACCTCAGCCATCACAAGAAAACCTACATCCTCCATCTCGACTACCAAAAACTGCCCCTACTGAAAACTCTACCTAATCAAGACTCCATCTACAACAAAACAAGTTAGGTTCCTTCTACTACAAAAACAAAAACCTTTGCCTAATCTTGAGTGGTATTTATACTATCCCTACCCACTCAGTTTTCTCCATGCTGCACGCTTATCTCAAGACCCCCACATAGTGGTCTCAACCAATCTACCTTTTAAACAAGGGTACTCACTCTATTAATTGTTTCCTGGGTACCAATCCTGCTTATATCCCATAGCCAAGAGAATACTGCTATACCACTTTACCTCCTCTTCAACAAAACATTCACGTCTTATTGTGCGGACCAACAAGGCTCAGGTAAACACAAGTTAATGGAATTGTTTCGAAGATATGTAACTATGTGCCACCTGGTTCTGCATGACAAACCATCAGAGCACAGTCCTGTAAACATAACTGAGATAAAATGATATCATAGGATCAAATGTTATTGCAGTACACTATACCTGATGAGGCAGGTGTGCTCCGTGCCAATGTATAATAGTTACTGCTCCCCCAGTGTTACAGATTCTATCCTACATTATAACGTAAACCTAAATCCTGACGTAATATCAGGCAACCCATGAATATTACTGTGAGCGACATGCGAATATCTTCAAGTAATCAAGACAGGTCTCATTCATTCATTCATTTGCATGTTCCTTGCGGAACTTTGCCTCCCAAACAGCACTCCTGTAGGCCTCTGCGTTCTGAGCAGGATGGCCTGCTGCTGCTGCGTCCATTTGCAGATCGTCAACGATGTCTTGCAGTCATCTTCGGTTTGGTCGTCCTCTTTTTCTTTTTCCCATTATGTATCCTTCCAATACGGTCTTCTCTAAATTATCATGACGTTTAATGTGTCCAAAATATTTAAGTTTTCTCTCTTTAATCCTCTTTACTAGCCAGCCGTCTTCAATATTAAGCTCTTGTAGTATAGATATATTTGTTCGCTTTTGTGTCCACGATATTTGAAGAACTCTTCTGTAGCATTTACATTCAAAGGCATTTATGTGTTTCTCAGCTGTTTTGTTAAGTGTCCAGGTCTCACAGGCATATTTTGCGATTGGAAAGATGCATGCCCTTAAAATTTTTATTTTTGTAGTTCTGTCTGCTCCTCTCCACAGATTCTTTATGTGTTTTACTTTCTGAAGAGCAATAGATGTCCTCCTTTTAATTTCCCTCATTGTATCTCCATTATTAGTTAGTAGTAATCCAAGATATTCAAAACTCTCCACTTCTTCCAATTTTTCCTCATTGATATATATTTCAGCTGCCTTGTTTGTTTTGTCATTTGCCATCAATTTAGTTTTCTTTGCATTAAGATAGAGGTTCTGCTCTTCGCTGTTCTTACGGACTGACATAATTAGTTTTTCCATTCAAGACAGGTCTACTGAACGCATAATAAACTTTACATGCATCCAGATGGTGATGAAGTAGGAGAATGATCAAAACTCGTCGAGGAGTAACTGTACAACAGGGCGACTCTGATATATAACGTTACATACTCTGCCATAAGAACTGCAAATGTCTATTACATAACTAACTTCGAAACTACTCAAGCACAAGAACAGGAATTAAACTAATCACGATAAGATCGAAAGCCTGACCCAGACTTCCAACTCAGATTCTAAACCCAGACTGACTACCGAGCCAAGGTTTATCTCATAACGGACTGTAATAACCAACAATAAAGCACAACATTTCAAGGGCTTTAACTTACAAAAACTTAAGTAGAATTGTCTACACTGTCTGGGAGATATTCTGCGACAATCTGCGATTATATTCATAGGAAATTCAACATGCACAGCTAAAGTATTCAGATAAAATATATCAAGTTTAGATGCCCTTGTGAATGCAGGAACCTCTCTACTATAGAGAGCGAAACAACAACACAACTCCTTCAGATCATCATAGGAAGTACCCCCCCCCCCTCAGACAAGTGTTTCTGCCCTATTAAACTCCTTACACTCTAAGGGGTGTGGGCCCCTCTGGGTCATGACTCCCAGAGGTCTTGTGAGTTGTTTTTTTTTTTGTCCCGGGATTGAGTTGGCACTGCACTTTTGAAGTGCGTCTTTAGCGTTTTAGCCGCGGAGGACTGGAATTGGCCGCGACAAACGAAACCATTTATGTTCCTTATTTCGCATACTCCACAGCCAGCATGAAGCCTTTTCTGCTGTTTCTGAAAGGCTTTTCAATGCTCTTGCTCTTGCTTGTCCCTTTATGCCCAGTTGCTTACATATGTCGTATGCTGATGTTGCTATGAATCCTCTAGCTCCCACCTCTACAGCTATCACTTTTGCCCTGACTCCTGCCCCCTGCCTCAGTTGCTTGACCAGGTCATTATACTTCTCACATCTGAACAGAGGTTGCTCCTCTATTCTTGTTTCGTACGGAACCGTAAGCTCAATCATGATTAGATCCTGTTTTTCTACGGAGTACATTACAATGTCCGGTCGCATTCCTGTGTTCTTGATAGCAGTCGGGTATTCTCTTCTTCCTGGTAGGTCCGCTATCACATCCCAGTCATTTCCACTATCTAGCAGTGATGGTAAGGGAATGTCCCTGATTTCATTATTCGATGTCGTACCAGCACCTATGAAGTATTTAACTGGGATCTGAACTCTTTTGCTGTTAGTTTCTTTATCTTCTGCCCTGTCTACAATGGCTATTAGTTCCTGCAGCACTTCGTTGTGCCGCCAGGTGTAGCGTCCTTGACCTAATGATACTCTACATGCTGACAGCACATGTTCCAATGTTTGCCTTTCGTTGCAGAGAGGGCAATTTGTGTCTTCTGATAAACCCCATTTGTATAGGTTGGAGCCTGTAGGCAGAAGGTCATAAGTAGCTCTGATGATGAAGCTAAGTCTCAAGGGTGCCATTTTCCAAATGTCATTCCATGTTAGTAATCTCTGCAGGACTTCCTCCCATGTTGTCCACTGACCTTGCTGTACCTGTTGGACTGCCTTCTGGACCCGCTTATCATCCTCTGAATTCCTTACTTCGCTGATGATCATATTCCTTTTTTCCTTACAGGAGGCCTTTGACCACCATTTGATTTCACCATGACGAAATCCTCTTTTGTTGGTCTGGGTGTATCCTATTACTTCTTTCAGCTCCTGTGTTTCCCTGGCTGCGGTCACTTCCTCACTTACTCTCCACTTTCGTCCAGTTTTAAGTGTTGGCTGCACTTCTCCTACTACTGGATCTGTAGATTCTTGTAGCATCATTGCAAGCCTTGTCTTTCCTACCGTGTATTCTTCGACCACAGATCTGTAGATTCTTGTAGCATCATTGTAAGCCTTGTCTTTTCTACCTTGTATTCTTCGACCACAGATCTGAATGGTAGCTGAAATTTGTTCTTCTTGCAGTACACTGCCACATCAGTTAATCCTGGTGGTACAGAAAACCACTTTCTTATAGATTTATTTATCTTTCTTTCGATTGCCTCTACTGTGCTGGTACTTACTTCGTAAATGAGTAGTGACTACATCAGTTTTGGAACCAGCATGAACTGGAGGCATCATATTTTGAACTTCACCAGTAGCTTGCTTTTGTCTATGATGTTCAGTCCATTCTGTGCCATTTATATGACCTGCTTCACCGCGTTTGAGTTTTTCATGGAAGCATCATATACTCTGCCAAGGCTCTTCACTGGCTCTTCCCCTACAGTTGGGATTATTTGATTTGCCACTGTGTACGATCTTTCTATCACTTTCCCCTTTCTGAGTGACAGACTTCTTGACTTCTTTAGCTTGAAGCTCATGCGGCACCATATGATAAGGCTATCCAAACGCTCTAACATCTTTCATGCCTGTGCTTCACTGGTTGTTATTATTGTTGTGTCATCCATGAATGCTCTTAGTGGTGGCATCTGACATCCATTTCTGAACCTTGGGCCTTCTGCTGCTTTCAAGATTACTTGCATGGCCAGTACGAACAGTATGGAAGATATTGTACAGCTCATTGCAAGTCCTACCTGTAGCTCAATCCATCTTGTAATATATCCTTGTGTTCCAAATCTCATGAGGAACCCTGTGAAGTACATTTTCAGCATCTCCATGATTTCTTTTGGCACATGATACATGTCTAGTGCTAGCCATATCATCTGGTGTGGTACTGAGCCATACGCATTGGCTAGTCAAGCCATATTACTTGTAGATCTTGCTTTCCAGATCTTGCCTGCTGAATAGCTTCCTAAATCATTGAACCATGCTCTGGACATCCTGGGGAACCTGGAATTCCTCCCTTTTGCACAGATGTATCAACATAACCATTATCTAGGAGGTATGTTGTTAGTCTCTTTGTCATTACGGAGAAGAATATCTTTCCTTCCACATTCAGAAGTGAGATCAGTCTGAACTGGTTGATTTCAGTGGAATTCCGCTCCGTTGGGATATATATATATATATATATATATATATATAGATAGCGGTTAGCGGGGTAGGGGTATCCCCTATCAAAGGAGAAGTAAGACGCCTCCTTACCTCCGTTAGTCTACGGGACACCCTTGGGCAAGGTGGAGTACCCGTATAGCCCCCCGATCAGGGTGACGTGAAGCCATGGGAGCAGGTGGTGGATGGAATGGGAGAGCAGCTGACAGATAATGTTGGTTATGGTCACCATTCTATGATGGTAGGCAGATGATCTCAATGTAGGGACAATGGCTACGATCACTGACTAGTACAGTCACTGCCCGGAAGGAAAGCAATGGTAAACTACCTTCTGGAAACATACCAAGAAACCCAAGCAGCAATCATGGAAAGTCAAATAGGAAAAAGATCTGGTGGTGACGCCCCCAGGCCAGATAGATCTAATTTTAACACTGGGGAAGAGTGTGAGGCAGAGGTCGGTACTAGTAATTGTGATGACGGACAAAATCCTGACGGTGTTACCAAGGAAAACCCCTGTATCAAGCTAAAAAGAAAAATAAGAGTAGGAACATGGAATGTAAGAAGTATGTATGAGGGAAAATATCAAGTAATAAGTGACGAGATGAAAAGAACGTGGATACACATTTTGGGAATCTGCGAACATCGATGGAAAGGATCAGGACACTTTAAGAGCGAGAATGATAATATATTTATATATTCTGGCGGAGAAGTAGGAGGAAAGAATGGAGTGGCTTTTTATTTGGACAAATCAACATCAAAAGCATTACTAGGCTACAATCCAGTAAGTGATAGAATCCTAACAATCAGACTTAAGGGCATTCCTAGAAATGTAACAGTCATCCAGGTATATGCACCTACATCAGCAGCAGAAGAAGATGAAGTAGAACATTTTTATAACACACTGCAGACGACAATGGACCAGGTACGGAAAAATGATATTGTATTTATAATGGGTGATTTTAATGCAAAAATTGGTACAGAAAGAGCAGAAGATGAAGGACAAGTTGTAGGGAAATTTAGCATAGGACACAGAAATGAGGCAGGTGACAATCTAATGGCGTTTTGCATGGAAAATGAGCTAATGATCGCTAACACACTTTTTAAACAACATCCAAGAAGTCTTTACACATGGACATCACCTGATGGGAAAACCAGGAATCAAATAGATTACATTTTAGTGCAGAGAAGGTGGAGGTCAAGCATAACATCAGCAAAAACTTTACCAAGTGCTTATTGTGACACGGACCATGAGTTATTAATAGCAGACATGAAGATAAAGATAAAAAATATAGTTATGGGATCAAGACCACTCCGCTTTGACCTTACAAATATACCAGAACAATACGGTATAGAAGTGAAGAACCGTTTCGAAATCCTGATGGCTGTACAGGAAGAGATGACACCAGATGAACTGGCTACGCAGGCCAAAGATATCTTAGTAACAACAGCTAAAGACATGGTTCCAGTAAAGAAAACACAAAAGAATAGATGGATCACAGCAGGTACACTAGAACTGATAAAACAATGTAGAGAAATGAAGACGCAATGGCGAGTGACAAACAACAACAAAGATAAATATAAATCTTTAACAAAAGAAGTACGAAGAAACATAAGAAAAGACAAAAAACAATACATACAAGATTGTTGTGAAAGAATAGAAGAAAATCAGAGGTGTGGAAGAGATAGTGAAATGTTTAAAGAAATGAAGACATTGACGAGAAATGTCACACCTAAGCTAAATGTAATTTGTGATGAGATGGGGACAGAGACAGAGGAAATTCTAGAAAGATGGAAGGAATATTGCAAAAGAATGTATGAAACAACCGACTGTGGAAGCAGAAATCAACAGTGTGAATTATTATTGGAGGAGAAAGAACCCGAGCCGACAATGGAAGAAGTTTTATGGGCAATAAAGAATCTAAAAATGGTAAATCACCAGGATGTGATGAGATAACCGCTGAATTTATTAAAGCAGGAGGAAAGGAGTGTGCAACAATCTATCATGCACTATGTAAAAAGATATGGCATTCAGGTATTTGGCCAAAAGAATGGAAAAGAACTGTATTCATACCGCTGCCAAAAAAGGGTAACCTGAAATTATGCACCAACTACAGAACTGTTGCCCTGATTAGTCATGCCAGTAAAATTATGTTATAAATTATAATGGGTAGACTTCGAAAGAAAATAGAAGAAGAAGTCAATATGGTCCAAGCTGGCTTCAGGCAAGGAAGAGGATCAAGAGATCATATATTCAATCTAAGATTAATAATAGAGAAATGCAGGGAGTTTAATGTGAATCTATATTTATCCTTTATAGACTACTCAAAGGCATTTGATTGTGTACAACACCAGAAACTTTGGGAAATAATGGAAAAAATGGGATTTCCAACACATTTGATACAATTAACATCACTGCTGTATTTAGACCAACAAGCAGCAGTAAGAATAAATGGTGAAACAACAACTTGGTTTGACATAAAACAATGGGTCCGTCAGGGGTGCATATTGTCACCCTACTTATTTAACTTGTATACTGAAAATATAATGAGGAATGTTAGAGAAGATGTAGACAAAGAATATTACGATGACATAACAGTTGGAGGTTATGAAATACCAGAGATTAGATATGCTGATGACACAGTATTGCTGTCCACAACACAAGAAGGAATGGAAAAACTAATTATGTCAGTCCGCAAGAACAGCGAAGAGCAGAACCTCTATCTTAATGCAAAGAAAACTAAAGTGATGACAACTGACAAAACAAACAAGGCAACTGAAATATGTATCAGTGAGGAAAAACTGGAAGAAGTGGAGAGTTTTGAATATCTTGGATCACTACTAACTAATAATGGAGATACCATGCGGGAAATTAAAAGGAGGACATCTATTGCTCTTCAGAAAGTAAAACACATAAAGAATCTGTGGAGAGGAGCAGACAGAACCACAAAAATAAGATTTTTAAGGGCATGCATCTTTCCCATCGCAACATATGCCTGTGAGACCTGGACACTTAACAAAACAGCTGAGAAGCACATAAATGCCTTTGAATGTAAATGCTATAGAAGAGTTCTCCAAATATCGTGGACACAAAAAAGAACAAATATATCTATACTACAAGAGCTTAATATTGAAGAAGGCTGGCTAGTAAAGAGGATTAAAGAGAGAAAACTTAAATATTTTGGCCACATTAAACGTCATGATAATTTAGAGAAGACCGTATTGGAAGGATACATAATGGGAAAAAGAAAAAGAGGAAGACCGAAACGAAGATGGCTGCAAGACATCGTTGATGATCTGGAAATGGATGCAGCAGCAGCAGGCCATCTTGCTCCAACCGAGAGGCCTACAGGAGTGCTGTTTGGGAGGCAAAGTTCCGCAAGGGACATGCAAAGGAATGAATGAATGGGATATATACTCCTTTAGCCTTTGTTCCATTCTTTACTTATGAGCCCTTGGTCCATGCTGTTCGCAGGAGTTTATGGAGCTTCTTTAGAACTTCGGGTCATCTTTTGTATATTATGTAAGGACACCATTTGGGCATGGTACTGACTTGACTTTAGCTTTTCCTACGATGCTCTCACTTATTGTAAGGTTGGTGGGCTGCATTTGAATTTGCTGCCTGGTGCACAGTGGCACACTAGACCTTTCATCTGCTCGAGAGGTGTATGTCTTGCTCAGATGTTCCTCGAGCACCTCCTTACTGCTTTCAGCATACCTGATTTTGGCTGTTCAAATAACTGCTTGGCAAACTCGAAGGGATCTCTGTAGAACTCTCTCTTGCAATCTGGTTTCCGTCTTCCTTTTACATAGTCTTTCAGCTCTGCAAAGGGATTTTAGACGCCCCAAACCTGTCTTAGTCCTTCCTTTTCTGATTCGTGTGCCTTCTTGAACATTTTCCTGGCATATTTCTTCTGCTGTCTTATTGCTTCTATTTTACTCTGTCTTCTGGACTTTCTTGGTGTTACTTTTTCTCTTTTTGCCTGTTTGGTTCCAAACTCTTTGTGGCAGTGAAGATATATTATGTTATCAAATGCCTCCAGTTTTTGCTCAAAGTTTTTCCCTCTCAGCTGTTTGTCCAATTCTTTGCATAAAACTGTGTCCAGGTTTTCCCATATGCTTTTGTCACTTGCTGGTGGGAAGTTAACCTTGTCTCTGGTCTCGTCGGAGGGCTGCGTTGCCTCCTAGCTGCCTGACCCAGTCTGAATATTCTCTGTGCTGTGGTTTATATCCTGACAGAGACCTTCTAATGTCTTATCTGAGACTGGCGTCGCAGTGCACTGTTGAGTATTGGACAGCAAGGAACCATCACATCCCTTCTTCGTTCTGTGTATCTTCATGCCACGTTGAGTGTTAAATTTCCTGCCATATACATGGATACTCCATCCGCTGTTCTGAACTCAAATTAATTGGAGCGGGAATGGTCGTTTCCGTATAGTCAGCTGTGGATCTATTATTCTCCCCCCCCCCCCCACCTTTTAGGTGAATCCTGTGGGCAATTCTTCTAATTTGGACTTTGTAGCGATAGTATGCCGGCTGACAGGGTTGATAGTATGACGGCTGGCAGAGTTGATAGTACGACGGCTGACAGGGTTGATAGTATGCCGGCTGACAGGGTTGATAGTATGACGGCTGACAGGGTTGATAGTATGCCGGCTGACAGGGTTGATAGTATGACGGCTGACAGGGTTGATAGTACGCCGGCTGACAGGGTTGATAGTATGACGGCTGACAGGGTTGATAGTATGACGGCTGACAGGGTTGATAGTATGCCGACTGACAGGGTTGATAGTATGACGGCTGGCAGAGTTGATAGTACGACGGCTGACAGGGTTGATAGTATGCCGGCTGACAGGGTTGATAGTATGACGGCTGACAGGGTTGATAGTATGCCGGCTGACAGGGTTGATAGTATGACGGCTGACAGAGTTGATACTATGACGGCTGACAGGGTTGATAGTATGTCGGCTGACAGGGTTGATAGTATGACGGCTGACAGGGTTAATAGTATGACGGCTGGGTTGATAGTATGATGGCTGACAGGGTTGATAGTATGACGGCTGACAGGGTTGATAGTATGACGGCTGACAGAGTTGATAGTATGACGGCTGACAGGGTTGATAGTATGACGGCTGACAGAGTTGATAGTATGACGGCTGACAGGGTTGATAGTATGACGGCTGACAGAGTTGATAGTATGACGGCTGACAGGGTTGATAGTATGACGGCTGGCAGAGTTGATAGTATGCCGGCTGGCAGTGTTGATAGTATGACGGCTGACAGGGTTGATAGTATGACGGCTGGCAGAGTTGATAGTATGACGGCTGACAGGGTTGATAGTATGACGGCTGACAGGGACCATATCACCCTCTAGTGTGCTGACAGGTCAAGGAAAATATAGGCACTAACATCATCATCATCATCATCATCATGTGCCGTGCCAACTGGCGTTGGCTATTGTGGTTCTCCAGAGTAAACAATCCTTCATATACAGG
>CM019692.1:33290575-33329526 GCA_009760885.1 Achatina immaculata | reverse complement strand
TCAAAGTCTGCAGTGGCGGAACATTTCTCTGTATTCAGTCTGTCCTCTGACGTCTTACGTCACACAGAGCACTCTCAAGTGCCTGGCCAAGAGCCCGTTGATCTAAGGTAGCGGAGAAAAGTGCCGCGTATGAATACAGGTCGTTAGTCGGAGTTTAGGGACGTCGTCTTCCGCAGATAACTTTTGATAATTAAAAAAAACTTTAATTTTTGTTAAACATTTTTTTTAGTGCACTGTACATAATGATATGGATAAATGATCTAGCACAGCGGTTCTCAGACCCTTTTGCTGTACGGCCCACATTTAAACAAACATTTTTGCGGCCCACCAAAAAGTGCTTTATATTTGCAAAATATAAATCTAATTTTATAAAGTATTATGTAATATTTTCTCTACATGTTTAACTACATATTCATTGCTACACAAAAGTTCTTTTCATTTACCTTAAAGATGGCACTGTTTCCGGTTGGATAGCATGTCTGTCCCTGCAATCTGCCGCTATGCATTGCGTGAAAAATGCGGAATAATTTTTTTATTATATTTACTTTTTTTTTCTCTTTTTTTTCTGCTTTGAGACTTCAGCGCGGCCCACAATACTCCTTGTCACGGCCCACTTTTTGATCTAGCGGCAGCAGAAACACGGGCACACACAGCACTGAGACAACAATAGCACTGTAACTAAACTTCCAACCAGCAGTTTACAGTATTTAGAAAGTAAGAGAGCACAGTTTGGTAGGATTAGACCTCCAAAAAAATCGTAGACAGAGCACTTTAGTGAGGCGTTAGAGAAAGAAAAGTCACAAGAGAATTACCTGGGATTCGAACCACGGACTCCGGTAGAATGAGCAGCCGTCTAGCCACGAGCGAACAGCGTACTAACGAACTGCGATAACTCGCATCTCCAAAAAAGGTGCTTGAAAACGTAGTCATTAGTAACTGTTCAGTCGACACAAAGGAAAGAAACGAGGCCAGGACACAGACATTCCATAGCTTAGATTCAATCTCTCGTCTAACTTTACACCACTCGCATTCTTTCCCACTTTCTTCATTCTTCCTATCTTATAGACAAAGTGAGGGAGTGATTATATACACACGAGTGCCAATAAGTACGCCCCCCGGGGTTAGCTTCTTGGCACTCGGACAACTGTGCACGAAGACTGACCACTGCGCGTGAAGAATGACCACTGCGCATGTCTTCTGCGCAGACGAATAACAGACTAGGGTTATATACTGAAAGCTCTGAAGAAGATGTACAGTTATTTTATAATGACATAGAGACAGCACTAAAACACACAAAGTCACATGAAGTTACCATAGTCATGGGAGATTTTAATGCCAAAGTTGGTAAAGGAAGAACTTCAGACATCGTTGGTGACTATGGACTGTGGGAGAGGAATGACAGAGGTTATAAATTAATTGAATGGGCAAGAATACACAGCATGGTTGTAGGAAACACCTGGTTTAAACAACATCCTCGAAGACTGGCAACGTGGTGCAGTCCAGACAAAAAGACATTTAACCAGATAGACTATATATTAATCAACAAACGATTCCGCAATGCATTACTGACAACAAAAACCATGCCAGGAGCTGACTGCAATAGTGACCATGATCCACTCTGTGCAAAAGTTAGAATAAAGCTAAAGAAAGCAGGCAGAAAAGTGAGAAACATCAAACTGAATATAGAACTTCTTAAAAATGACCAAGAACTGCGAGAACAATACAAAGTTATTATAACAAATAGATACAATGCAATAGCAAAGATAAATAGTATAGATGAACAATGGGAAATGTTAAGAGATTCTATCCACCAAACTGTTAAGGAGATAATATCACCAAAAAAAGAAGCCCCTAAAAATAAATGGATGACAGACGACATCTTAGGACTGATGGACAAGAGGAGGAGGAGTAAAAATAACGAGAAAAAATATAACCAGATAAATAAAGAAATAAGACGCAAATGCAGAGAAGCAAAAGAAGTGTGGTTAAATGAGCAGTGCAGACAGATAGAGGACTCTCATATTAAAGACAGCAAAAACATGCACAAACGAATTAATGAACTCACAGGCAGGAAAACAAAATATACCACAGGATGCCTGAAATCGAAAGAAGGTAAAATATTAATGGGAAAAGAAGACATTGTGGACAGGTGGACAGAGTACATCGGTGAGCTATATGGAGGAGAAAGACCAGAATTAACACCAGATACTGAAAACTGTGAGGGACCACCAATACTTGAAGATGAAATCATAGATGCCATCAAACACATGAAGAAAGGAAAAGCGACTGGGCCTGATAATATAACAATAGAAGAAATAGAGGCGCTAGAGGAGACAGGAATAAAAATAATAACCAAGTTACTGAATGACATTTACAACAGTGGTTATATTCCCAGTGACTTGATTAAATCCACGTTTATAGCACTACCAAAGAAACCAGGTGCAAAGGAATGTGACGACCACCGGACTATCAGCCTCTCATGTCACATAACAACACGAAGCTACTTCTGAGAATAATTATGAGAAGAACAAGGAAAAAGATAAAAATGGAAATAGCAGATGAACAGTTTGGATTTGTTGAAGGAAAGGGAACACACAATGCCATTTATGCTTTACGAACACTAGCAGAAAGAGGTTTAGAAGTACAGAAAGATCTCTACTTATGCTTCATTGATTACACCAAGGCATTTGACAAGGTGAAACATAATAAAATTATTAAAATGCTTGAAGACATCAATATAGACAGCAAAGACCTGAGGATTGTAAAACATCTATACTGGCAGCAAGAAGCAGCAGTTCGAGTTGAAAATAGAATTGGAAAATATCAACATATAAAACAAGGGATGCGACAAGGATGTGTACTATCTCCAGACCTTTTTTCTCTGTATAGCGAGAATATTCTAAGAACAATCATCACAGAACCAGGCATAAAAATTGGAGGATACAATATTAACAACCTTCGGTATGCTGACGACACAGTACTGATAGATGAGAACCAACAAGACCTGCAAAATCTCTTGGATAAAGTCGCCCAAGAAAGTGAACAGAAAGGCCTTACTTTGAACATCAAAAAGACAGAGACTATGGTTATATCTAAGAAACAGAATCCAACAGCATGCAGTATTAAATTAAACGGAACTATTCTAAAGCAGGTGCAGAAATTCAAATACCTTGGAGCAGTAATAACTTCAGATGGGAAATGCAGAACAGAAATTAGGAACAGAATAGGCCAAGCAAAGACTGCATTTCAGAGAATGAGAGGTTCTAAGGACTGCAAACGCGCCACAAACAGCCTCTGGCAGTCAAGTCCAGCTCCTGGCCTTCCCGTGGCAGAACTGTTTAAACTGACAGGAGAAGGGGCGAGGGCGAATATCTGGCGCCTGAAAACCAGATACTTAGGGTAGATGAGTGTCACGTTTGGTAGCTCATCTGCCGCTGTTGGCGAGATCTTCAGCTGCCGTGCGTGGAGCGGTGCTCTTCCCGGCCAATGAAGAAATTTGCAGATGAGGTTGCCGCGCAGCATCACTGCGGAAAAGGTGGTTGAAAGAATAAAGCGAAGCAAACAGTCAAATCACGGCACCTCTGGTCTGGAGGTCAGCCACGTCCGGAGTGCAGTCATATCGGGTGAAATGCATGAACCAGCTTGTCCCAGAGGTTAAGTCACTGCTGGCTTAACTTTTCAAATGCCGCGCGTGGAGTGAAGCTCCTCCCGGTTAAGGAAGTAAATGCGGAAATAAAGGTTGCTGTGCGGCGCCGATGGGAAAAGGTGGTGGAAAGTGAAGTTTAGCCTGGTATGTCCAGTAGTATCGCTACGAGAGCTATACCACGGCACCTCTGCTCTAGAGGCCGCCCACGTCCGAAATACACCTACACTGGTGAAATATGCCTAAACCGGCACACACCAGGGGTCGAACTCGATGGCTAGACATGTCATGCCACCTCCGCTCTAGAGGTCGGTAACGCCTGATAAACACCCATACTGGTGAATTTTGCCTAAACCGGCTCATACCAGGGGTGAATCTTGAAGGCTATGAGTGTCACAGTACCTCTGCCCTAGAGGTCCGTCCTGTCCCAAACACACCCATACTGGGATAATGCCTAAACCGGCTCAACCCAGGGGTAGAAGTCACTAGCGGCGAGGATTCATCCTCCTGGACAAAAGCTCCATCCTGGGCACAACTAGGAAGGGTAGCGGCCACGACTGCAAAATGCTGAAGTCGGAGACACTGGACCAGGGAAGTCTAGATAGGCAACCACCTCTCACCCGGCGGGGATGTCTGCGTATCCTAATCACGCTGAGGTTTTCCGGTGAGAAAGTCCAACCCTGGACTGGATGGGCGACCACCTCTCACCCGGCGGTGATACACAGGTATCTCAAAACACGTTGAGGTTTTCCGGTGAGAAAGTCCAACTCTGACCTGGGTGGGCTAACGCCTCTCACCCAGCGGGGATGCACTGATATTCCAAACACGTCGAGGTCTTCCGGTGAGAAAGTCCAACCCTAGACCAAACTGGTGCAATGAAAACCACGGTGTCACGCAATCCCGCTTCTGAGACCCACCAAGAATACAGGCTAAAGCACTGTGATACTCTGAACCCCTTGTGGTCCTTTCGTGGAACTCGTGTGGTCTATTTTGGACCACACAGGAGACCACGGGACCTAATGAGGACCACATGCGTGAATTCAGTAGGTTCACAGTGCGGTTTTTGGTGGTAGAAGTGAACGAAGAAGAAGAAGAGAATGAGAAACATATTAACCAGCACATCCTTATCAATGAATGTTAGAAAACGAGTCCTAAAATGCTATATTGAACCTATCTTGTTATATGGAAGTGAATCATGGACAATAGGAAAGTCTGCACAAAAATCATTGGAAGCAGCAGAAATGTGGTTTATTAGAAGAATGTTGCGAATCCCCTGGACAGCAAAAATAACTAATGAAGAATGTAGGAGAAGAGCTGGAGAGACAAAAGACCTTGTCAAAAAGATAAGAGAGAGACAGTGTACTTTCATAGGACATGCAATGAGAAGAGAGGGCATTGAAAATATTATAACAACAGGAAAAATAGAAGGAAGAAGATCAAGAGGAAGACCAAGAGAAATGATACTGGACAGTCTGACGGGATGGTGTGAGAGGAGATCACCAACTGAGCTGATGGCCTGCATGAAGGATCGTGTACTCTGGAGAAGCATAATAGCCAACGCCAGTAGGCACGGCACCTGATGATGATGATGATGACGACGGCTAGCTCAGTCGGTATAGCATGATACTCTTAATCTCAGGTCATGAGTTCGAGCCCCACGTTCGGAAATTTTTTTTTCACCTTGTAAAGTTACATTTTGCACACCCCCCCCCCCCCCTCTCTTAATGATACCATTTGGGTGTCTTGTTATTTTTAAGTTAGACTTTTAACTTTTAAAAAACTAGCATTTTTTAAAAATTCTGGTATTGCTTACTTGAGACAATAGTCAGTCAGTCCGTCAGTCTGTTGTCTGTCTGTCTGTCTGTCTATCTATCTGTCTGTCTGTCTGTTGTCTGTCTGTCTGTTTGTCTGTCCGTCCGTCTGTCTGTCTGTCTGTCTGTCTGTCTGTCTGTTGTCTGTCTGTCTGTCTGTCTGTCTGTTGTCTGTCTGTCTGTCTGTCGAATGTATGTGCTCTCCGTCGCATCATTTTTACCCACTTTGGTTGTATCACTCACAACCCATCGCTGTGTAAATGACAAGATCCCATACCCAAAGTGCCACGCCCATCAGCATAGGCCCTCATCTCTCTCCACCTCGTTCCATCTTCCGTGTCTCGAATCAAATCGGGCGTATGTCTTCCCCGCCCTCTCTGTCCTAGAAATCTGTGTCCTAGAAATTTTTTAAAAGTCGTCTTCTGTAACATAACTTGCTATACATAGCTTACTCGAACAGTAAGAGGAAAGAAAGAAGACCTGACCCATGTTTAATAATAGAAAAAAGGGGGGGGGGGTGGGAGCAGAACAATCTGTTATGAAACAATCACTCGCAATGTTTTTTCCCTGCGAGTCGAGGGTCACAAGACATGCGCAGTCGCAATGTTATTGTGGCATAGGGTCAAGGGCCACGTGACATGCGCAGTTTCAATGTAGGCCATTGTCCCCATAATCAATCAATCAACCAATCAAGTGCCGTGACGCGAGGCGTAGGCGATCATTTCTCTCCACAATTCCCTGTCTTTAGACTTGGTTATGAGATCCGCTGGTAACTTTATTCCTAGCCACAGCCCATCCAGTAATTTCCCGCTCTCACTCTCTCTCCCTCTCTCTCTCTCTCTCTCTCTCTCCCTACTCCTTCCTACAACTACAAGCTTTCCCAATATCTATTTGATGTCGACTACATGCCTCCATGGGTTAAAACTTAAAAGTTATCTTAAGCTGCTCTTATAGACACCGAATACAATTAATTGTTTTCTGAATAGTCCCGAAAATTTTGTTTAGTAGATAGTCATTTATAATGTATGTAGTTACTTCTGTACTGAGTGAATGTTTAAGAGCGAAACGTAAATGTTATATTTTATTTGATGTCTCTCAGCTTCAATGTTAGTTATGTTTGTTATATGAACAGCATATTTGTAGAATGTGTGGAATAGAGTGAAAGATGTATGATAAAGGGCAGAATGTCAGACGGGCCTGCGTGCCCAATTCTTAACCCTTTTGAAATAAAGATCAATCAATCAATCCCTCTCTCTCTCCCTCTCCCTCTCTCTCTCCCTCCCTCCCTCTCTCTCTCTCTCTTTCTTCTTCCCTCACTTGTTCCAGCTGCCACAATGTGTTCCAATTTTCCTCTTCTCAGAAAATCTCCTACAACTCTGGCTTGTCTGCCTCTGATCTTTGTTGTAATTTGCCTCCAGCCTCTCTTAAGACTTCTTCGTTGGTTCACTTAGCTGTCCATGGTATCTTCAACATCCTACTTATGAACCACATTTCCATGGCCTCCATTTCTCGCTGTACTCTCTTATTCATGGACCATGCTTCACATCCATAAAACAAAATTGGTTCAATGTAACATTTAAGTACTCGGAATCTTGTTTCCATTATATGGATCTGTGGCACAAGATGTTTCTCATTTTCTGGAATGCTAACTTGGCCTGAGTACATCTGCTTTTTATTTCATTGTGACATTTCCCATCAGTTGTTATAATTGTTAATAAGTACTTGAATCTATCAACTTGTTTCAGTTCTGTGCCATCGATGGTAATGCTACATTTTGGTGATATTCTTTTCTTTGAAATGACCATCACTTCAGTCTTCTTATTATTCAGGCTGAGACCTTTACTTTTACTTTCACGAACCACAATGTCCAGAAGAGCCTGTAGCTCCCATTCACTTTTAGCAATCAGAACTGTGTCGTCTGCATATCTTAAGTTGTTAAGGTTGTACCCACCAATTGATATTCCTGGAAAACTCTGTATGTTTCTCATGTTTTCGCTGTACAAGGAGAAGAGGTCAGGTGATAGAACACATCCTTGTCTCACTCCCAATTTATGTCTTGGAATGGTTTTATTTGGTTCCCAATCTTCATTGCTGCTGATTGTTGCCAGTATATGTTTTTGATGACTTTAGATCTTTCCCATCTATGTTGATGTCTTCCGGCATTCTTATAATTTCTGTGTCTCACTTTATCGAATGCTTTACAGTAGTCTATGAAGCATAAGTATAGGTCCATCTTTACTTCTGTTGATCTTTCCATCAATGTTATATATGGCATTACTTGTGCCTTTTCCTTCGACGAAGCCGCGCTGTTTGTCAGCTCCTGACTCTTCTCATGACAATACGAAGCAGGATTTTGGTAACATGGCTCATAAGACTAATGGTTCGATGGTCTTCACACTCAACTGCACCTTGTTTCTTTGGTAGGGCAATGAAAACTGATTGCGAAAGGTCTGATTGGACATAGTTACTGTTACAGATGTCATTCAACAATCTAGTAATTATTTCTATGCCAAGCTCTCCATAAGCTCCGCCTTTAGAAAACTTTAACATTTTAAAGAAATCTTTGTACAAAATGCGGGCATAAAATGAATTGTACCATAGGTAGGGCACTTCTAGAAGTGCTCCTAAGAATTAGTTTGTGTCACAACAGCCTGACAAGTGAGCCAAGAAACCGTGCAGGCCTCGAGGTGACAAATCTAACTGAAAAGCCCAGGACTGCATGTCACAGAACAAGATCAGTCTATCCTCTTTGTGTATGTTTTGGTAAATGATGAGGGCGATGACTGTCTGCTGTCATCATCATTTCTTGTCAAGACATCTTTGTCTTCACCATTTGGCAGAAAAAAGTAAAGGCACCCCGCCTTGCAGAGTCACCTTAACAACGCCGGCAGGTCAAGAGCCCTATTTTAATGCACTGAGGCAAGTTTTGCTCTCCAGTTTTAACAATTTTGGTAAAACAAACAAACAATGTAGTACTAACATCAGGTTTAGAACATTAACAAAACAAACTAAACTGTAGAGTGCTACCATCAAACTTAAAATATGTGTGGGGGGGGGGGGGAAGGGGGGGAGAGAAGTACCAAAATGAAAATGATGTTCTAAAAAATATTACCAGAAAAACTAGGTCTTATTCTCTCTATTATCTTCTCAGACAATAACGGCGCCGATGCAAGGTTAGAAGATAACAACGAGGAAAGAGTGCAGACTCGCCAAGTCATAGGAGTAGAAGAAAGCGATGTTGGAGATGTGGAGATGGACCAGCCAAGGTACAGAGAGTACGCCAGGTTGGACATTAGAGTGACAAGTTTTGAGAATTGGACCAATCAACTTTCTGTTCTCATACTTGCTGCTGCTGGCTTTTTCTATGCAGGTATTTCATCACGAAGATAAATTTTGTATTCCCCACTTATAGAAGAGCACAATACCTCCACTAGCTTTGTCCGCGGCTTCTCTGCTTTGTTTCCCAGGCCTCATTCTGTCATATTTCTTGTCCTGTGAATTTCTCATATTTCTTGTCCTGTGAATCTATCACATTTCTTGTCCTGTGAATCTCTCACATTTCTTGTCCTGTGAATCTCTCACATTTCTTGTCCTGTGAATCTCTAACATTTCTTGTCCTGTGAATCTCTCACATTTCTTGTCTGTGAATCTTTCACATTTCTTGTCTTGTGAACTTGTCACATTTCTTGTCCTGTGAGTCTGTCACATGTCTTGTCCTTTGAGTCTGTCACATTTCTTGTCCTGTGAGTCTGCCACATTTCTTGTCCTGTCAGTCTGTTACATTTCTTGTCTTGTGAACCTGTCATATTTCTTGTCCTGTGAACCTGTTACATTATTTTCTTGTGAGTCTGTAACATTTCTTGTCCTTTGAGTCTGTCACATTACTTGTCCTGTGAGTCTATAACATTTCTTGCCTGTGAACCTGTCACATTACTTGTCCTGTGAACCTGTCACATTACTTGTCCTGTGAGTCTGTCACATTACTTGTCCTGTGAATTTCTCACATTTCTTGTCCCGTGAGTCTGTCACATTTTTTTCCCTGATGTCTGTCACATTTTTTGCCATGTGTGTGTGTTTTGCCCTGTTAGTCCATCACATTTTTACCCTGTGAGTCTGTCACATTTTTTACCTTGAGTCCATCACATTTTTTACCCTGTGAGTCTGTCACATTTTTTACCCAGAGTCCGTCACATTTTTTACCTTGTGAGTGTGTCACATTTTTTACCCTGTGAGTCAAATAATATCCAGCCTTGCTGTATCTCCCATCTCCCCCCCCCCGCCATTTTCATATAAAGTTTACAAAAGAAGAATAGCCATGTAGTACTTTTAGTTGGTGGATTAGTTGTTGAGTACTTACAGAACCTTACCATGCCAGTTCCTAGTGTACTGTTATTCAAACTCACAAAAGTGCCCCTTATCACTGTACTTTTGTACTTGATCTGGTCATATAGACATGTCATCTCCAGCTGGTCATACAGACATGTCATCTCCAGCTGGTCATACAGACGTGTCATCTCCAGTAATAACAGATCAGTGTAATTGTCATTTTCACATGTTATCTGATAACATTCACAAATCAGTATAACATAGAAATACTATGTATAACAGTTACAAATCACTGTCACATTCTGCCACTATAACCAACACTGATGTTAATATTAACAAACAAACTGTGAAACATATCCAACATATTATGCATCTCTTCATTAATGGATATTGTCATAGGGTCAGTCAAAGACTTTGTAATATGAGACATTATATGATTCAACATGAACTATGCAATGTGAGACATTATATGATTCAACATGAACTTTGTAATATGAGACATTATATGATTCGACATGAACTTTGTAATATGAGACATTATATGATTCGACATGAACTATGTAATATGAGACATTATATGATTCGACATGAACTATGTAATATGAGACATTATATGATTCGACATGAACTATGTAATATGAGACATTATATGATTCGACATGAACTTTGTAATTTGAGACATTATATGATTCAACATGAACTTATTGTCATAGGGTCAGTCAAAGACTTTGTAATATGAGACATTATATGATTCGACATGAAATATGTAATATGAGACATGATATGATTCGACATGAAATATGTAATATGAGACATGATATGATTCGACGTGAACTATGTAATATGAGACATTATATGATTTGACATGAACTATGTAATATGAGACATTATATGATTCAACATGAATTATGTAATATGAAACATTATATGAATAGACATGAACTGCTGAAATAGATTTGTAGGATATTATGAAGATGGTTGTGGTTGTTATTTTGGTTGTTGTTTTTAATTGCACTGGGACTGTTGCTCTGTACAGACAGTGTCATGATGATCTTGAAAGACAGATGTTGTGCTGGATAGGAAGTTGGTTCTTTGTGGCTTTCTTGAAGTCAGAGTGGCACAACAGTTAATGCCACCACAATACAGACATTACAATAAACCCCATCACAGTACAGACATTACACTAAACCCCATCACAATACAGACATTACTGCAAACCGCACAACAACACAGACATTACAGCAAAGCTCACCACAATTCAAACATAACAGCAAACTCCACCACAAAAGAGACATTACAATAAACTTAGTTTATTAGAGAAACTTAGTGCTTCACGAGATTTTGTATTGACATATAGAGCAGGCTGAAACTGAGCAGTGGAATTTATGCAAATTGTTTGTAGCGCGGGAAAAAGGGGATCTCGTGATAGCTTGGGCAGAGCTAGGAAGTGCCGGAACTGTTAGGTGAGAGCCAAGTTGGTAGTTATGGATCAGACAGTGTTTTGTGTTATTTTAGTCATTTGGGAAGTTTGTACTGAAGTTCTGTAAATTGTAAGTGCTTTCTATATTTTCAACCATGGCTCTGTTCCCATGTTCTCTCGCCAGGAAGTTATACTGTTTTACCACAATACAGATATTACAGCAGACCTCACCACAATACAGACATTATAGCAAACTTCACCACATTGCAGACATTATAGCAAACTTCACCACAATACAGACATGAATCACTTTTCACAAGAAAAGGTTTTACAATGTATGTTCCTAGATAACATATTTACATGGAACATGTTTTGCTAAATTGGAAGTGGATTTCATTAAATAATTTTTTTATAGCCAAGCAACCTCATATCATGTGATCAGTCTTGGAAAATCACACTGCAGTATCATTACACAACTAATACCAGAACTTGCCATTACATAACTAATACCAGAACTTGCCATTACACAACTAATACCAACACATAATTGAAAACATGATTATGTAAGCTGCAACATTTGACCAAACAAAAATATGAACATTTAGAGACAACGTAAGTTTAATATTGATGTTTATTTTTGACTGAAGCTTTTTGTGTTGTTGGGAATTAGCCATATATCATCCACTGATAACCATACAACCAGTGATAACCATATGTCATCCACTGATAAAACCATACATCATCCATTGATAACCATATGTTATCCACTGATAATGACATGTCTTCCACTTATAAAGCCACATGTCATCCACTGATAATTATCTTTGTTTTATGACTTCAAGTTATGTATTCCAGAAGAACTTATGAAAGAATGAGTCACAGTGACAGTGACCTCTTTAAAGAGAAAATGAAGACAAAACTTGAAGTTGGAAGATGTAAGAGCAAGGAAACTGGAGCATACAACACAAACGTTGCTTGCTACTACTGTGGCTGATTATAAACGTTGGTGGAGTCAGCCATGAGAGAAGCTTCTCGGAGAGATGATAACTTGACAAAACTCATAACAGTTGATATCTGCCTGCTTCAGAACTGTCACCTGTCACATATTTATTATTTATAGCACTACGTGTATACCTGCCAGGCAATGTTGATTATTATAATCTTTATTTCATTTCACTTTAATTTTCTACCTGTAAAAGTGTTCTCACATTTTAATACTAGAAAGTTGAAATTTGTCCTATTCTAAACTTCAGGTTATGAAGATGTTGTCAGGTGCTACCACTGCGGTCTTGTCCTTTGCGGGTCAGATTCTTGGGTTAATGTAAATACCGAACATTACCGGCACAGTCCAGCATGTCGGTACGTACGGCAGCATTTGAGAGTGGAAGCTTTTCTTTACCAAAGGAGAGCAAGACCAGCCCATCCAGAGTACAGACGTTATGTGAGGAGACTCATCAGTTTTCTGGGAACTTCGTACATCCACCCAGAAAATGAGTTAGCATACGCTGGATTTTTCTATGATGGTGAGATATTTATTTTATTTTTCTATGATGATGAGATATTTATTTTATTTTTCTATGATGATGAGATATTTATTTTATTTTTCTATGATGGTGAGATATTTATTTTATTTTTCTATGATGATGAGATATTTATTTTACATTTGTTCCACGTTGTGTCACAATAAAAGATGTTGATAGACAACAATGCTGGATAAACTTAAATTTAGTACAGTAAAGGTGAAAATAAAGTTTTATAAAATTATGTAGTTTTTGATACAAATCAGAAAATAACAGAAAATAAAATATCAGACAAACTGAAGAGGAGAAGAAGAATAGCTAAGGAGGATGAATAGAGGAGTTATAGAAAGAAACATAGGAAATATAGAAGAAAAATACAACAGAAAAACTTCTTTTTATATGAAATATAAAGAAATGTTACTTATTCTTCTTCTTCTTCTACTGATGAATTGAGTAGCCAGGATGCTGTCTCACAGTTTTCTCCAAGTTTTGGTGACAGACCCACAATTTCTGTCTCCGAACTAGATCCTTATGGTCATGTGTGCTCATGTATGTCTACAAATATTGGAGTTTACTGGAGCACATGTCATTCCTACAAAAGCATTTATTCATGGGACATATTAAGTGGGTAGAAGTGGCCCAGTACTGACAGCTCTAAATGAAGCAGAGTCTAACAACTTTAGGTGGGAAATATTTGTCCAGATTATTTCAGCACTTTAGATCAGCTAACGCTCTCGCCGGCATGCAGAAATCAGTGGAATTCCGCTTGATCTGTCACATATCATGTACCGGGAGTTGGGCATAAGGCTAACAACCTTATCCTGGGACCTATCTAGAGGTGACTCCAGATGGGAAAAAAAGATATTGTTATGGAAACTCGCAGAGAAACCAACCGAGCATCAGGGATGCCAACTCCAAATAGCTCATTCGTCGGCCCCAAACACGTGACAAAGATCGGATTCTGGAATGTAAGAACGATGGCAGCACCAACAAAAACTACTCAGGTCATCAGAGAAATGGAGAGATACCATCTAGACGTACTGGGCATCAGCGAAATGCGATGGCCAGAAGCAGGTAAAAGATCGGCAGAAAATGGTAAGTTAATAATACATTCAGGCAGAAATGATGGAAAACTTCGAGATAATGTAGGTATTATTATGTCAAATGTAGCAGCAAAGAGCCTTGTAGAATGGGAACCAGTGAACAGTTGTGTAATAAGAGCACGATACGACCTAAGACGCGGAAGAATGACAATAATACAGTGTTGTGCACCCATGAACGATGCAGATGATAATGTGAAAGACGATTTCTATCACCAACTACAACAAATCATCAACAAAGTCCCTAAACACGACATCCTAATTGCTATGGGGGACTTCAATGCTAAGGTAGGGAAGGATAATACCGACGTTGAAAAAGTGATGGGGAAAGAAGGAACTGACATGGTTAATCAGAACAGAGAAAGATTAATTGAAATATGTCTAACAGAGGGCATGGTCATTGGAGGCACAATATTCCCACACAAAGAGATACATAAAACAACGTGGATATCTCCAGATGATAGAACTAGAAACCAGATAGACCATTTTTGTATTAGAAAGCAATACAGAACATTTCTCATGGATGTAAGGGCTTATAGGGGTGCAGATGTCAACAGTGATCACAACCTGTGCATAGGGAAAATAAAACTAAAATTGAAAAGCCAACACAAGAAATCAGTACACAGAAAGATAAACAGCCACAGCCTACAAGACGAAAATACTAACATTAATTTCAATCAGGAACTTGCCAATCATTCCAAAACACCTAGTGAAGTTGAGGAGATAGGTATAGATGAGTTATGGAATTCTTACAGCACAGCCATAATCACAGCAGCAAAAGTAAGTGCTGGACTGAAAAAGCCAAATAGAAAAGCATGGATATCAGAAAAAACATGGAAGTATATACATGAAAGACGAGCAGTCAAATTAGACATGTTGAATGCAAAAACAGATCTTGGAAAAGATCTAGTGAAAGCAACATACAAAGAAATAGACAAGAAAGTAAAAAGTTCAGCTAGAAGGGATAAAAGAGAATACATAGACAATATGATGAAAGAGGCAGAAAAATCAGCAAAAACAGGAGACAGCAAAACTTTATATAACATACAAAAGAGGCTAACAGGTACTATTACATCTAAAGAAAGACCAATACTTAGCAAATCTGGAACCGTATTAACATCAAATAAAGACCAAAAGCAAAGATGGGCTGAACACTTCCAAGAAATACTTAATCGACCACACCCAAAAGAATTGTTAAACCTTGAAACTGACTTACCAGCCCCACAACTAAATGTCAACCTAGATGAAATTAAATTGCATGAAATTGAAACAGCAGTGAATTTAATGGCTAACAACAAAGCTGCAGGTGAAGATGAAATAACAGCCGAAATGCTAAAAGTATCAATAGTGACAACATGAGGCAACTACAGAGAATGTTTAACAAGATTTGGAAAGAAGAAAAGGTCCCTTCTAAATGGAAAAAAGGAATCATTGTGAAAATACCAAAAAAGGCAACCTTAATGACTGTAATAATTGGAGAGGAGTAACCTTAATATCAGTTGTGTCAAAAGTATTTTGCAAGGTTATTTTGAATAGACTCAAAGATATAGTGGATACTGCAATGAGAGAAGAACAAGCAGGATTTCAAAAAGGGAGAAGCTGTCTCGACCAGATCTTTACTCTCAGAATAATACTTGAAGAACATATTGAAAAGCAGAAACCATTAATACTGAATTTCATAGATTTTAAGAAGGCATTTGATAGCATACACAGAGATTCGTTATAGAGAATTTTAAGTCTATATGGAATACCATCTAAAATTGTCAACATCATTAAGGACTTATATAATGGATAAATTTGTACAGTCAAGACAGAAGAAGAGATGAGTGAATGGTTCCAGATTGAAACAGGTGAAACAAGGATGTATACTGTCTCCTTTACTTTTTGGGATTACAATAGACTTCATAATGAAAAAATGCTGCACAGGTAACATAGGTATTGACTGGGTACATGGGACCCAACTAGAAGATCTTGATTTTGCTGATGACATAACTCTTATCAGTAATAATGTGAATTCCATGCAAGAAAAAACAGATAGCCTGTCTTCACTGGCTAGCAAAATAGGACTTGAAATTAACAAGGACAAAACAAAAATAATGAAAATTCCCCTTAATAAAAATGGAAAAATACACATAGAAAGGACAGATATTGAAGAAGTCGATAAATTTGCATACCTTGGCAGATACATAGACCAGGATGGTGACACTAGAAAGGAAGTTAGAATCAGAATTCCAAAAGCAGCATCGATATTCAAGAATCTTGAGAACATATGGAATTCAAAAGTTACAAGCACAAAAACCAAGTTAAGACTATTCAATTCAAATGTAATATCCACCCTCATTTATGCATGCGAAAGCTGGAAAACAACTAAAGAAATAGACAAGAAATTAGACTCTTTTGAAAACAAATGCCTCAGGAAAATACTCTGCATCAAGTGGAACGAATTTAAGAATAATGCAGAGATAAGACAGATGATCAGGAAAAGGAGATGGACTTATGTTGGTCACTTGATGAGAAGAAACGATCAGAGAATCCCAAAACAAGCTATCAAGTGGAACACAACAGGCCAAAGAAAAAGAGGCAGACTGCGTGAAACTCTGAAGAGGTCATTGTTAAGAGAGGCCAAATTAACAGGCATAAAATCCCTTGATGAGGTTGAAAGACTCGCCGAAGACAGGAAAAATTAGCAAACTACTTTGAAAGCCCTATGTGACGTTTAACGGCACGGGAAGGATATAAGATAAGTTTAGATCAGCTATTCAGGGGTTGCGTCCCTTGACATTAACCCTAGTCAGCCTCATCTCAAAATTTTCTGGCAGAGACCAGTTGAAGGTTCCAGTACTTCTGTCAAAGTTATATTAGACACTTGGTCTATGTCAAATAGCAAATTCTATTATTAGTTATTTGCAAGAAAATTAGTTCATTTTATAAATTTCACATAAAAATCTGAATACAGAGAAAGTGAACCAATAACCGGTAGATGAAATGAATCTGTAAAATCAGGCTATAAATGTGAGGTTCATACTGAAAGTCGTAAGCAATTTTTTTAAAATTCGAGTTTATAGATAGAGAAAATATAAATGTTTCACCTTAAACTGCATACTTTTCTTTACTTTTCAACGTAAATCTATATTTCTCTGCACACATTTTCCCCATGGCTCTGCAAGTTTGAAAATACCCTCCCGGTAGAATTCCATTTCAGTTGACCAAAGGTACAGACACACTGGTTTCTGGACATTCTCTCATGTGAGATCCAGTTGCCACAAACTTTTTTATAGCCTAGGGTTTCAGTCATTTCCTGTACTGCATTGTGTCATATTCCAAGATTTACAACATTTCAGATACTGTCTTCTTTAATGATATCGTCAACCCTTTCCACGTTGCGTTCAGTGGAGACAGTTCGAGGATGACCGCTGCAAGGCATATCTTGGATGCTTGTGTTTCCATCTTTGGAATGTTTCACCCACCTCCTAACACTGCTAGCACCCATACACACATCTCCATAAGCAAGTTTAAGTCTGAATTTCAGCAGCAGGGATTTCCTCTTTAATGAAGAACTCAATAAAAAGCACGTTGACAAAATGAAACTTCAGCACCCGCCATTTTGTTTATGCACCGCGTGGTCACGTGACACATTATGGTGATGTCTACGTGAAGTTCAAAGGATGCAGATCAAGGTGATACATTTATATTTTCTCTATCTATAAATTCTGATTTTTTAAAAAAATTTGCTCACGACTTTCAGCATGACCCTCGTAGATTGTACTCTACAGCAGATCTTAAATCTTTAAAACAGGAAGGAAAGCATTAAAATTTCCTGATTTTTCCTGGCAGATAACTCGGGTCTGGTGAGATGCTTTCACTGCGGACTGACAGTCGGCATCTGGGGACCTGGAGAAGGAATTTACACAACTCATCGTCACCTCAGTCCAGACTGTGAATTTCTTCATATGAGGTTTCAGAACAAAGACTAGCTTTTGTCTTTGTGACCGTTGTCTTTCACAGAAATATTCCCGATGCCATTTTATACTTGTCATGTAGAGTTTGTAAACATCTACATTTTTTACATAGAGTTTGCAAACATCTACTTTTTTATGTAGAATTTATGTAGAATTTATGTAGAATTTTGTACATTTATTATGAGAAATCTCCGCTGTCGGCACAAAACAGGTAATGTTCTGGTTTCCATGGATACAGAAAAATAGAGAAGATCCAGAAATACTTGAAGGAGAGAATTAGAGAAAATGAAATTGAAAAGAAATATAGAAGATATTGAAAAGAGATGATGGAAGACCAGAGAGCATTGGCTGAAGGCTTGAAGTCTATGACAGAGTGAAAGTTTGTTGATGAAAGTTTGATGTACGAACTACTAGATCTGTTTTTGTTGCTTGATTATTTAGTTTTTTTATATGTGCTTACAGTTCCCAAGTGCTTTCAATTTTTGTTCATTTTCTTGTTATTTGCTTGTCTGTTTTTAGCTTTAGCATTGTCCTATGTACAGGAACAGATTTGTTCCAGATGAACATATTTTTATCCTCAGTACACCGATAATCATCCGTAAAGTGCCTTATGTTGTACCTCTCCTTGCAGCAGGTATTCTCTTTTTTTCATTAGTGGTTTCCCCAGAACAAGTGTTAGGTATGAGTTTTTTTTACACTGAAGGCTTGGAGACAATTGTCAACCCACCTCCATTTTTCATCACAGGCAGCTCACTATTCACTGTGCTACACATGTGCATGAAAATTTATTAGAAAGTACAGTATATTCTTTTCTTTCCAAGAACAAGCTGACCATTTAAAATAAGAAAAGACCATTAGGAATAGATTTGATAAAGCTGGAGCAAGCAGTGATATTCCATGTTAATCTTTAGAAAATGAAATGTTCCTGTTTACAATTGTTGAAACTCTTGTACGCATATTTGTGCAGCTTTGTTTTACAATAAACATTGATATTTAATGAATACTTCAATTTTATTGTGTATTTGGTCTTTATATGTACAAAAGTGTGTATGTTTTGTGTATTGTCAGCTGTTTGGGTCAGCGTGGGATTCATTTTCTGACTAGCAACTTGTATGTATCTTTTAACTGACTTTGCTGGGAGAAACGACTGTATTAGAGGATAATGTAGTGGTAATGATCTGATGACAAAATGTTATATGAGAAGATTATTAGATCATTTTGTTGCCTTTGTTATAAATCATAAAGTCTGCTGTTCAAAAAAATCTTTAAATGCTAAATATGACATAAAAAAAACAAAAGATGATAACCCATGTTTTGTTTTGATCATTAGAAAAATCAGGCATGAAGATTTTTATTTCACTCGAAGAGACTGTCTGAGTATAGAAACTTGCACTCTAAACATCAGCATTTAGTATGTGGGGATGTGGACTCAAATGTTGAAATGGTGGATTGGCCAGACACCAGCATAAGGAGGTAGGTACTGACATGGAAGCCCCAGGGAATAAAGAAACGAATGAAGCCCCAGAACTACTTGGAGAAGGGATATTATGAAAGTGCTTGGAGACAAGGAATGATCCTCTTCGTAGGCACACTGACGATGATGCGTGGAAATCTGATGTTTGCCATGCGCCTTTTGGCTGGGTACCTCCGACTTCAGCAGCTTTCCATGCTAGGGCAGATTGTGGTCTTGCTCAGACTTCAGCACCTTTCCTTGCTAGGGCAGACTGTGGTCTTGCTCGGACTTCAGCACCTTTCCTTGCTAGGGCAGACTGTGGTCTTGCTTGGACTGCCATGAAGACAGTGGTGTAGGCTGGCCTAGCCAAAACTTTGTTTTCCAGCCTCTGGTGGCTATACTTAAGCCCCTTCTCCATGTCAGATCCAGCATGCAACGCTGGCTGGCCAGAGTCTTTGAGACAGTTCCACAAAGAAACTCCGACTCTGGGATAAGGAATCTGATGAGTGCTTCAACAATATCCATTCCCCGCCACCTACAGTCTGCTGGCTCTGTTTAGTTTACATCATTCTGATAGCCATTGTTGTAAAGACCCATAGGCTTGTCACGTCCTGGATTCATTGGTTTCACACCAGACTTTCCTCATCCCTGCTGGCGATCTCCATGTCTCACTTCTCCATCCGTCCATCAACCTGACATTACATTTTACAAAAATAACAATTACAATTAGTGTTGATTGCTACAGTTTTCTGGGCTACAGAAGTAGGTCAGAGTTTTTAAGCAAACGGATCTCTGTTCCCTGTCTCACAAAGACTATGTTAAGATAAGTGTGTTCTTAACACAGTTCTTCCCTGTCTCACAAAGACTATGTTAAGATAAGTGTGTTCTTAACACAGTTCTTCCCAGTCTCACAAAGACTATGTTAAGATAAGTGTGTTCTTAACACAGTTCTTCCCAAGGGAGTTATTCTCATGAAATGTTATGTAGTCTGGTGCATTTGCAAGAAATACTACACATAAGACTACATGTAGTTACGCTGCGTCTTCAACTTATCTATATCGAATTTTATGTTTTTTACACTTTACACAAGCTATCCAACTTTAAAACATCTTTAAAACTTACTTTTAGGGTCTCATATACGCTGCATATTTTGTATCTGCTTACTCGCTGTGCAAACTGTGACAACTTAAATTGTTCATATTCTCAGAGCAAAATAGTCTCCTAAATCCTTACTCTCTAAAGGGAAAAAAAAAAAGGCAAAAGCTGTCAGACAGAAAAAGTGAAACGGAAAAATTGCTTCTTTACAACTCTGGTAACAGAGGCCTGCGAAACGAAGTTAACGAAAGGCATCAAGGGCGATAACCAAGGGGCAAAACAGGAGTGACATCTTTACATTACCTTTTTATATTTTCTACCCTCTTTACATCATGTGAACAAAATTCTTCCATTTTGCTACAGTCTTCAATATGAACAACTACATTTCCTTTTTTCAATGTGTATGATTTTAAATATTTTTTAAGTGGCCGTGAAAGGTCTTTGTGTGTGAGTGCTTGTATATAAACCTACATGACTATTTTTACTTTTTTTTTTAAAATTATTCTGCCCCGAATAAAAATGATCAGCATTTTCTACTTTTTTCTTCTGTTCCAGAACGTAACAATATTTGAACATAACAATGATGAAAATGACAAGAAATGAATGATAACGAGCGATAACAGAAAAAAAAAATATTCACATTACCGCATTTTGATATACCCTTGCCTGGAAGAGAAAGATAAATGCTTGGTCAAGACATTCAAGATAAAATAAATAAATAAATTAAGATTACTGTTTATACAGGGTCCGGCATAAGGCATGGCTGGATTTAAGTGACATAATGCACAGAAACTGAATACTTGTGGAAAAAAAAAAAGTGCCGTCAGAGATGAAGCAGACAAACGGTCATTTTTTAACAATGGCTTCTTGGCAAATACAACATCGCGCATTCATCGTTGAAACTTATTTTAAAAGTGGAGAATCGTCTATTATTGTACAAGGAAAGTTTCGTCGCCATTTCGAGTTGCATCCCCGTGGTAATGTTCCCGATCGGAGGACAAAACAATTTTGAGGTGGGTCAAAAAATTTAAGGAAACCACTAATTGCCTTAATAACAAGTCTATTGGTCGTCCGAGAACTCAATAGACAGCTGAACGAATTCAAGAAGTCCTCAACGCATTGCAAAGTAGCCCTCAGCGATCACCTGTTAGGAACGCTTTGGCACCTGGCATCCTCTTATTGTTAATAGTGATCTTTATGTGCAGATGCTAACTGAATACTTCATTCTAGAGTTGGCCAATAGAAATAAGAGACTAATATGGTTTCAACAAGATGGAGCAACTGCCCACACAGCCCGTCAGTCCATGGCCATGCTGCGACAAGCATTTCCCAATCGTCTTATTTCCAGATTTGGGGATATTCACTGGCCGGCAAGGTCACCGGACTTATCGGCCGCAGACTTCTTTTTGTGTGTGTGTGTGGGGGGGGGGGGGGGGGTTACCTCAAGAACACGGTGTATGCTAGTCGACCACAGCCAATTGCGGACCTAAAAGATCGAACCCGACACTGCATTCAAAATATCCCTTTGAACATGTTAAATGGTGTTATGCAGGAATTTTTCAGACGCCTGGCTGAATATATCAAATGTAATGACGGTCATCTAACAGGCGTAATTTTCAAAATCTAAATATGATTTAGTAGTAGTAATAAAAATACCCACTTTTCTGAGTTTCATTTCACTTTTTTACCAAAAACATGTATAGCGCTTATTTTTTTTTTTCATTTTAAAAATCCAGCCATGCTTTATGGCGGACCCTAGTACAGTCACACAGTCCACACCCACACACACACACACACACATAAAGATCAGAAAACTACAAATTCTTCTACTGCATGTCATAACACAAAACAACATGCCAACTGGGCACTCATGATCAACACACAAAAAAAGCCATATTTTCAAAATGGTCTCCAGTTCACAACACTGAATCAAAGAATGGATTTGTGATTCTGATGGTCTCCATGCTGGATGTAACAGCCATCTTCTGACATTCCTCCAATGACTGATTGACTGATTGACCGACTGACTGACATTTACTCAAGTCTACAACACTTCATCTTACACCATGGGCAAATATCATGACCAAGTCAGGCTCTATAATCAGCTCTTCGGGCATATGTTGGTTCTCACAAGACATCACCACAACAACCTCTCTCTCTCTCTCTGAACCTTAAGTGCCCAGGGCACATGGGGCTTCCGCAAGGGTTTTCCACAAATGCCTGTCCTTCGCCTTTTTTTTTTTTTTGCTCTTGCCCAGGTGAGCCCTCTATTGCTCAACATCCTTTCTTTTAATATTTATATTAATATCAACAGCCTGTTTGCCTGGAATTCGCTTGGTAACATAATTCTCATACTGCCTTTGGTTCAGCTGCCTGGTTTCCAGAATACTTAGTCCATTTCGCCACCTTTTCTCGTGTGCATTCTCCATCAGCTCATTCACAACATAAGTGGGACAGCCGCTCTCTATCAGGGCCCGCTTTATCACAGCCTGTAGGACAGCACCAGGAGTGAAGATCATGTCACCCCACCCCAGCACCCGAGCGGGCTGAAGGGAGCTCACCCACCGAAACACGTCTTCATTCTCCATGTTGGTCTGAATCTCTCTTAAGCGAGAATTCGGTCCTCTCATAGATCTCAGTAGATCCTTAATTTTATCTTTAGGCACAATCAGGCCACATCCGTTCTCACACGGAACTGGCTTCTTGGGATTGAATTCACAGTCTTGGAGATAAGATTGAATTTATAGTCTTGAAGATAGGATTGAATTCACAGTCTTGAAGATAGGATTGAATTCACAGTCTTGAAGATAAGATTGAATTCACAGTCTTGAAGATAAGACTGAATTCACAGTCTTGAAGATAAGATTGAATTCACAGTCTTGAAGATAAGATTGAATTCACAGTCTTGAAGATAAGATTGAATTCACAGTCTTGAAGATAAGATTGAATTTACAGTCTTGAAGATAAGATTGAATTCACAGTCTTGAAGATGGGATTGAAGTGAGTCCGGCTTCACCATAGCTTCATGTCCATATGACTTATTATCACAAGATTGTCAGCCTTGACAGAAGATTTCTAAGAATTCTGGGAACACTTTTCTGCTGGTTCGGTGTGATGGCACTTCGATGAACCTGGCAGGTCGGTTGTCTGGTTAGCCAGGTATGAATGCTAGTGGAACAGAAAACATGTTTATATTGCGGTGCCTGCAGAGGTTCCTCTAGTACACAAATACATATTGGACAAATCAACTCCTCATCCACATCTTCCTCAAAACTGCCAAGCTCAAATCCCATTCTTTCGGCAACCTCCTCCCACCAAACTTCTGCTGGGTTTTGTTTCAGTGGCGAAGTTATCGTCAGTGGCGGAGACAAGGGATAAACATGGAGGGAAGTAGAGAATAAATCCAAGAATAGGAACGACAGGAGAGACTTTAGCCTAAGCTCCAAGGGAGTGGCAGGCAATGATGATGTTAAGTGAAACAAACCTGACAGAACTAGAACCAGGCAGATAGGACAGCTACATTTAGCAGCACCGACAGTCATGTCAAACTATAACAAATCATAATAACAACAATGGAATAAACAAAGTAAAAATTAATAGACACAAAGCTATAATGATTATGTTCATGGTGTTATTAAACATTGAACCTTTAATAAATTTAATTAGTTAACTGTTTCTGGGTTTTTTTTCTTTCTTTCTTTACAAAAAAAAAGAAAAGAAATTTTACATCGAATGCTACATAATACATGCTCTTTGTTTCTGTATGTTCTGACGAATGTTGTTGGGACATTATGTTGACAAGTATGTTGTGTGTGAGGATTGTTGGTGGGAGAATATGTTGACAAGTATGTTGTGTGTGAGGATTGTTGGTGGGAGAATATGTTGACAAGTATGTTGTGTCTGAGGATTGTTGGTGGGAGAATATGTTGACAAGTATGTTGTGTGTGAGGATTGTTGGTGGGAGAATATGTTGACAAGTATGTTGTGTGTGAAGATTGTTTTACGATGGCGACTGAGAAACAACTGAGAAACAACTGAGAAACAACTGAGAAACAACTGAGAAACAACTGAGAAACAACTGAGAAACAACTGAGAAACAACTGAGAAACAACTGAGAAACAACTGAGAAACAACTGAGAAACAACTGGGGAAACAACTGAGAAACAACTGAGAAACAACTGAGACACAACAAAGCTGCCAGGGACGACGAGATCTCCGGAGAAATGCTTAAAGCAGCCGATGACAACACACTACAGCACCTGCTACATCTGTGCAATGAAGTATGAATAAACGAATCCCCACCAAAGGAATGGAGAGAAGGCGTTATTTTTAAACTGCCTAAAAAGGGGGGTTTGTCTGACTGCAATAACTGGCTTGGTATCACCCTGCTATCAATGCCAGGAAAACCGCTTGTGCAGTTTGCTGATAGAAAGACTCAGGATATCATTGGATGTCAAACTCAGAGAAGAACAGGCAGGGTTCAGACCGGCCCTGTGTGGACCATACACTCAGAACTATTATAGAGGAATCAATAGAACTTCAGTCCCATCTCATCATCAACTTCGTGGACTTCCAAAAAGCCTTCGACGGCCTCCACCGACACACACTGTGGAAACTCCTTACAATCTATGGCCTTCCGCCCAAATATGTCAACATAATAAAAGCCTTCTACGATGATTCACGTTGCTGTGTAAGAACACAATCTGGCAACTGACTGGTTCCCAGTGGAAACAGGTGTAAAACAAGGTTGTGTCATGTCACCAATGCTATTTGGGCTAGCAATTGATTGGGTAATGCGCAGATGCGCCCATGATACATCCCTGGGCATCAAATGGATTGACAACAAATCACTGGAAGACCTAGACTTCGCAGACGATATAGCACTTCTGAGCTCCACACACACTGATGCGCAAGAGAAAACCAACTCCAAAATATCTGAACAAATTGGCCTCGAAATCAACTCAGCAGAAACTAAAGTTCTTGATCTCACCAACAAACCGGACATCATTAAACTTAATGGCCATGCTCTTGAAAAAGTCACTAGTTTTACATACTTAGGAAACAAGTTAACACCCGCGTGAGACATATCAACAGAAATTATGACCCGAATTGCTTTAGCGTCAAACGCTTTCAACAAGCTGACTAACATCTGGAAATCAAAACAACTCAGTGGGCACAAGATCTTCAACTCCTGTGTAGTGCCATTACTAACCTATGGTTGCCAGAGTTAGAGAACATCCCCAGCAATGGAAAAGAGACTAGATGCTTTTGAAAATAAGTGCCTTCGAAGACGCTAAATATCTGTTGGCACGACTTCAGATCAGTTACATTAATAAGACAAGAAACTAAACAAGACTACGTATCAAACTTTATCAGAAGACGTCGCTGGCACTACATCGGCCACGTACTTAGAATGGACGAAAAACGACTCCCAACACCAAGCATTTACGTGGTCACCAGGGGGTAAAAGAAAGCGGGGAAGACCCAAAGACACACTAAGAAGAGTTATCACCAAGGAGTGTTCAACAATGCTCATCAGAAACACCGAAGATCTAAAGCAAGTAGCAAGGAATCGCCAGACATGGAGAGCCTTGTCCTCCGCCCTACGCGCCACTTTTGGCCCAAGAGGATCAACTATGACATTTATTCTATCTTGATGTAAATATTTAACAATTTCTACCGGTATAAAATGGCTACGAGCAGAGGAGAAGAACGATCTCAGGAGTTAGCAGGGAGGGGAGTGCACACATTTTTTTTCATCCCGTAAAATTTAGTTACACTTTTATTTCCCGTGTTCTGCTGCGGTTAAAATTTAATTAATGCTTCTTTCCCCTCTATCTCTCTCTCTCTCTCTCTCTCTCTCTCTTCTCTCTCCCCACACCACCTGTACTTTTTCTCTCACTCTGTCGTCATGATATTCAGCCACTCAAGTTATATGTTAAAAAAAGCAGTAATATCCACTCAGTCCCTGACAAACAGCACAAAACATACAGTGCTTACAGTGGACATATCATAGATAAGCAATAGAATAACATCTCCAACCAACTCTTATCTTTAACCTTTGCTTTTGTAACAAATCTGTCGATATTGAGCTTCTAGAGTTCTTTCTAGAAAGTTTCAATGTTCTTTTCGGTCATCACTGTTCTTCATCATTATATGGAGTTTGTCCTACGATTCATCTTTTGTTTCTTATCATGTACAGGGCACAATAAATCCATCTCCATTTCCACTGATAAATGTCAGTGCTTTCTTTCGTGCAGCCCAGTATGTTTCTCTGTGGGCAAAGTTTGTAACATTCTGAATTTCTGATAAAATGTTAAAACTATTTAAACAAAACAAAAGTAGGAATAACTTTGTTCTATTTAGCAAACACATAATTGTAACGTTTCATTTTGCATCTTAATCATACAAAAACATGTGGGACAATAAGATAGGAAAAGAGGATAACATATAAATTGAAACTTTCGGCGTGACCCTCATAGACTGTACTCTACAGCAGATCTTAAATCATTCCGTTATCTCTCTCTCTCTCTCTGAACCTTAAGTGCCCAGGGCACATGGGGCTTCCGCAAGGGTTTTCCACAAATGCCTGTCTTTCGCCTTTTTTTCTGCTCTTGCCCAGGTGAGCCCTCTATTGCTCAACATCCTTTCTGTTGTTCTTCTCCATGTCTCTTTTGGTCTACCCTTACTTCTGCTCCCCTGTGGTGTCCATCTTAGTGCTATTTTTGGTAGTGAGCTGTCAGTCATTCGGAGCACATGTCCCAACCATCGCCAGCGTCTTTCCTCAATAATTGTTGTCAGTGGTTTCAGTGGTTTCATCTGCATTTCTGATTCCGTTATCTGCCATTAAAATTTCCTGATTTTTTTCCTGGCATTCCGTTATCTGCCAGGAAAAAAATCAGGAAATTTTAATGATTTCCTCCCTGTTTTAAAGATTTAAGACTTTCAGCCAATACTCTCTGGTCTTCCATCATCTCTTTCCAATCTTTTCTATATTTCTTTTCAACTTCATTTTCTCTAATTCTCTCCTTCAAATATTTCTGGATCTTCTCTATTTTTCTGTCTCCATGGAAACCAGAACATTACCAGTCTTGTACTGCCAGCAGAGATTTCTCATAATAAACGTACAAAATTCTACATCAAAATGTGAAATTGTACGAACTCTACATAAAACACCCTGGTTACATTTTCCTTCTTTCTCGTCAAAGCCCACAGTTAACATTCAAGTTTCTTTCTCGTCAAAGCCCACAGTTAACATTCAAGTTTCTTTCTCGTCAAAGCCCACAGTTAACATTCAAGTTTCTTTCTCGTCAAAGCCCACAGTTAACATTCAAGTTTCTTTCTCGTCAAAGCCCACCGTTGACATTTAAAGAATATACAACAAATTTTAATGGGCAAAAAAACTAGAAAAAAGGTAGCACTAGATGTGACTTTAAGAAGCTGCGTCCAGGAGTGCACGAGGCAGAGTTTTGTCAATGTTTAAATGGACGATGCAGAGTTTTGTCAATGTTTAAATGCACGATGCAGAGTTTTGTCAATGTTTAAATGCACGAGGTAGAGTTTTGTCAATGTTTAAATGCACGAGGTAGAGTTTTGTCAATGTTTAAATGCACGAGGTAGAGTTTTGTCAATGTTTAAATGCACGATGCAGAGTTTTGTCAATGTTTAAATGCACGAGGTAGAGTTTTGTCAATGTTTAAATGCACGATGTAGAGTTGTGTCAGTGTTTAAATGCACGAGGTAGAGTTTTGTCATTGTTTAAATGAAGACTTGGGATGTGTGATAGGTTAAGAAAACTCTGTCGCCACCTGTCACTGTCACAACTCTACCCTATCACTCACGGCATCTTCTCTGTCCACCTCTATTAGCCTACAAATGGAAACCAACTCTTAAGCCATAGCCACCTTAAACGATACCTTGCATTTGTAGGTTCTAGAAAATGCAGAGATTTCTAGACAATTTTCTAGAATTCTAGACAACGCAGAGATAAGACAGATGAGCAAACAACAACCTGTCTCATGGTTGATCAGAAAAAAAAAGATGGACATATGTCGGTCATGTGATGAGAAGAAACAATCAGAGAATCCCCAAACAAGCTATTAAATGGAACACAACAGGCAGAAGAAAAAGAAGTCGACCACGTGAAACTCTAAAGAGGGCATTAAGAGGCCAGTTCAGTGGGCATAACATCCCTTAATGAGATTGAAAAACTCGCCGAAGATAGGACATCTTGGCGAACTACCATGCGGGCCCTATGTGACGTTTAGTGGCACTGAAAGGATGTAAGAAAATGTAAACCGTCCTCGCTATGTCACTGTCCTGATGTGTGCTGGTTAATAAAGCTGTTCCTTGGGCACTACCACCATATCCCCATGTGCCTCTAAAGCATGACAGGATTACCTTTACTTTACCTTTTTACTTTTGCTTGGGTTTAACATTAGCAGAAAAGTTTGTAGATTCTTGAAATAGAGCGAGAAATGCTGAAAGTACCTGGCACTTCCGAGTCCCGGTGTGAGCCAACTTCCGGTAACCTTCATCCAGACATGGCGACATTCAAGTGGACACAGTTGGTGAGATGAACATATTTGTAGTTTTATTCGCGTTATAAATCGCGTATTTGAGATTTTTAAAGGTGATGTTTAATTATAATTCTTATCATGCAGTAGACTGTGATGTAGGAGATGCAGTTTAAGTATGATTTTGTAGCTAAAGAGATCGTGATAATCCTAGAGAAATGTCATTCGTCTCACAGTAAAACCAAGTCTTGTAGCTATGCCCGGACAGTACATTAATTTTTTTTAATCACGAATTCTTAACAGTTTGCAAATGTTATAATCGCAGTTTTTGCTGAAATCTAGGGGCAAACAAATTGCATGAAATATGCACTGATTTGAAAATAAAAATAATCTGGAAGTTTGCACGTACCAGGTCGGACAGAAAAGAAACCAAGCGTTCTTAAAACATTTATTAATAGACATAGTCAGACATATCTTCTTATTAATAGACTTACAACTTATAGTCAGACATGTCTTCTTATTAATAGACTTACAACTTATAGTCAGACATGTCTTCTTATTAACAGGCTTAACAACGTAATAAGACTTGCCTTTTTATTAATAGACTTTCAGGTATCTTCTTATTAATAGACTTACAACTTAATCAAACTTGTCTTCTTCAGAGTATTCCCCTCCTCTGTTTATGCACCTCTCCCTGATTTTTTCTTTTCTGGTACCCATCCTGGACATTGTTTTCTGGAGCAGTGCCTTGATCCCGTAGGGAATTTTATTCTGTTCTCTTTTGTTTCGTTGAGTCCCTCAGATGCTTCATGATGTTCAGGTAAAAACTGTCCATTGCTTGCTTGACCATGTGGAACAAACCTCATGATTAATGATGTTCTTCCAAGCAAAAAAAAATAACATCACTTTTATGTATAATTGTTTCTTGCTGTGCTTTAGTTGGTCATGGCTCCTTCCAACCACAGTGATGATTGTGCTTTTGTTTCCATACACCCGCATTTCATCAACCATTATAACATTTTTCAGAAAGTTTTCATCAGCATTTGAACAATCTGTTAACTTTTGACTTTATTCTCAAAGGACCTTGGCACAGTTTGTGTTTTTGCTGATCTGTAACGAGATGTGCCACAAATTTTGTAGCAACACGATGCATCTGCAGTTTTTCAGAGTTGTGTGACATGAACTTTTACAGTTGCTTACTTCTTCAGCAACTTCAAGGATGGTTAGGTGACAATTTTCATGAATAAAAAGATGCACTTTTTCAACATGATCATCATCCATTGATGTGGAAGTCTGTCCGGTTTTGGATTGTTTTCACTGGATGTTCTGCCCCCGATTTGAAATGTAGGTCTGTGGCTTAAAATAGTCTTTACCATAAGCTTGCTTCAACATGGAGACAAACAGCTTGCTATAACATGGAGCCAAACAGCTTGCTACAACATGGAGCCAAACAGCTTGCTACAACATGGAGACAAACAGCTTGCTATAACATGGAGACAAACAGCTTGCTATAACATGGAGCCAAACAGCTTGCTATAACATGGAGCCAAACAGCTTGCTATAACATGGAGACAAACAGCTTGCTATAACATGGAGCCAAACAGCTTGCTACAACATGGAGACAAACAGCTTGCTACAACATGGAGACAAACAGCTTGCTATAACATGGAGCCAAACAGCTTGCTATAACATGGAGCCAAACAGCTTGCTACAACATGGAGACAAACAGCTTGCTACAACATGGAGACAAACAGCTTGCTACAACATGGAGCCAAACAGCTTGCTACAACATGGAGACAAACAGCTTGCTACAACATGGAGCCAAACAGCTTGCTACAACATGGAGACAAACAGCTTGCTACAACATGGAAACAAGCAGCTTGCTACAACATGGAGACAAACAGCTTGCTACAACATGGAAACAAGCAGCTTGCTACAACATGGAGACAAACAGCTTGCTACAACATGGAGACAAGTTTACTCTACAACATGGAGACAGGCTTACTCTACAACATGGAGACAAGCTTACTCTACAACACAGAGATAAACTTACTCTACAACATGGAGACAAGCATACTCTACAACATGTAGATAAACTTACTCTACAACATGGAGACAAATGTACCCTACAACATGTAGATAAACTTACTCTACAACATGTAGATAAACTTACTCTACAACATGTAGATAAACTTACTCTAAAACATGGAGACAAGCTTACTCTACTGCATGTACTCAGTGACTGACCTGATGTGATCTAGCATAAAGCTCAAGATTACTGCTGCGCACCACTGTCATAGGTTTGCTGTTTGTTCATTGGTGCCATTTTTTAAGAAGTTTGGTTTCTTTATGGACAGACCTCATATTCTTTACTTGAGAAACTGACAGTCTTTGACACACTCAGAGATTGTGAATAATATTTTTATAGAAAATGTAGGGAGTTTGTAACAAAATCTACTCATCCGAAGACTTTTTTAGGATGTCAGAGCTAGTGATTTTATATAATGCATTGTTACTAAGAGTTATTGTTTTCTAACTCAGGTGCGACAATTCAGCTCCTCCGCATCTCGAGCAGGAAAACTTGTGCAGGTATATTGTATGGACTTTTGATTTGTGTAAACTTATATGGCAGCATATTTATGCAGTAGTTAGTTCTCTCATACCAATCAGAAGGTCTCTGATTGATTTCATACTTGGGCAGAATTTTTTAGGCAAAGAAAGGCCGCAAAGACAGGTGCTGACATCTCTACCTTAAATGCTACAGTGGCCTAGAAATGTGAAGGTGTTAACACTTCACACCTATGCCATGCAAATGCCCCGGGACAGAGAGATACTTGTGAAAGTTAAATCGTATGAAGTATAGTTTTTTTAATCTTATGATTTGTATTAATTTAATAACCAGCATACTTGTGCAAGATTCATTCAGTCATTTGCATGTCCTTTGCGGAACTTTGCCTCCCTAACAGCTCTCCTGTAGGTCTCTCAGTTGTAAGCAAGATGCCCTGCTGCTGATGCATCTATTTGCAGATTATCAACGATGTCTTGCAGCCATATTTCCCTGGTCTTCCTCTGAATGACTGTGACTGAGCGAAAGCTGTATGATGAAGGGCAGAATGTTAGACGGGTCTGCTTGCCCAATTCTTAACCCTTTGAAAATAAAGTATGTTTGTTCTCTTTCTTTTTCTCATTATGTAACCTTCCATGATGGTCTTCTCTAAATTCTCATGTTGTTTAATGTGTCCAAAATATTTAAGTTTTCTTTATTTAATCCTGTTTACTAGCCAGCCTTCTTAAGTTCTTGTAGTATGGATGTGCAAGATACTTTGTGTTAAAAATAAAACTATATTTATTTTTATTTGGTCTCATAGACTGTGTCTATCACCAGGCTATAAGCACTGCCATAGTAATATGGAAAATAGATTTTGGTGCATTGGTTTTTGTTCAGAACTGAGTAGTTTTTCTAAGATTATAAACAGACGGGTTTTCTCTCCCCTTTTAGGTGAGAAATAAGAAAGTTTAGTTGGTCAGGGAAAGTTATAAAAGCTCCTTAGACTAATTATTGTCTTGTTTGTGTTAGTCCCCAGTGCATGTTTATGGTGTAGAGGGACGCTACGCCTCAGCTCTGTACTCGGCCGCCTCCAAGCAGTCCAAGCTTGAAGCTGTAGAAAGAGAGTTAAACTCATTACAGGTTTGATTATTTATTTTCTGTATTAAGCTCATTACAGGTGTCATTATTTTCTTTATTTAGCTCATTACAGGTGTGATTATTTTCTGCATTATCTCCATTATTATTCAACCTACTACTAGAAAAGGTAATAAGAAAGGTGAAAGAAGAAAGCAGTACAGAATAACAAGCTAAAATACTAGAATCTGCTGATAACATCGACCTGGTGGGGGAAACTATGCAAGAAGTCATCAATACCTGCATTCGCCTGAGAGATATAGCCCTGAAAGTAGACTTGACCACTAACCAAGATATCTTCTTCTTCTTCGTTCGCTTCTACCACCAAGACCGCCCTGTGATCCTACTGAATTTATGCCTGTGGTCCTTGTTAAGTCCTGTGGTCTCCAAAAAGACCACACGAGATTCCCGAGAGGACTACAAGAGGTTCAGAGTATCTCAGGACTTTAGCCTGTATTCTTGGTGGGTCTCAGAAGCGGGATTGCGTGACACTGTGGTTTTTGTTGCACAAGTTTAGTCTAGAGTTGGACATTGTCACCGGAAGACCTCGACGTGTTTTGGATATTAGTATATCCCCACTGGGTGAGATTTGGTAGCCCACCCAGGCCAGAATTGGACTTTCTCACCAGAAAACCTTGACGTGTTTTGAGACACCCATGTATCACCCAGGGGTGAGAGGTGGTTGCCCATCCAGTCCAGTGTTAGACTTTCTCACCCGAAAACCTCAGCGTGATTAGGATACGCAAACATCCCTGCCGGGTGAAAGGTGGTTGCCCATCTAGGCTGCCTTGGTCCAGTGTCTCCGATTTCAGCATTTTGTGGTCGTGGCCGCTACCCTTCCTAGTTGTGACCAGGATGGAGCTTTTGTCCAGGACGAATCCTCGCCACTTGTGACTTCCACCCCTGGGTTGAGCCGGTTTAGTGTATTATCCCAGTATGGGCGTGTTTGTGACGTGACCGACCTCTAGAGCAGAGGTACCGTGACATGCGTATCCTTCAAGTTTCACCCCTAGTATGAGCCGGTTTAGGCATATTTCACCAATGTAGGTGTATTTCGGACATGGCCAGCCTCTAGAGCAGAGGCGCCGTGGTATGTGTAGCTCTTGCAGTGATGCTACTGGACATACTGATTAAACTTCACTTTATCCTTTCCTTCACCTTTTCTCATCGGCGCCACTCAGCAACCCTTACTTCTTTTCTGCAGTTTCTGGTTCAGGCATTTCACCCGATATGAGTGCACTTAAGACGTGGCTGACCTCAAGACCAGAGGTGCCATGATTTGACTGTTTTGCTTCGCTTTATCCTTCTACCATCTTTTCCGCAGTGGTGCCGCGCGGCAGCCTCGTTTGTACCTTTCTTCATTGGCCAAGAGGAGCACCGCTCCATGTATGGCAGCTGAAGAATCTCGCCAGCAGCGGTAGATGAGCTACCAAACGTGCCTCTCATCTAGCCTAAGTGTCTGGTTTTCAGGCACCAGATATTTGCCTTCACCCCTTCTCTTGTCATTTTAAACAGTTCTGCCATGAGAAGGCCAGGAGCTGGACCTGACTGTCGGAGGCTATTTGAGATGCATGCCGTTGGAGCAGAGAGCGAGTTCTCCACCCCACCTCTGGCAGTAACAGTCCTTAGAACCATTAACCAAGATAAAACAGAGTATATGAAGATATCAAGAGACCAGAGGCAGAATTATCCAGATTATATAAATGTTGGAGAGATGATTATTAGGAAAGCAGAAACATACAAATATCTAGGCACAACCTTCAACAGAAGCAACACAATAAGCGAGGAAATTAAAAGCAGAGTACAGATAGGGAGTAAAATCTACTTTGCTATGTAACACCTGTTAAAATCCAAAATCCTGTCCCAAAATAACAATCTACAAAACTATAATAAGACCAGCCGTCATGTATGGATCAGAAATGTAGAGTACAACAAAGAAAGATGAACAGCTGCAGATCTTTGAGAACAAGATCCTAAGAAGAATCTTTGGGTCTATAAAGGATACCAACAGTGGAAAATGGAGAGCTAGAAAGAACATCAAACTGAATCATTCATTCATTCATTTGCATGTCCCTTGTGGGGCTTTGCCTCCCTAACAGCACTCCTGTAGGCCTCTCAGTTGTGAGCAAGATGGCCTGCTGCTGATGCATCCATTTGCAGATCATCAGCGGTGTCTTGCAGCCATCTTTGCTTGGGTCTTCCTCTCTTTCTTTTTCCCATTATGTATCCTTCAAAGACGGTCTTCTCTAGATTATCATAACGTTTAATGTGTCCAAAGTGATATCAATATTAAAATATGCCAGAAATCTAAAATATCACTTTATTTATCTATGTCACCCAGTATTGTCATTCTTTCCTCACAGTAAATTAACTTACGGTTACCTGTTATTGTCATTCTTTCCTCTCAGAAAGTTAACCTATTGTCCCTGTTATTGTCATTCTTTCCTCTCAGTAAATTAAGTTTTGTCCCTGTTGTTGTCATTCTTTCCTCTCAGTAAATTAACTTGTAGTTACCTGTTGTTGTTATTCTTTCCTCTCAGTAAATTAACTTGTAGTTACCTGTTGTTGTCATTCTTTCCTCTCAGTAAATTAACTTGTAGTTACCTGTTGTTGTCATTCTTTCCTCTCAGTAAATTAACTTATTGTCCCTGTTGTTGTCATTCTTTCCTCTCAGTAAATTAACTTATTGTCCCTGTTGTTGTCATTCTTTCCTCTCAGTAAATTAACTTATTGTCCCTGTTGTTGTCATTCTTTCCTCTCAGTAAATTAACTTATTGTTACCTGTTATTGTCATTCTTTCCTCTCAGTAAATTAACTTATTGTCCCTGTTGTTGTCATTCTTTCCTCTCAGTAAATTAACTTATTGTCCCTGTTGTTGTCATTCTTTCCTCTCAGTAAATTAACTTATTGTTACCTGCTGTTGTCATTCTTTCCTCTCAGTAAATTAACTTATTGTTACCTGTTGTTGTCATTCTTTCCTCTCAGTAAATTAACTTATTGTTACCTGTTATTGTCATTCTTTCCTCTCAGTAAATTAACTTATTGTCCCTGTTGTTGTCATTCTTTCCTCTCAGTAAATTAACTTGTAGTTACCTGTTGTTGTCATTCTTTCCTCTCAGTAAATTAACTTATTGTCCCTGTTGTCATTCTTTCCTCTCAGTAAATTAACTTATTGTCCCTGTTGTTGTCATTCTTTCCTCTCAGTAAATTAACTTATTGTTACCTGTTGTTGTCATTCTTTCCTCTCAGTAAATTAACTTATTGTCCCTGTTGTTGTCATTCTTTCCTCTCAGTAAATTAACTTATTGTCCCTGTTGTTGTCATTCTTTCCTCTCAGTAAATTAACTTATTGTTACCTGTTGTTGTCATTCTTTCCTCTCAGTAAATTAACTTATTGTTACCTGTTATTGTCATTCTTTTCTCTCAGTAAATTAACTTATTGTCCCTGTTGTTGTCATTCTTTCCTCTCAGTAAATTAACTTATTGTCCCTGTTGTTGTCATTCTTTCCTCTCAGTAAATTAACTTATTGTCCCTGTTGTTGTCATTCTTTCCTCTCAGTAAATTAACTTTTTGTTACCTGTTATTGTCATTCTTTCCTCACAGTAAATTAACTTATTGTCATGATTTTACAGGCTGAGCTTAAGAAAGATAAAAAGCTGCTGGACTTGTTATCAGACCCCTCACAGAGAAGAACAGAAAAACGAGGTATTTATTGTGTCTGGCATTCATTGTTTCAGTTTTGTTTGGTTTTTATTTGAGAGTAAGAGCAGAAGCACAGAAACAGAAGAGAGCTTGAGCAAGTAAGGTTCTCACATGCTAGAAGCACAGAAACAGAAGAGAGCTTGAGCAAGCAAGGTTCTCACATACTAGAAGCACAGAAACAGAAGAGAGCTTGAGCAAGCAAGGTTCTCACATGCTAGAAGCACAGAAACAGAAGAGAGCTTGAGCAAGCAAGGTTCTCACATGCTAGAAGCACAGAAACAGAAGAGAGCTTGAGCAAGCAAGGTTCTCACATGCTAGAAGCAGCAAAGTATTCTGCAAGACCTTGTATAAATGTAAATGAGAAGGTGTTCTGTATAAATAAAGCATTATTTATCCACTTACCTTTTGTTGCTTACATTTTACACTAAATTTTTGTAGGTTTATATCATCCTGAATGTCTCATCAGAAACCAGGTGAAAGTACAAATGATAGATCATTTATAGGAATCAATTTGTGTGGAATTTATGGGAAGATATTTTGTAATTTATCATGAAAGATTGTGGATGAATGTCAGATTTATACAATATTTGATGAGATACTTTTCTCAGAGGCAGTAACATTGTATTTGTAAAATATTCATACAGTCAGAGGTGATGTGTGTGGCCTGGATATCATTTATAAGGGGGTACTGAAAAGTTGTCAGCCCAACCAAGAAAAGAACAGCCATGAAACTTGCATGTTATTCCACATATTTATCCTAACTTTCAACAAGTTTACTTAACACACACACACACACACACCCCCCACCCAATATCTAGTAACTGAAGTGCTGCTATCACTTCTGAATCATTGGAAAATGTCCTGCCTTTCAAGCACTTTTAAGGTTGAGAAACAAGAAATAGATAGAGCAAGATCTGTTCACTAGGATAGATGTTCTGTGCACTCAGATCTCAAACATCCAGCATCTTATGTATGGTTGCATTGTCCTGCAGAAAGAGGGGACACCTTTCCACAATTTCTCTGTGAGTTTTTCTCTGAATTCATCCTTTGATTGGTGCAGCAAGTTATAGTAGTGTTCTGTCTGAACTGTTTGGTTACTCAGAAGATTGTGAATCATCAAAGTACCTTCTTTATTCCCCCCTCCCCCCCCAAAAAAAAAAACACAGTGGCCATGACCTTTCCTGCATAATTTCTTCAACCATGGAGAAAACAAGTTCTGCCACTGCAGGAAACTGTTGTTTGGTCTCGGGATCACGGTGCTATAGCCATGTTTCGTTATCAACGATGAGACATTGCAAGAAGTTGTAAACACAGTACAGCAAAATCAGTATGAAGGAGTCAGTTTGGTTTAATTTCTAGCGGGCATTCAAACACTTTACCAAGCACTTGTCTGACACTTTCTCCTTATTCAAATGTTCATGAATATAAGCCCAAAGTATTCCATGGATATCTCTGGTGTCTTGGTAATTGCTTTAGCTAAAAGTCATCAGGCCATGAGCATGATCAACAAGATCTGGAGCTGACACTGTTGAAGGCCTTCCAGATCTTGCTGCATGTATGGTCATCTCCACGCTGAAAATGAACACACAACTTTACAGTTGAGTATGACGGGCGCTTGTCACTCGTCGTTTACAGCAGATGCTCGTGGGTTTCCCTCGGAGCTTTCTTCTGCAGGGACGGGAACTTCATGATGGTCTGGAGTTCCACGCTTGAAAGTTTCACATCTTCCTCTAATACGGTTCTGTCATTGCTCTGAATAAAAATGTTAAAACTTAGCATGGTGATCTTGTAAATTGGCACTTTACAACAAGTTGTCTAGGCTAGTGACATGATCTTATAAATTGGCATTTCACAAGTTGTCTGGGATAGTGACATGATCTTGTAAATTGGCACTTCACAATGGTTCTGAGGACTGTTATAGCCGGAGGTGGGGTGTGGAATACGTTGTCCACTCCAGTGAAATGTCTCCAAGGCATGTGTCTCAAATAGCCTGTGATAGTCAAGTCCAACTCCTGGCCTTCTCGTGGCAGAACTGTTCAAACTGACAAGAGAAGGGGGAAAGGCAAATATCTGGTGCCTGAAAACCAGATGCTTCAGGTAAATGAGAGTTATGTTTGGTAGCTCATCTACTGCTACTGGTGAGATTCTTCAGTTGCCGTGTGTGGAGTGGGGCTCCTCCCGGCCAGTGCAGAAAGGTGAAAGAAAGAAGTCGGGACTGCTCATTTCACGGCACCTCTGTTCTGGAGGTTGGCCACATCTTATGTGCACTCATATCGGGCGAAATGCCTGAACTGGCTTAACCCAGAGATTAAGACACTGCTGGCGAGATTCTTCGGATGCCGCGTGTGAAATGAAACTCCTCCCAGCCAATGAAGAAAATGTGAAAAAAGAAATTAAAATTGCCATGTGGTGCCGATGTGAAAAGGTGAAGGAAAGGATAAAGTGAATCTTAGTTGGTATGTCTAGTGGTCTTGCGGCAAGAGCTACTCTACATGGCACCTCTGCTCTAGAGGCCAGCCATGTCCGATATACACCCATACTAAACTGGCTTAAAACAGGGGTGAAACTTGATGGCTGCTCATCTCACAGTACCTCCATTCTAGAGGTCGGTCACATCCTAAACACGCCCATACTGGGATAATATGCCTAAACTGGCTCAACCCAGGGGTGAAACTTACTAGTTGCGAGGACTCATCCTCCTAGACAAAAGCTCCGTCTTGGTC
>CM019692.1:33253853-33290475 GCA_009760885.1 Achatina immaculata | reverse complement strand
TATCTCTATAACCTCCTGTCCCTAATGTTGTTTCGTATAACTCCTGCCTTTCATCCGTACATGTTTTGTCAGATTCGCCTGCACATTCCCAATCCCTAACCCCATACCCCCATATGCTATCAAATTATATGTTTTAATTTTCTTTTTGTTACAGGTCCCAGCCAAAGTCTTCGTGTGTGTGTGTGTGTGGAGAGAGAGAATGAATGAATAAATAATCTTTATTTTTAAAGGATAAAGAATTGGGCACGCAGGCCCGTCTTACATTCTGCCCTTCATCACTCCATCTTTCATTCTTCCCACACACTCGAGATAGAGAGAGAGAGAGAGAGAGAGAGAGAGGAGACAGAGAGGCTGTTACAAGATTTTGATGAGACTATAATAATTTACAGAAGTCTGTGCTGTTTTCTTGGATTATTGCTGGGCCACAAACTTCGACTGTATCTTGCTGTCTTCTGTACTCGCTGTGGCCCACGCGGAAAGTAATCGGCGTGCACTATCCCAGTATCAACTCCGGTATCGTAGTGGAATCTTAGTGGCTGCGATATCTATCTGCCTACCTATCGAAATATATAAACTAGGGGAAAAAAAAGTAGGAACAGCTTTATTACTTAACGAGTACACGATTGTGACCTTTCGGCGTGAGTCTTAATCATAAAAAAAACACAGAACAAAGAAATAGAGAGAGAAGATAAAGTAAAACTTCTCTATTCCTAGTTCATTGCCTGCCGTAGTCAATATCGTGATAATTTCCTGTTAGTCTAGTGACTTACAATGGACCCTTGACACAGTGCTGAAGGACCTTGACTTTGCGGACGACATTTGTCTACTATCAGGCAGTCACTAAGATATGCAAGATAAAATAAACAAGCTAACTCAGAATGCAAACAACATAGGACTAAAGATCAACGTAGGAAAGACAAAGTTAATGAAGCAAAATGTGAACAATAGAAATGTACTCAGAGTAGATAGTAAGTTAGTGGAGGAGGTCAACGAATTTGTATACCGTGGCAGCAGAGTAGTAGAAAATGGAGACAGCACAGAGGACATCAACAGCAGACTTACTAGAGCAAACCAGGCTTTTGCAGTGCTGCAGACTATATGGAAATCTAAAAAACTAAGCATAAATACGAAAATCAGGATATTTAAGAGTAATGTTCTAAGTGTACTACTATATGGAAGTGAATGCTGAAAAATCACCAAAACCATAGAAAACAAGTTGAATTCTTTCCGGACTAAATGTTTACGAAGAATTAGAAAACTATTTTGGCCAAACACCATAAGAAATAACATTTTATTGGCAGAAATGCAGATGAAGCCACTGACAGCAATTATTGAGGAAAGACGCTGGTGATGGTTGGGACATGTGCTCCGAATGACTGACAACTCACTACCAAAAATAGCACTAAGATGGACACCACAGGGGAGCAGAAGTAAGGGTAGACCAAAAGAGACATGGAGAAGAACAACAGAGAGGATGCTGAGCAATAGAGGGCTCACCTGAACAAGAGCAGAAAAAAGACAAAGGACAGGCATTTGCGGAAGCCCCATGTGCCCTGGGCACTTAAGGTTCAGAGAGAGAGAGAGAGAGAGAGAGAGTCTAGTGACTGCCATGTTCGCTATAGCGATATTGTTTCGTTGCAAAGAAAACTATTATAAAACTTTTTATTGTACATGATTTATCTGCGCATGTCTGGTGACCCTTCATAGTACAGTCTAAAACGTGACTAACAACCGAGCGAAATCGATATTTTACCGGAGAAATTTCGTATTTATTGTGATTTCGGAGGCACAAGGACATGTCCTATGACCCTACCACTGTTCCTGAATGCACCCCAAGTACATCTAGACCTATTAAATGGACTGGAGAAGTAGTTAGATGGTTATTTCAGGCATTATTTTAGTGAGAACGCCACCACACGAAAAGATCAGACAAAAATTTAAGTAGAACTGGAAATCGCCGACAGTAAACATTGTACATCAAGGCATCGCCGATGGTAAAGACTACACAATTATCAGCTGAAATCATCACACTAATTCTTTTTTCGTAAAAAAAACTTCATTTACGAAATCTTACAACTATTTTCATGCTTAATATGTATACTTTTAAAGTGGAAATACTTTGTACATTCACTTTTACAACTATACCCCCTATACATATCAAGACCCGCGCTTTTTGTGTGGCACTGACGGGAAAGTCCGCGTTTTTTTCTGTGGCACGGGAAGAGCTAATAATTTTCTTATCACAGCTTTACTGCTCATACGCAAATTATTGTGTGTTAACGTATCGAAGTCTGCTGCAACACTTCTCTGTATTCGGTCTGTTCTCTCTTACGTCACACAGCGCGTGTCACCGTGACCTTCGTCCAAGGTGGCAGGGGAAAAAAGTGTGGCGTAGGAATATAGATCGTTAGTCGGTGTTTAGGGACGTCGTCTTCCGCAGATCTAAACTCTCTATAATAAACATTTTTGTTAAACATTTTTTTTGTTTACTGCAGTGTATCTAATAATCTGGATGAATGATCTAGAGGCAACAGAAACACGCACACACAGCACTGAGACAGAAGTTAACATTGTAACTAAATTTCCAGACAGCGATAGAATTATGGTATCATTTATCAGTTTATTTAATCTCATTCAAGTATTTAGTTGATCATATCCCACCACATCATCCTGTGATGATTACCTTGTAATGACATTAAGGATGGTCTTCTTCCCGTGCCTTGGGTAGCCGTATTGACCTTTCGGGTTTCCCGATTTGTGCCAGCGGTCGATATAGCGACTCTTGGTTTGTTTTATTAAAACAACCGGTGTAAAATTTAGATTGTACATATTTCGTCCGCTTTTCCGGTGACACTTTTCAAAATGGTGAAAGAGTGCTTAGTTACGAGCGATGCCGAGCGAGAAAAAGGAAGAGGAACATGGAAAATTTTCAATTTTTGATGATGTAGATAGGGGTATGGACATGGCCTGTGACCACCCCACTGCTCTTGAATGTATCCTAAGTAGATCTAGACATATTAGACAACTGGAGAAGTAGTTAGGAGGTTATTTCAGACATTAATTTAGCGAGAATGCAACATAGAATCACAATACGAGATCGACAAGTAGATCTAGACATCTCAGATGGTAAGTAGTGCAGATCTAGACCTAGCCGATGGTGAGCTGGGCACAATCATTGTCTAAAAACATCACATTACTTCTTTTTTCCTAAAAAAAAACTCTGCATTTATGAAATTTTCATACATTTAGTTATACTTTGAAACATAATAAGTACACGGAAATACTGTTTTGTATTCCATTGTACAACTATACACCCTAACATATCAAGACCCGCGCCTTTATACCAGCACCCATCTGAACGTCCACGTTTCTTCTTGTGGCACGGGAAGAGTTAATATTATTACCAGAGATATTGTTACCACATCTTTCTATTCTTTTAGTTTATCTTGGTGACATAAACGATGGCACTTCCTTCTCCTTATACATGGAATTTATTGATTTTTGATTTCTCACTTTTTGTATAAGAAAGGCGAGAAAATTGGGAAGGAATGCGAGTGACAGAAAGTAAAACGAGCACGTATAAATTATTTAAGAACATACAACAATCCAATATTTTGATAAAATATGTTTCAAGGATCACATAAAAACACAACAGATAAAAATACCAAGAACAGATGAACAAATTAAACACCTTGTTAAAATCCTTGTAGGAAAGGCGGACACAAAACGCAGTGTACCGTGGTGGGGTATTTCTAGAAATGGCCATAAGAATTAGTTTGTGTCACAACAGCCTGACAAGTGAGCCAAGAAACCGCGCAGGTCTCGAGGTGACAAATCTAACTGAAAAGCCCAGGACTGCATGTCACAGAGCAAGATCAGCCGGTCCTCTTTGTGTATGTTTTGGTAAATGATGAGGGCGATGACTGTCTGCTGTCATCATCATTTCTTGTCAAGACATCACTGTCTTCACCATTTGGCAGAAAAAGTAACAGCGCCCGGCCTTGCAGAGTCACTTTAACAACGCCAGCAAGTCAAGACCCCTATTTTAATACATTGAAGCCAGTTGTGCTCTCCAGCTGTCACATTTTTGGCAAAATAAACAAACAAACAGTATAGTAACAACATCAGGTTTAGAACATTAACAAAACAAATAAACAAACAGTGTAGTACCAACATCAGGTTTAGAATATTAATATAACAAATAAACAAACAGTGTAGTACCAACATCAGGTTTAGAACATTAACAACAGACAAACAATGTAGTACCAAAATCAGGTTTAGAACATTAACAACAGACAAACAATGTAGTATCAACATCAGGTTTAGAACATTAACATAACAAATAAACAAACAGTGTAGTATCAACATCAGGTTTAGAACATTAACATAACAAATAAACAAACAGTGTAGTACCAACATCACCCGTGTGGTACCCGGGATCTGCAAAGAATAGGACCACTGTACCCTACCACGCATGATCGTAAAAGGCAACCTAAGGAGGGTTCGGCATAGGGCCAGCAACCCTATCTGGTAAAAAAAAACTATCAGACTGCTACAGAAACGGAAGCAAGGGAAAAAACAAATGCAGGTGGAAGGAGAAATGCGTATCAGGAAACTGAGCCCATGAAGGTTGTGGATGAAAGCCAGCCACTGGAAGTCCCCAGCCCGACTGCAGACCTCCTGGAACCTAAACACAAGATGCAAATAGGCAGCTGGAATGTAAGAACACTTAACCAGACTGGAAAACTAGCACAAACCATCAAGGAAATGCACAGATACAAACTAGACATACTAGGAATACAATAAGCAAGATGGACAGGACAAGGCAGAAGGAAATTAACAACACAGCACACAGAAGATACAATAATATGGTCAGGTAAAGAAGATCTTAATGAAGGAGGAGTAGCATTGATTATAACAAAAGAAGCATCAAGAGCGTTGCTGAAATGGACCCCAATAAATGAGAGACTATTATATGCACGGTTCAACTCAAGATTCACGAAGCTGTCTATTATAGTTTGTTATGCACCAACAGAAACATCCGAAGAGGAATTAAAAGAAGATTATTACAACAGCCTCCAAGCAACAGTAGAAACAATACCCAAGCATGATATGCTACTCATCTTGGGCGACTTCAATGCAAAAGTAGGTGAAGGAAATGAAGATAGAAGAAGAATCATGGGAAGAGAAGGAATCGGAGAAATAAATGAAAATGGAGAAAAACTGTGCAGTTTCTGTGAAGAAAACATGATGACCATCGGAGGGACAATTTTCCAACATAAAAACATCCATAAAGTGACTTGGAGGTCCCCAGATAAAACCACAGAAAACCAAATCGATCATATACTAATAAATAACAAGTGGAAACGGTCACTACAAGATGTGCGAGCAAGGAAAGGAGCAGATGTAGGAAGTGATCACAACCTTCTGGTAGCAAAAATAAAACTAAAGTTAAGGAAAGCCAAAATCGGAGAACACAGGAAAATACATTTTGATACAGGAAAAGTGAAAGACCAGCAAACAAGGAATGAATTCTCAATAGTACTTAAGAACCGCTTCAGTGTCTTACAAGATGAAGCAGAAATGTCCATACTAGAGTTCAATAAAACACTACAGGAAACAGCAAAAGAGGTGCTGGGATATCGGAAAAGGAGAAAAGAGGAATGGATAAGCAAGACCACATGGGAAAAGATAGAGCAAAGAAAAGAAATCAAGAAAATATTACTGACCACCAAATAACAACGGCTTAAAGAAAAAGTTTTAAGTAATTATGCGCAAAAAGACAAAGAAGTGAAGGAATCATGCTGTCAAGATAAACGTCAATACTATGACAACTTAGCAGAAGCAGCAGAGAAAGCAGCATATGCAAATGACATGAAAACCATATATAAAATCACAAAGCAGATGACAGGTAACTTCAACACAAGATGTGAAAGTGCAGTAAGGACACAAAATGGACAACTGGTCAGTGGAGAAAGAGAAAATATTGAAAGATGGAGGGAACACTTTAACACCCTACTAAACAGAACACAAGCAGCACAAACAATAGACATACCTGAAGCAAAAACGGAACTAAACATCAATACAGGACCAATAACAATAAATGAAGTAAAGGAGGCGATAAAGAAGCTAAAATCAGACAGGGCACCAGGTGAAGATGAAGTGACTGCTGAGATGTTGAAAGCAGAAGAAACAGAAACACCAAAACAACTTTGCCAGATATTACAACAAATTTGGGATCTAGAAAAAGCCCCAGAGGAGTGGAAAACTGGGCTTATAGTAAAACTACCAAAGAAGGGTGACCTCAGAGATTGCGGGAACTGGAGAGGCATTACCCTACTGTCACTCACCAGTAAAGTATTTTGCAGAATAATCATCAACAGAATTGTACCAACACTTGAGGAAAAACTTCGGAAAGAGCAGGCAGGATTTAGGAAAGGAAGATCATGCATAGACCACATATTTGTACTTAGACAAATATTAGAACAGGCAAATGAGTGGCATAGCACAACATATGCATTATTCATAGATTTTGAGAAAGCCTTTGACAGTGTCAACAGAGATGCACTGTGGAAAATCCTAAGATGGCATGGCCTCCCTCATAAGATAGTTAATGTAATCAAAGCCCTATACGAGGGTTTTCAGTGCAAAGTTATCTGTGGAGAACATACCTCCAGCAGCTTTAGGGTACAAACAGGAGTGAAACAGGGATGTGTACTATCACCAACATTATTTATCTTGGCAGTAGACTGGTTAATGAAGGAGGCAACATCAGACAAACGCAGAGGATTACAATGGACCCTTGACACAGTGCTGGAGGACCTTGACTTTGCAGACGACATTTGTCTATTATCAAGCAGTCACAAATATATGCAAGATAAAATAAACAAGCTAACTCAGAATGCAAACAACATAGGACTAAAGATCAACGTAGGAAAGACAAAGTTAATGAAGCAAAATGTGAACAACAGAAATGTACTCAGAGTAGATAGCAAGTTAGTGGAGGAGGTCAGCGAATTTGTATACCTTGGCAGCAGAGTAGTAGAAAATGGAGACAGCACAGAGGACGTCAACAGCAGACTTACTAGAGCAAACCAGGCTTTTGCAATGCTGCAGAATATATGGAAATAAAAAAAACTAAGCATAAATATGAAAATCAGGATATTTAAGAGTAATGTTCTAAGTGTACTACTCTGTGGAAGTGAATGCTGGAAAATCACCAAAACCATAGAAAACAAGTTGAATTCTTTCCAGACTAAATGTTTACGAAGAATTAGAAAAATATTTTGGCCAAACACCATAAGAAATAACATCTTATTGGCAGAAATGCAGATGAAGCCACTGACAACAATTATTGAGGAAAGACGCTGGCGGTGGTTGGGACATGTGCTCCGAATGACTGACAACTCACTACCAAAAATAGCACTAAGATGGACACCACAGGGCAACAGAAGTAAGGGTAGACCAAAAGAGACATGGAGAAGAACAACAGAAAGGATGTTGAGCAATAGAGGGCTCACCTGAGCAAGAGCAGAAAAAAAGGCGAAGGACAGGCATTTTTGGAAAACCCTTGCGGAAGCCCCATGTGCCCTGGGCACTTAAGGTTCAGAGAGAGAGAGAGTAGTACCAACATCAGGTTTAGAACATTAACATAACAAATAAACAAACAGTGTAGTACCAACATCAGGTTTAGAACATTAACATAACAAATAAACAGACAGTGTAGTACCAAAATTAGGCTTAGAACATTAACACAAAAAAAAAACTAAACAAACTTAAATGTGGTGCCACCATCAAATTTAAAACATTGGGGGTGGAAGGGGGGGGGGGGGGGGGAAAGCACCGAAATGAAAATGATGCCCTAAATAATATTACCAGAAAAACTGGGTCTTATTCTCTTTATTATCTTCTCAGATAATAACGGCGCCGACGCAAGGTTAGAAGAGGAAAGAGTGCAGCAAGTCACTGGAGTAGAAGAAAGCAATGTTGGAGATGTGGAGATGGACCAGCCAAGGTACAGAGAGTATGCCACGTTGGACATTAGAATGGCGAGTTTTGAGAATTGGACCAGTCAACGTTTTGTTCCAGCAATTGCTGATGCTGGCTTTTTCTATGCAGGTATTTTATCAGGAAGATCAGTTTTGTATTCCTCACTTATAGAAGAGCACAATACATCCACTAGCTTTGTCTGTGGCTTCTCTACTTTGTTTCCCAGGCCTCATTCTGTCACATTTCTTGTCCTGTGAATCTCTGACATTACTTGTCCTGTGAGTCTGTCAAATTTCTTGTCCTGTGAACCTGTTACATTGCTTGTCCTGTGAGTCTGTCACATTTCTTGTCCTGTGAACCTGTCACATTTCTTGTTTTGTGAGTCTGTCACATTTCTTGTCCTGTGAACATGTCACATTGCTCATCCTGTGAGTCTGTCACATTTCTTGTCTTGTGAACCTGTCACATTTCTTGTCCTGTGAGTCTGTCATATTTCTTGTCTTGTGAACCTGTCATATTTCTTGTCCTGTGAATTTCTACATTTCTTGTCCTGTGAGTCTGTCACATTTTTTGCCCCATGAGGCTGTCACATTTTTACGCTGTGAGTCCATTAAATTTTTTACCCTGTGAGTCTGTCACATTTTTTACCCTGTGAGTCTGTCACATTTTTTACCCTGTGAGTCCATCACATTTTTTACCCTGTGAGTGTGTCACATTTTTTACCCTGTGAGTCCATCACATTTTTTATCCTGTGAGTGTGTCACATTTTTTACCCTGTGAGTCAAATAATATCCAGCCTTGCTGTATCTCCTCTCCCCCCCCCCCACCATCTTCATATATTAAAGTTTACAAAAGAAGAAAAGCCATGTAGTACTTCTAGTTGGTGGATTTGTTGTTGAGTACTTACAGAACCTTACCATGCCAGTTCCTAGTGTACTATTATTCAAACTCACAAAAGTGCCCCTTGTCACTGTACTTTTGTACCTGATCTGGTCATACAGACATGTCATCTCCAGCTGGTCATATAGACATGTCATCTTCAGCTGGTCATATAGACATATCATCTCCAGCTGGTCATACAGACATGTCATCTCCAGCTGGTCATACAGACATGTCATCTCCAGCTGATCATACAGACATGTCATCTCCAGCTGATCGTACAGACATGTCATCTCCAGCTGATCGTACAGACATGTCATCTCCAGCTGATCGTACAGACATGTCATCTCCAGCTGATCGTACAAACATGTCATCTTCAGCTGATCGTACAGACATGTCATCTTCAGCTGGTCATACAGACATGTCATCTTCAGCTGGTCATACAGACATGTCATCTTCAGCTGGTCATACAGACATGTCATCTGCAGCTGGTCATACAGACATGTCATCTCCAGCTGGTCATAAAGACATGTCATCTCCAGCTGGTCATAAAGACATGTCATCTCCAGCTGGTCATACAGACATGTCATCTCCAGCTGGTCATACAGACATGTCATCTCCAGCTGGTCATACAGACATGTTATCTCCAGCTGGTCATACAGACATGTCATCTTCAGCTGGTCATAGAGACATGTCATCTCCAGCTGGTCATACAGACATGTCATCTCCAGCTGGTCATACAGACATGTCATCTCCAGCTGGTCATACAGACATGTCATCTCCAGCTGGTCATACAGACATGTTATCTCCAGTAATAACAGATCAGAGTAATTGTCATTTTCACATGTTATCTGATAACATTCACAAATCAGTATAATATGGAAATACTATATATAACAATCACAAATCTTTGTCACATTCTGCCACTATAGCCAACATTGATGTTAACATTACATAACCAGCAAACCATGAAGCATATGCAACATATTATGCATCTCTTATTTAGTGGATATTGTCATGGGGTCGATCAAAGACTTTGTAATATGAGATATTATATGATTTGACATGAATTATGTAATATGAGACATTATATGATTTGACATGAATTATGTAATATGAGACATTATATGATTCGACATGACTTATGTAATATGAGACATTATATGATTCGACATGACTTATGTAATATGAGACATTATATGATTCGACATGAACTACTGAAATAGATTTGTAGGATATTATGATGATGGTTGTGGTTGTTATTTTGGGTGTTATTGTTAACTGCAATGGGACTGTTGCTCTGTGCAGACAGTGTCATGATGATCTTGAAAGACAGGTGTTGTGCTGGATAGGAAGTTGGTTCTTTGTGGCTTTCTTGAAGTCAGAGTGACACTACAACAAATCCCACCACATTGCAGACATTACAACAGACCCAACCACAATACAGATATTACAGCAAATGCCACCAAAATACAGACATTACTACAAACTCCACAACAATACAGACATTACAGCAAAGCTCACCACAATTCAAACATGACAGCAAACTCCACCACAAAACAGACATTACAGTAAACCCCAACACAGTTCAGACATTACAGCAGACCTCACAATTATACAGATATTACAGCAGACCCCACCATAATACAGATATTACATTACAGCAGATCCCACCACAAAACAGACATTACAGAAAACCCCACCACAATTCAGACATTACAGCAGACCCCACCATAAAACAGATATTACAGCAGACCCCACCATAATATATATTACAGCAGATCCCACCATAATACAGATATTACAGCAGACTCCACCATAATACAGATATTACAGCAGACCCCACCATAATACAGATATTACAGCAGACCCTACCATAATACAGATATTACAGCAGATCCCACCATAATACAGATATTACAGCAGACCCCACCATAATACAGATATTACAGCAGACCCCACCATAATACATATATTGCAGCAGATCCCACCATAATACAGATATTACAGCAGACCCCACCATAATACATATATTGCAGCAGATCCCACCATAATACAGATATTACAGCAGACCCCACCATAATACAGATATTACAGCAGACCCCACCATAATACAGATATTACAGCAGACCCCACCATAATACAGATATTACAGCAGACCCCACCATAATACAGATATTACAGCAGACCCCACCATAATACAGATATTACAGCAGATCCCACCATAATACAGATATTACAGCAGACCCTACCATAATACAGATATTACAGCAGACCCCACCATAATACAGATATTACAGCAGACCCTACCATAATACAGATATTACAGCAGACCCCACCATAATACAGATATTACAGCAGACCCCGCCACAATACAGATATTATAGCAGACCCCACCACAATACAGCAAACCTCAGCACAAGACAGACATTATAGCAAACTTCACCACAATATAGACTTGAGTAACTTTTCACAAGAAAAGGTTTTACAATGTCTGTTCCTAGATAACATATTTACATGGAACATGTTTCGCTAAATTGGAAGTGGATTTCATTAAATAATTTTCTATAGCCAAACAACCTCATGTCATGTGATCAGTCTTGGAAAATCACACTGCAAGATCATTACACAACTAATACCAGAACTTGCCATTACACAACTAATACCAGAACTTGCCATTACACAACTAATACCAGAACTTGCCATTACATAACTAATACCAGAACTTGCCATTACATAACTAATACCAGAACTTGCCATTACATAACTAATATCAACACGTATTTGAAAACATGATTATGTAAGCTGCAATATTTGACCAAACAAAAATATGAACATTTAGAGACAACATAAGTTTAATATTGATGTTTCTTTTTGACTGAAGTCTTTTTGTGTTGTTGGGAATTAGCCATATGCCATCCACTGATAACCATACAACCAGTGATAACCATATGTCATCCACTGATAATTATCTTTGTTTTATGACTTCAAGTTACATATTCCAGAAGAACTTATGAAAGAATGAGTCACAGTGGCACTGACCTCTTTGAAGAGAAAATGAAGACAAAACTTGAAGTTGGAAGATGTAAGAGCAAGGAAACTGGAGCATACAACACAAACGCTGCTTGCTACTACTGTGGCTGATTATAAACATTGGTGGAGTCAGCCATGAGAGAAACTGCCTAGAGAGATGATAACTTGACAAAACTCACAACAGTTGATATCTGCCTGCTTCAGAACTGTCACCTGTCACATATTTATTATTTATAGCAATACGTGTATACCTGCCAGGCAATGTTGATTATTATAATCTTTATTTCATTTCACTTTCATTTTCTACCTGTAAAAGTGTTCTCACATTTTAATACTAGAAAGTTGAAATTTGTCCTATTCTAAACTTCAGGTTATCAAGATGTCATCAGATGCCACCACTGTGGTCTTGTCCTTCGGTGGTCAGATTCTTGGGTTAATATAAATACCGAACATTACCAACACAGTCCAGCATGTCGGTACATACGGCAGCGTTTGAGATTGGAAGCTTTTCCTTACCAAAGAAGAGCAAGACCAGCCCATCCAGAGTACAGAAGTTATGTGAGGAGACTCATCAGTTTTCTGGGAACTTCGTACATCCACCCAGAAAATGAGTTAGCATACGCTGGATTTTACTATGACGGTGAGATGTTTATTTTACGTTTGTTCACGTTGTGTCACAACAAAAGATGTTGATAGTCAACAATGCTGGATAAACTTAAATTTAGTACAGTAAAGGTGAAAATAATGTTTTCTAAACATTACCCCTAACGAACACAAAACTAAGACTGCCCCAAAATCTCATTTTCCTAACTGATCATCTGACCAGTCTCTGCTTGCACGAGCTCCATGCCCAAAGTGAGACATACAAATATTAAGTTAAGAGGGACTAAAATGTAATCAATAATTAACTAAACTAGGGGACATAACCGTGTATTTACCCCACTTTTAAATACCAAGATGACCTACCTAACATCTGCTTCAAAAATCACTACACTGTCATAGGCTGACCGGGATGCGATGAGATAACAGTTGAACTTATTAAAGCAGGAGGAAATGAATGTGCAACAATCTATCATGCACTATGTAAAAAGATATGGAATTCAGGTATTTGGCCAAAAGAATGGAAAAGAACTGTATTCATACCATTGCCGAAAAAGGGTAACCTGAAATTATGCATAAACTATGAAACTGTTGCCCTGATTAGTCATGCCAGTAAAATTCTATTAAAAAATTCTATTACAAAATCAGAAAATAACAGAAAATAAAATACTAGACAAACTGAAGAGGAGAAGAAGAATAGCTAAGGAGGATGAATAGAGGAGTTATAGAAAGAAACATAGGAAATATAGAAGAAAAATACAACAGAAAAACTTCTTTTTATATGAAATATAAAGAAATGTTACTTATTCTTCTTCTTCTTCTACTGATGAATTGAGTAGCCAGGATGCTGTCTCACAGTTTTCTCCAAGTTTTGGTGACAGACCCACAATTTCTGTCTCCGAACTAGATCCTTATGGTCATGTGTGCTCACGCGTCTAAAAATATTGGAGTTTACTGGAGCACGTGTCATTCCTACAAGAGCATTTATTCATGGGACATATTAAGTTGGTAGAAGTGGCCCAGTAGTCTGCAGTGACAGCTCTAAATGAAGCAGATTCTAACAACTTTAGGTGGGAAATATTTGTCCAGATTATTTCAGCAGTTTAGATCAGCTATTCAGGGGTTGCGTCCCTTGACCCTAGTCAGCAGAGACCAGTTGAAGGTTCCAGTACTTCTGTCAAAGTTATATTAGACACTTGGTCTATGTCAAATAGCACATTCTATTATTAGTTATTTGCGAGAAAATTAATTCATTTGATAAATTTCACATAAAAATCTGAATACAGAGAAAGTGAAACAATAACTTGTAGATGAAATGAAGCTGTAAAATCAGGCTATAAATAGATTGTACTCTAAAGCAAGGCCAGATATGTCTTAATAATGGGAGCTAAAGATAGGTTCCAGTAAAGAAAACACAAAAGAATGAATGGATTACAGCAAGCACATTAGAACTAATAAAACACAGAGAAATGAAGACGAAATGGAAAGTGGCAAATAACAACAGAGAGGAATATAAATCTTTAATAAAAGAAATAATAAGAAATATAAGAAGAGACAAAAAAACAATACATACAAGATTGTTGTGAGAGAATAGAAGGACATCAGAAGTGTGGAAGAGATAGTGAAATGTTTAAAGAAATGAAGACATTGACGAGAAATGTCACACCTAAGCTAAATGTAATTTGTGACAAAATGGGGAATACCTTGACAGAGACAGAGGAAATTCTAGAAAGATGGAAGGAATATTGCAGAGGAATGTATGAAACAACCGACTGTGGAAACAGAAATCAACAGTGTGAATTATTTTTGGAGGAGAAAGAACCTGAACTGACAATTGAAGAAGTTTTACTGGCAATAAAGAATCTGAAAAATGGTAAATTAAAATAGGATTGGTTTTCCATTTTATCACTTTTTAATATATAGGTAGGGAGTATTGGTAGAATTAGTTATCCACTTTTCTACTGTCTGCCTGTTTATGCCTGATACTTGTAGGCCGACCATTTTCACTAGTACTTCTGAGTTTCAGAACGTGAGCTTCCGCTTCCACTATGTCTAAGTCCATAATACTATTTAATATTACAATGATAGACAGTGGAGACTTCTCTTTCGTTGTTGGTAGATGTTGGCTTAGTGCCTGCTTGGAGTCTGGTGCTGTTTACTATTCACTTACAGACCAACTCTACCAGGAACGGCTTTACACTCACCGGCAAACACAAGCAGCAGCTTTACCGATCATAATGGCTTTATTGGTGCAAATGGTGATATAATAGCGATGACGACGAGTTGAAACAAAGGCAGTGACAAATCCAATAAACACAACATTACGTTACTGCAGCAAGTCAAAAAGTATGATTCCAGGCGTCTACTAACGTTAGAAGACTTCGATGCCACGGGAATCATACCACATTCTAGACTTACTGTTCTATACTACAAACTACTTACCGATGACTACTAAACACAAAGTCCCTACACTAGGCTACATTCTTCTCTAACAAGCACAAGACTCCGACTACCCCTAACGAACACAAAACTAAGACTGCCCCAAAATCTTATTTTCCTAACTGATCATCTGACCAGTCTCTGCTTGCACAAGCTCCATGCCCAAAGCGAGACATACAAATATTAAGTTAAGAGGGACTAAAATGTAATCAATAATTAACTAAACTAGGGGACATAACCGTGTATTTACCCCACTTTTAAATACCAAGATGACCTACCTAACATCTGCTTCAAAAATCACTACACTGTCAACCCGGCGGTGATACACGGGTATCTCAAAACACGTCGAGGTTTTCCGGTGAGAAAGTCCAACTCTGGCCTGGGTGGGCTAACTTGTAGATGAAATGAAGCTGTAAACTAACGCCTCTCACCCAGCGGGGATGCACTGATATCCTAAACACGTCGAGGTCTTCCGGTGAGAAAGTCCAACCCTAGACTAAACTGGTGCAATGAAAACCACAGTGTCACGCAATCCCGCTTCCGAGACCCACCAAGAATACAGGCTAAAGCACTGTGATACTCTGAACCCCTTGTGGTCCTTTCGTGGATCTCGTGTGGTCTATTTTGGACCACACAGGGGACCACGGGACCTAACGAGGACCACAGGCGTGAATTCAGTAGGTTCACAGTGCGGTTTTTGGTGGTAGAAGTGAACGAAGAAGAAGAAGAAGAAGACTACACTGTCATAGGCTGACCGGGATGCAATGAGATAACAGCTGAACTTATTAAAGCAGGAGGAAATGAATGTGCAACAATCTATCATGCACTATGTAAAAAGATATGGAATTCAGGTATTTGGCCAAAAGAATGGAAAAGAACTGTATTCATACCATTGCTGAAAAAGGGTAACCTGAAATTATGCATAAACTATGAAACTGTTGCCCTGATTAGTCATGCCAGTAAAATTCTATTAAAATTTATAATGGGCAGATTTCAAAAGAAAATAGAAGGAGAAATCAATATGGTCCGAGCTGGTTTCAGGCAAGGAAGAGGATCAAGAGATCATATACTCACGGAAAAAAGTAAGTGTGTAATGCTTTAAAAAGCACCATGAACGTGCTCAGGTGATGACTGAAATAAAATTTGGCACACATTATGTTTGATTATCCAATAACAGATAAAATGATAACTTTCAGGCCAGTCACATGTCACAAAAAAGTGGAAAAAAACTCACCTAATGTGGCTCACCATCCCAAGAAAAGAAAATCAGGGTTTCAGTATCGTGTGTGTCCTCCTCTGGCAGTTATCACTGCTTGACACCGCCTTCTCATCGAACCAATGACAAGTTGTATCAATTGTTGAGGCATGTTATTCCATTCTTCTTGCAATGCTTGGGTTAATTCTTGGTGGTTTCCAGGACGATTGTGTCGTCTTCTCAACCTGCGGTCAAGTTCATCCCAAATGTGCTCAGTAGGTGATAGGTCCGGTGAAACTGCTGGCCATGGCAAGACAGTAATCTGGTGCTGCTGAAAGTGGTCCCTGACCACAAATGCGACATGTGGACGCGCGTTAACCTGCTGCAGTATCACGCCTTGTCCATTAGCATCCAGAAAAGGCATTACGTGGCGTGTAATGATTTCGTCCCTACATCATAAACCTTGTAAGGTTGCCATTGAGGAAGATTAGGTTTGTTCGGCCAGCATAGGAAATTCCTCCCCAAACCATTACACTGCCTCCTCTTCTCCTATCCACCTCTAGCACACAGTTATTCGCAAAGTGTTCTCCTCTTCGCCTGTACACTAAAGCACGCCCATCATGGCCTTGCAGACAGAATCTGTACTCATCAATGAATAGGATCCGTCTCCATTGATGATAAGGCCATGCCACATGGTGCCTGGCCCAGTTCAAGCGGGTTTGTCTGTGGAAACTGTCAGTACTGGTCTAACTGCAGGCCTATGAGGTAAGAGATTTACCTCTCCAAGTCTGTTCCTCACTGTCCTGCCCGACACACGTTTTACACCTGGAATGTTGCAGGTAGTCCATGTTGCCTGGAGAAACCTGTTACGAAAGTGCATGAGGTGGATGTAGCGGTCTTGTGCAAGGGTGGTAACTCGTGGTCCGCCGCTTCTATGGCGGTCAGCAACGGAACCATTTTGGTTAAAACAACTTTGAAGGCATGATATTGTGTTTCTGTGAACATTAAAATGTTGAGATACTGCTGCTACTGTTGATCCAGCAATTAACATCCCAACAGCTATTTCTCGCTGATGTTCATTCAATCTTGGCATGATGAAAAAAGATGTTTATGTTGGAATTCCACTACTTCTTTCTTCAGTGATTATGTGAAGAGATCTCTGAGAACAGAATTACACACTTACCCTCATTTTATCCGTGGTCAGTAACCAATCATGGATCACGCACGAGCTGTGGTTATCTCCCCATGGATAGTGCGATCAACTTCATGCAGCACGGGGAAGTAGACAACACTCAGACAAAACTTTGTGCCAAATTTGATTTCATTTCGCTCATGAAAACGTAATTGGTGCACTTGACACCACTGCACACTTACTTTTTTCCATGAATATATATTCAATATAAGATTCATAATAGAGAAATCTTATATATATATATATATATATATATCCTTCCCGTGTCGTTAAACGTCACATATGGCTCGCAAAGTAGTTCACCAATTTTTCCTGTCTTCCATGAGCCTTTCAACCTCATCAAGGGATTTTATGCCTATTAATTTGGCCTCTAAAGAATAGGACCACTGTACCCTACCACGCATGATCGTAAAAGGTGACTAAGGAGGGTTCGGCATAGGGCCAGCAACCCTATCTGGTAAAAAAAACCATCAGACTGCTACAGAAACAGAAGCAAGGAAAAAACAAATGCAGGTGGAAGGAGAAATGCTTATCAGGAAACTGAGCCCATGAAGGTTGTGGATGAAAGCCAGCCACTGGAAGTCCCCAGCCCGACTGCAGACATCCTGAAACCTAAACACAAGATGCATATAGGCAACTGGAATGTAAGAACACTTAACCAGACTGGAAAACTAGCACAAACTATCAAGGAAATGCACAGATACAAACTAGACATACTAGGAATACAAGAAGCAAGATGGACAGGACAAGGCAGAAGGAAATTAACAACACAGCACACAGAAGATACAATAATATGGTCAGGTAAAGAAGATCATCATGAAGGAGGAGTAGCATTGATTATAACAAAAGAAGCATCAAGAGCATTGCTGAAATGGACCCCTATAAATGAGAAATTATTATATGCACGCTTCAACTCTAGATTCACGAAGCTGTCTATTATAGTTTGCTATGCACCAACAGAAGCAGCTGAAGAGGCATTAAAAGAAGATTTTTACAACAGCCTCCAAGCCACAGTAGAAACAATACCCAAGCATGATATGCTACTCATCTTGGGTGACGTCAGTGCAAAAGTAGGTGAGGGAAATGAAGATAGAAGAAGAATCATGGGAAGAGAAGGAATCGGAGAAATAAATGAAAATGGAGAAAGACTGTGCAGTTTCTGTGAAGAAAACATGATGACCATCAGAGGGACAATTTTCCAACATAAAAACACCCATAAAGTGACTTGGAGGTCCCAAGATAAAACCACAGAAAACCAAATATCGATCACATACTAATAAATAACAAGTGGAAACGGTCACTATAAGATGTGCGACCAAGGAAAGGAACAGATGTAGGAAGTGATCACAACCGTCTGGTAGCAAATATAAAACTAAAATTAAGGAAAGCCAAAATTAGAGAACACAGAAAGATACATTTTGATACAGGAAAAGTGAGAGACCAGCAAACAAGGAATGAATTCTCAATAGTACTTAACAACCGCTTCAGTGTTCTACAAGACGAAGCAGAAATATCCATAATAGAGTTCAATAAAACGCTACAGGAAACAGCAAAAGAGGTGCTGGGATATCGGAAACGGAGAAAAGAGGAATGGATAAGCGAGACCACATGGGAAAAGATAGAGCAAAGAAAAGAAATCAAGAAAAAATTACTGAACACCAAATGACAAAGGCTAAAAGAACATGTTTTAAGTAATTATGCACAAAAAAGACAAAGAAGTGAAGGAATCATGCCATTAAGATAAACATCAATACTATGATAACTTAGTAGAAGCAGCAGAGAAAGCAGCATATGCAAATGACATGAAGACCATATACAAAATCACAAAGCAGATGACAGGTAACTTCAACACAAGATGTGAGAGTGCAATAAGGACACTAAAGGGACAACTGGTCAGTGGAGAAAGAGAAAAAATTGAAAGATGGAGGGAACACTTTAACACCCTACTAAACAGAACACAAGCAGCACAAACAATAGACATACCTGAAGCAAAAACGGAACTAAACATCAATACAGGACCAATAGCAATAAGTGAAGTAAAGGAGGCAATAAAGAAGCTAAAATTAGACAGGGCACCAGGTGAAGATGAAGTGACTCCTGAGATGTTGAAAGCAGAAGAAACAGAAACACCAAAACAACTTTGCCAGATACTACAACAAATTTGGGATCTAGAAAAAGCTCCGGAGGAGTGGAAAACTGGCCTTATAGTAAAACTATCAAAGAAGGGTGACCTCAGAAATTGCAGGAACTGGAGAGGCATTACCCTACTGCCACTCGCCAGTAAAGTAATTTGCAGAATAATTATCAACAGAATTGTACCAGCACTTGAGGGAAAGTTTCGGAAAGAGCAGGCAGGATTTAAGAAAGGAAGATCATGCATAGACCACATATTTGTACTTAGACAAATATTAGAACAGGCAAATGAGTGGCATAGCACAACATATGCATTATTCATAGATTTTGAGAAAGCCTTTGACAGTGTCAACAGAGATGCACTGTGGAAAATCCTAAGATGGCATGGCCTCCCTCATAAGATAGTTAATGTAATCAAAGCCCTATACGAGGGTTATCAGTGCAAAGTTATCTGTGGAGAATATACCTCCAGCAGCTTTAGGGTACAAACAGGAGTGAAGCAAGGATGTGTACTATCACCAACATCATTTATCTTGGCAGTAAACTGGTTAATGAAGGAGGCAACATCAGACAAACACAGAGGAATACAATGGACCCTTGACACAGTGCTGGAGGACCTTGACTTTGCGGACGACATTTGTCTATTATCAAGCAGTCACAAAGATATGCAAGATAAAATAAACAAGTTAACCCAGAATGCAAACAACATAGGACTAAAGATCAATGTAGGAAAGACAAAGTTAATGAAGCAAAATGTGAACAACAGAAATGTACTCAGAGTAGATAGCAAGTTAATGGAGGAAGTCAATGAATTTGTATACCTTGGCAGTAGAGTAGTAGAAAATGGAAACAGCACAGAGGACATCAACAGCAGACATACTAGAGCAAGCCAGGCTTTTGCAGTGCTGCAGACTATATGGAAATCTAAAAAACTAAGCATAAATATGAAAATCAGGATATTTAAGAGTAATGTTCTAAGTGTACTACTCTATGGAAGTGAATGCTGGAAAATCACCAAAACCATAGAAAACAAGTTGAATTCTTTCCAGACTAAATGGTTACGAAGAATTAGAAAAATATTTTGACCAAACACCATAAGAAATAACATCTTGTTGGCAGAGATGCAGATGAAGCCACTGACAGCAATTATTGAGGAAAGACGCTGGCAATGGTTGGGACATGTGCTCCGAATGACTGACAACTCACTATAAAAAATAGCACTAAGATGGACACCACAGGGGAATAGAAGTAAGGAGAGACCAAAAGAGACATGGAGGTGAACAAAAGAAAGGATGTTGAGCAACAGAGGGCTCACCTGGGCAAGAGCAGAAAAAAAAGGCAAAGGACAGGCATTTGTGGAAAACCCTTGCGGAAGCCCCATGTGCCCTGGACACTTAAGGTTCAGAGAGAGAGAGAGAATTTGGCCTCTGTTAACAATGTCCTCTTCAGAGTTTCATGCGGTCTGCCTCTTTTTCTTTGGCCTGCTGTGATCCACTTGATAGCTTGTATTGGGATTATCTGACTGTTTCTTCTCATCACGTGACCAACATATGTCCATCTCCTTTTCCTGATCACCCATGAGATTGGTTGTTGATAATTCATCTGTCTTATCTCTGCATTGTTCTTGAATTCGTTCCACTTGATGCAGAGTATTTTCCTTAGGCATTCGTTTTCAAAAGAGCCTAATTTCTTTTCTATTTCTTTAGTTGTTTTCCAGCTTTCGCATGCATAAATGAGGGTGGATATTACATTTGAATTGAATAGTCTTAACTTGGTTTTTGTGCTTATAACTTTTGAATTCCATATGTTCTCAAGGTTCTTGAAGACTGATGTTGCTTTTGCAATTCTAATTCTAACTTCCTTTCTAGTGTCACCATCCTGGTCTATGTAGCTGCCAAGGTATGCAAATTGATTGACTTCCTCAATATCTGTCCCTTCTGTGTGTATTTTTCCATTTTGATTAATGGGAAGTTTAATTATTTTTGTTTTGTCCTTGTTAATTTCAAGTCATATTTTGCTAGCCAATGAAGACAGCAAAACTTTATATAACATACAAAAGAGGCTAATAGTTATTATTACATCTAAAGAAAGACCAATCCTTAGCAAAACTGTTAACTGTTAATCCTATTAACATCAAGTAAAGGCCAAAAGCAAAATGGAATTCACATTGTTACTAATAAGAGTTATGTCATTAGCAAAATCAAGATCTAGTTGGGTCCCATGTACCCAATCAATACCTGTGTTACCTGTGCAGTATTTTTTCATTATGAAGGCTATTGTAATCTCAAAAAGTAAAGGAGACAGTATACATTCTTGTTTCACACCTGTTTCAATCTGGAACCATTCACTCATCTCTTCTTCTGTCTTGACTGCACAAACATATCTATTGTAGAAGTCCTTAATGTTGTTGACAATTTTAGATGGTATTCCATATAGACTTAAAATTCTCCACAATGAATCACTGTGTATGCTATCAAATGCCTTTTTAAAGTTTGTGAAGTTCAGTATTAATGGTTTCTGCTTTTCAATATGTTCTTCAAGTATTAGTCTGAGAGTAAAGATCTGGTCGAGACAGCTTCTCCCCTTTCAAAATCCTGCCTGTTCTTCTCTCATTACACTATCCACTATATCTTTGAGTCTATTCAAAATGACCTTGCAAAATACTTTTGACACAACTGATATTAAGGTTACTCCTCTCCCATTGTTACAGTCACTATGGTTGCCTTCTTTTTTGGTATTTTAACAATGATTCCTTTTTTTCCATTTAGAAGGGACCTTTTCTTCTGTCCAAATCTTATTAAACATTCTCTATAGTTGTTTCATGTTGTCACTACTAATAGCTTTTAACATTTCAGCTGTTATTTCATCTTCACCTGCAACTTTGCTGTTAGCCATTAAATTCACTGCTGTTTCAGTTTCATACAATGTAATTTCATCTAGGTTGACATTTAGTTGTGGGGCTGGTAAGTCAGTTTTCAAGGTTTAACAATTCTTTTGGCTGTCGTCAATTAAGTATTTCTTGGAAATGTTCAGCCCATCTTTGCTTTTGGTCTTTACTTGATGTTAATAGGATTCCAGTTTTGCTAAGGAATGGTCTTTCTTTAGATGTAATAGTACCTGTTAGCCTCTTTTGTATGTTATATAAAGTTTTGCTGTCTCCTGTTATTACTGCTTTCTCTGCCTCTTTTGCCATATTGTCTACATACTCTCTTTTATCCCTTCTAGTTGAACTTTTTACTTTCTTGTCTATTTCTTTGTATGTTGCTTTCGCCAGATCTTTTCCAAGATCTGTTTTTACATTCAACATGTCTAATTTGGCTGCTCGTCTTTCATGTATATACTTCCATGTTTTATCTGATATCCATGCCTTTCTATTTGGTTTTTTCAGTCCAGCGCTTGCTTTTGCTGCTGTGATTATGGCTGTGCTGTAAGAATTCCATAACTCATCTATACCTATCTCCTCTACTTCACTGGGTGTTTTGGAATGATTGACAAGTTCCTGATTGAAATTACTGTTAGTATTCTTTTCTTGTAGGCTGTGGTTGTTTATCTTTCTGTGTACTGATTTCTTGTGTTGGCTTTTAAGTTTTAGTTTTATTTTCCCTATGCACAGGTTGTGATCACTGTTAACATCTGCACCCCTATAAGCCCTTACATCCATCAGAGATGTTCTGTATTGCTTTCTAATATAAAAATGATCTATCTGATTTCTAGTTCTATCATCTGGAGATATCCACATTGTTTTATGTATCTCTTTATGTGGAAATATTGTGCCTCCAATGACCATGCCCTCTGTTAGACATATTTCAATTAATCTTTCTCCATTCTGATTAACCATGTCAATTCCTTCTTTCCCCATTACTTTTTCAACGTCGGTGTTATCTTTCCCTACCTTAGTGTTGAAGTCCCCCATAGCAATTAGGATGTCATGTTTAGGGACTTTGTTGATGATTTGTTGTAATTGGTGATAGAAATTGTCTTTCACCTCATCATCTGCATCGTTCATGGGTGCATAACACTGTATTATTGTCATTCTTCCGCGTCTTAGGTTGTATCATACAGAGAGTTTAATGTGGATCTATATTTATCTTTTATAGACTATTTAAAGGCATTTGATTGTGTACAACACCAGAAATTTTAGGAAATAATGTAAAAAAAAATGGGATTTCCAATACATGTGATACAATTAATATCACTGCTCTATCTAGACCAACAAGCAGCAGTAAGAATAAATGGTGAAACAACAACTTGGTTTGACATAAAACAAGGGGTCCATCAGGGGTGCATATTGTCGCCTTACTTATTTAACTTGTATAAGGAAAATATAATGAGGAATGTTAGAGAAGATGTAGACAAAGAATATTACGAGCCCATAAAAGTTCGAGGTTATGAAATACCAGAGACTAGATATGCTGATGACACAGTATTACTGTCCACAACACAAAAAGGAATGGAAAAACTAATTATGTCAGTCTGTAACAACAGCGAAGAGCAAAACCTGTATCTTAATGCAAAGAAAACTAAACTGATGACAACTGACAAAACAAACAAGGCAGCTGAAATATATATCAGTGAGGAAAAACTGGAAGAAGTGGAGAGTTTAGAATATCTTGGACCACTACTAACTAAGAATGGAGATACAGTAAGGGAAATTAAAAGGACATCTATCGCTCTTCAGAAAGTAAAACAACAAAAGAATCTGTGGAGAGGAACAGACAGAACTATAAAAATAGGATTTTTAAGGGCATGCATCTTTCCCATCGCAATATATGCCTGTGAGACCTGGACGCTTAACAAAATAGCTGAGAAACACGTAAATGCCTTTGAATGTAAATGCTACAGAAGAGTTCTTCAGATATCATAGACACAAAAAAGAACAAATATATCCATGCTACAAGAACTTAATATTTAAGAAGGATAGCTAGTAAAGATGATTAAAGAGAGAAAACTTAAATATTTTGGACACATTAAACGTCATGATAATATAGAGAAGACCGTCTTTAAAGGGTACATAATGGGAACAAGAAAGAGAGGAAGACCAAGGCGAAGATGGCTGCAAGACATCATTGACGATCTGTGAATGGTTGCATCAGCAGCAGGCCATCTTGCTTACAACCAAAAGGCCTACAGGATTGCTGTTAGGGAGGCAAATTTCCAAAAGGGACATGCAAATGAATGACTGACTGACTGACTGACTGTACAACAGATCTTAAATCTTTAAAACAGGGAGGAAAGCATTAAAATTTCCTGATTTTTTCCTGCCAGATAACTCGGGTCTGGTGAGATGCTTTCACTGTGGACTGACAGTCGGCATCTGGAGACCTGGAGAAGGAATTTATACAACTCATCGTCTCCTCAGTCCAGACTGTGAATTTCTTCATATGACGTTTCAGAACAGAGAATAGCTTTTGTCTTTGTGACCTTTGTCTTTCCCGATATTTTATACTTGTCATGTAGAGTTTATAAGTATCTACATTTTTATGTAGAGTTTGTAAACATCTGCATTTTTATGTAGAATTTTGTACATTTATTATGAGAAATCTCTGCTGGCTGTACAAGACAAGTAATGTTCTGGTTTCCATGGAGACAGAAAAATAGAGAAGATCTTGAAATACTTGAAGGAGAGAATCAGAGAAAATGAAGTTGAAAAGAAATATAGAAGATACTGGAAAGAGATAACATAAGACCTGAGATTATAGGTTGAAGGCTTGAAGTCCATGACAGAGTGAAAGTTTGTTGATGAAAGTTTGATGTACGAACTACTAGATCTGTTTTTGTTGCTTGATTATTTAGTTCTTTTTTATATGTGCTTACAGTTCCCAAGTGCTTTCAATTTTTGTTCATTTTCTTGTTATTTGCTTGTCTGTTTTTAGCCTTAGCATTGTTCTATGTACAGGATAGATTTGTTCCTTCTTATATCCTTCCCGTGCCGTTAAACGTCACATAGTGCTCGCATAGTACTTCGCCAATTTTTCCTGTCTTCGGCGAGTCTTTCAACCTCATCAAGGGATTTGTTCCAGATGAACATATTTTTATCCTTAATACAATGATAACCATATATGAAGTGCCTTATGGTGTACCTCACATTGCAACAGGTATTCTCTGTTTTCATTAGTGGTTCTCCCAAAACAAATGTCAGGTCTCAGATTTTTACACCAGGGTTGACTGAAGGTTTGGAGACAATTGTCAACCCACCTCCATTTTTCATCAAAGGCAGCTCACTATTCACTGTGCTACACATGTGCGTGAAAATTTATTAGAAAGTACAGTATATTTTTTTTCATTCCAAGAACAAGCTGACCAATTAAAACAAGAAAAGACTGTTAGGAATAGATTTGATAAAGCTGGAGCAAGCAGTGATATTCCATGTTAATCTTTAGAAAATGAAATGTTTCTATTTACAATTGTTGAAACTCTTGTAAACATGTACATATTTTTGCTGCTTTGTTTTACAATAAACATTGATTGTAATGAATAATTTTGTTGTTTATCTGGTCTTTATATGTACAAAAGTGTGTTTATTTTGTGTATTGTCAGCTGTTTGGGTCAGCGTGGGATTCATTTTCTGACTAGCAACTTGTATGTGTCTTTTAACTGACTTTGCTGAGAGAAATGACGGTATTAGAGGATAAAGCAGTGATAATGATCTGATGACAAAAGACACCAGACACTAGACATCAGACACTAGACATCAGACACCAACATAAGAAGGCAGGCACTGACATGGAACCCCCAGGGAATAAAGAAATCAATGAAGCCCCAGAACTACCTGGAGAAGGGATATTATGAAAGTGCTTGGAGACAAGGGATGATCCTCCTCGTAGGCACACTGGCGATGATGCGTGGAAATCTGATGTTTGCGATGCGCCTTTTGGCTGGGTACCTCCGACTTCAGCACCTTTCCTTGCTAGGGCAGACTGTGGTCTTGCTTGGACTTCAGCACCTTTCCTTGCTAGGGCAGACTGTGGTCTTGCTTGGACTTCAGCACCTTTCCTTGCTAGGACCTACTGTGGTCTTGCCCGGACTTCCGCACCTTTCCTTGCTAGGACAGACTGTGGTCTTGCCCGGACTTCCGCACCTTTCCTTGCTAGGACCTACTGTGGTCTTGCTCGGACTGCAATGGAGACAGTGGTGTAGGCTGGCCTGGCCAAAACTTTGTTTTCCAGCCTCTGGTGGCTGTACTTAAGTCCCTTCTCCACGTCAGATCCAGCATGCAACGCTGGCTGGCCAGATGGCTTTGAGACAGTTCCACAGAGACACTCCGACTCTGGGATGAGGAATCTGATGAGTGCCTCAACGATATCCATTCCCCGCCACCTATAGTCTGCTGGCTCTGTTTTGTTTACATCAATCTGATAGCCATTGTTGTAAAGACCCATAGGCTTGTCACGTCCTGGATTCATTGGTTTCACACCAGACTTCCCTCATCCCCGTCGGCGACCTCCATGTCCCCATCCGTCCACCATCATGACATTACATTTTACAAAAATAACAATTACAATTAGTGTTGATTGCTACAGGTTTCTGGGCTACAGAAGTAGGTCAGAGTTTTTAAGCAAACGGATCTCTGTTCCTTGTCTCACAAAGAATATGTTAAGATAAGTGTGTTCTTAACACAGTTGTTCCCAAGGGAGTTATTCTCATGAAATGTTATGTAGTCTGGTTTAGCACTTTGCAAGAAATACTACACATAAGACTACACGTAGTTATGCTGCGTCTTCAACTTATCTATATCGAATTTTATGGCTTTTACACCTTACACGAGCTATCCAACTTTAAAATATCTTTCTCCTTATAAAACTTACTTTTAGGGTCTCATATACGCTGCATATTTTGTATCTACTTACTCGCTGTGCAAACTATGACAACTTAAATTGTTCATATTCTCAGAGCAAAATAGTCTCCTAAATCCTTACTCTCTAAAAGGGGGGGGGGGGGGGGGGGGAGCAAAAGCTGTCAGACAGAAAAAGTGAAACGGAAAAATTGCATCTTTACAACTCTGGTAACAGCAACCTGCGAAACGAAGTTAACGAAAGGCATCAAGGGCGATAACCGAAATGGCACAACAAGAGTGACATCTTTACGTTACCTTTTTTATATTTTCTACCCTCTTTACATCATGTGAACAAAATTCTTCCATATTGCTACAGTCTTCAATATGAACAGCTACAACATTTCCTTTTTTCAATCTGTATGATTTTAAATATTTTTTTAAGTGACCGTGAAAGGTCTTTGTGTGTGAGTGCTTGTATATAAACCTACATGACTATTTTTACTTTTTAAAAAAATATATACTCTGCCTGGAATAAAAATGATCAGCATTTTCTTCTTTTTTTCTTCTGTTGCAGAACGTAACAATATTTGAACATAACAATGATGAAAATGACAAGAAATGAATGATAACGAGCGATAACAGAAAAAAAATTATTCACATTACTGCATTTTGATATACCCGTGCCTGGAAGAGAAAGATAAATGCTTGGTCAAGACATTCAAGATAAAATAAATAAATAAATTAAGATTGCTGTTTATACAGGGTCCGGCATAAAGCATAGCTCGATTTAACTAACGTAATGCACAGAAACTGAATACTTGTGGAAAAAAAAACGTGACGTCAGAGGTGAAGCAGACAAACGGTCATCTTTTAACAATGGCTTCTTGGCAAACACAACATCGCGCAATCATGGTTTAAACTTATTTTAAAAGTGCAGAATCGTCTATTACTGTACAACGAAACTTTCGTCGCCATTTCGAGTTGCATCCTCGCGATAATATTCCCGATCGGAGGACAAAACAATTTTGAGGTGGGTCAAAAACAAAAATTAAGGAAACCTCTAATTGCCTTAATAACAAGTCTACTGGTCGTCCAAGAACTCAACAGACACCTGAACGAATTTGTTCGTCCAAGAACTCAACAGACACCTGAACGAATTCAAGAAGTCAGCAACGCCTTGCAAAGTAGCCCTCGGCGATCAGCTGTTAGGAACGCTTTGGCACCTGGCATCCTCTTACTGTTAATAGTGATCTTTATGTGCAGATGCTAACTGAATACTTCATTCCAGGCTTGACCAATAGAAATAAGAGACTAATATGGTTTCAACAAGATGGAGCAACTGCCCATACAGCCCGTCAGTCCATGGCCATGCTGCGACAAATATTTCCCAATCGTCTTATTTCTAGATTTGGGGATATTCACTTGCCGGGGAAGTCACCGGATTTATTGGCCGCAGACTTCTTTTTGTGTGGGGAGGGGGGTGTATCTCAAGACCTCGGTGTATGCTGTTCGACCAAAGTCAGCTGCAAGCCTAAAAGATCGAACCCGACACTGCATTCAAAATATCCCTTTGAGCATGTTAAATGGTGTTATGCAAGAATTTTCCAGACGCCTGGCTGAATGTAACAAATGTAATGGCGGTCATCTAACCGGCGTAATTTTCAAAACCTAAATATGATTATCAGTAATAATAAAAATACCCACTTTTCTAAGTTTCATTTCACTTTTTTCACCAAAAACATGTATAGCGCTTATTTATGTTCCATTTTAAAAACACAGCCATGCTTTATGACGGACCCTAGTACAGTCACACAGTCCACATTCACACACACACATACATAAAGATCAGAAAACTACAAATTCTTCTACTGCATGTCATAACACAAAACAACATGCCAACTGGGCACTCATGATCAACACACAGAAAAAAGCCATATTTTCAAAATGGTTTCCAGTCCACAGCACTGAATCAAAGAATGGATTTGTGATTCTGATGGTCTCCATGCTGGATGTAACATCCATTTTCTGACATTCCTCCAATGACTGACTGACTGACTGACTGACATTTACTCAAGTCTACAACACTTTATCCTACACCATGGGCAGATATCATGACCAAGTCAGGCTCTATAATCAGATCTTCGGGCATATGTTGGTTCTCACAAGACATCACCACAACAGCCTGTTTGCCTGGAATTCGCTTGGTAACATAATTCTCATACTGTCTTTGGTTCAGCTGCCTGGTTTCCAGAGTACTTAGTCCATTTCGCCACCTTTTCTCATGTGCATTCTCCATCAGCTCATTCACAACATAAGTGGGACACCCGCTCTCTATCAGGGCCCGCTTTATCACAGCCTGTAGGACAGCACCAAGAGTGGAGATCATGCCACCCCACCGTGGCACCCGAGCAACACATCTTCATTCTCCATGTTGGTCTGAATCTCTCTTAAGCGAGAATTCGGTCCTCTCATAGATCTCAGTAGATCCTTAATTTTATCTTCAGGCACAATCAGGCCACATACTTTCTCACATGGAACTGGCTTCTTGGGATTGAATTCATAGTCTTGAAGGTGGGATTGAATTCACAGTCTTGAAGGTGGGATTGAATTCACAGTCTTGAAGGTGGAATTGAATTCACAGTCTTGAAGGTGGGATTGAAGTGAGTCCAGCTTCACCATAGATTCATGTCTATATGACTTATTATCACAAGATTGTCAGCCTTGACAGAAGATTTCTAAGAATTCTGGGAACACTTTTCAGCTTGTTCGGTGTGATGGCACTTCGATTAACCTGGCAGGTCGGTTGTCTGGTTAGCCAGGTATGAATGCAAGTGGAACAGAAAACATGTTCATATTGCGGTGGCTGCAGAGGTTCCTCTAGTACACAACTACATATTGGACAAATCAACTCCTCATCCACATCTTCCTCAAACCTGCCAAGCTCAAATCCCATTCTTCCGGCAACCTATTCCCACCAAACTTTTGCTGGGTTTTGTTTCAGTGGCGAAGTTGTCGTCAGTGGCGGAGACAAGGGATAAACGTGGAGGGAAGCAGAGGATAAATCCAAGAACAGGAACGACAGGAGAGACTTTAGCCTAAGCTCCTAAGGCAGTGACGATGATGTTAAGTAAAACAAACCTGACAGAACTAGAACAAGGCAGATAGGACAGCTACATTTAGCACCAGCGACAGTCATGTCAAACTATAATAAATCATAATAACAACAATGGAATAAGCAAAGTAAAAATTAATAGACACAAAGCTGTAATGAATATGTTCGTGGTGTTTAAATATTAAACCACTAATAAATTTAATTAGTTAACTGTTTCTGGATTTTTTCTTTCTTTCCTTACAAAAAAAAAAAAAAAGAAAGAAAGAAAGAAAAGAAATTTTACATGGAATGCTACATAATACATGCTCTTTGTTTTTGTATGTTCTGACGAATGTTGTTGGGACACTATGTTGACAAGTATGTTGTGAGTGAGGATTGTTGGTGGGAGAATATGTTAACAAGTATGTTGTGAGTGAGGATTGTTGGTGGGAGAATATGTTGACAAGTATGTTGTGAGTGAGGATTGTTGGTGGGAGAATATGTTGACAAGTATGTTGTGTCTGAGGATTGTTGGTGGGAGAATATGTTGACAAATGTATTGTGTCTGAGGATTGTTGGTGGGAGAATATGTTGACAAGTATGTTGTGTCTGAGGATTGTTGGTGAGAGAACATGTTGACAAGTGTGTTGTGTCTGAGGATTGTTGGTGGGAGAATATGTTGACAAGTGTGTTGTGTGTGAGGATTGTTAGTGGGAGAATATGTTGACAAGTGTGTTATGTGTGAGGATTGTTGGTGGGAGAATATGTTGACAAGTGTGTTGTGTGTGAGGATTGTTGGTGGGAGAATATGTTGACAAGTGTGTTATGTGTGAGGATTGTTGGTGGGAGAATATGTTGACAAGTGTGTTATGTGTGAGGATTGTTGGTGGGAGAATATGTTGACAAGTGTGTTATGTGAGGATTGTTGGTGGGAGAATATGTTGACAAGTGTGTTGTGAGTGAGGATTGTTGGTGGGAGAATATGTTAACAAGTATGTGTGAGTGAGGATTGTTGGTGAGAGAACATGTTGACAAGTGTGTTGTGTCTGAGGATTGTTGGTGGGAGAATATGTTGACAAGTGTGTTGTGTGTGAGGATTGTTAGTGGGAGAATATGTTGACAAGTGTGTTATGTGTGAGGATTGTTGGTGGGAGAATATGTTGACAAGTGTGTTGTGTGTGAGGATTGTTGGTGGGAGAATATGTTGACAAGTGTGTTAGTGTGAGGATTGTTGGTGGGAGAATTGTTGACAAGTGTGTTATTGTGAGGATTGTTGGTGGGAGAATATGTTGACAAGTGTGTTATGTGTGAGGATTGTTGGTGGGAGAATATGTTGACAAGTGTGTTGTGTGTGAGGATTGTTGGTGGGAGAATATGTTGACAAGTGTGTTATGTGTGAGGATTGTTGGTGGGAGAATATGTTGACAAGTGTGTTATGTGTGAGGATTGTTGGTGGGAGAATATGTTGACAAGTGTGTTATGTGTGAGGATTGTTGGTGGGAGAATATGTTGACAAGTGTGTTGTGTGTGAGGATTGTTTTACGATGGCGACTGGGAAACAAGAAAGCTGCCGGGGACGACGAGATCTCCGGAGAAATGCTTAAAGCAGCCGATGACAACACACTACAGCACCTGCTACATCTGTGCAATGAAGTATGAATAAACGAATCCCCACCAAAGGAATACAGAGTATATCGGTGAGCTATATGGAGGAGAAAGACCAGAATTAACACCAGATACTGAAAACTGTGATGGACCACCAATACTTGAAGATGAAATCATAGATGCCATCAAACACATGAAGAAAGGAAAAGCGACTGGGCCTGATAATATAACAATAGAAGAAATAGAGGCACTAGAGGAGATAGGAATGAAAATAATAACCAAGTTACTGAATGACATTTACAACAGCGGTTATATTCCCAGTGACCTGATTAAATCCACGTTTATAGCACTACCAAAGAAACAAGGTGCAAAGGACGTGATGACTGTCAGCCTCTCATGTCACATAACGAAGCTACTTCTGAGAATAATTATGAGAAGAACAAGGAAAAAGATAAAAATGGAAATAGCAGATGAACAGTTTGGATTTGTTGAAGGAAAGGGAACACACAATGCCATTTATGCTTTACGAACACTAACAGAAAGAGCTTTAGAAGTACAGAAAGATCTCTACTTATGCTTCATTGATTACACCAAGGCATTCGACAAGGTGAAACATAATGAAATTATTAAAATGCTTGAAGACATCAATATAGACGGCAAAGACCTGAGGATTGTAAAACATCTATACTGGCAGCAAGAAGCAGCAGTTCGAGTTGAAAATAGAATTGGAAAATATCAACCTAAAAAACAAGGGGTGCGACAAGGATGTGTACTATCTCCAGACCTTTTTTTCTCTGTACAGCGAGAATATTATAAGAACAATCACAGAATCAGGCATAAAAATTGGAGGATACATATTAACAACCTTCGGTATACTGACGACACAGTACTGATAGCTGAGAACCAACAGCACCTGCTACATCTGTGCAATGAAGTATGAATAAACGAATCCCCACCAAAGGAATACAGAGTATATCGGTGAGCTATATGGAGGAGAAAGACCAGAATTAACACCAGATACTGAAAACTGTGATGGACCACCAATACTTGAAGATGAAATCATAGATGCCATCAAACACATGAAGAAAGGAAAAGCGACTGGGCCTGATAATATAACAATAGAAGAAATAGAGGCACTAGAGGAGATAGGAATGAAAATAATAACCAAGTTACTGAATGACATTTACAACAGCGGTTATATTCCCAGTGACCTGATTAAATCCACGTTTATAGCACTACCAAAGAAACAAGGTGCAAAGGAATGTGATGACTGTCAGCCTCTCATGTCACATAACGAAGCTACTTCTGAGAATAATTATGAGAAGAACAAGGAAAAAGATAAAAATGGAAATAGCAGATGAACAGTTTGGATTTGTTGAAGGAAAGGGAACACACAATGCCATTTATGCTTTACGAACACTAACAGAAAGAGCTTTAGAAGTACAGAAAGATCTCTACTTATGCTTCATTGATTACACCAAGGCATTCGACAAGGTGAAACATAATGAAATTATTAAAATGCTTGAAGACATCAATATAGACGGCAAAGACCTGAGGATTGTAAAACATCTATACTGGCAGCAAGAAGCAGCAGTTCGAGTTGAAAATAGAATTGGAAAATATCAACCTAAAAAACAAGGGGTGCGACAAGGATGTGTACTATCTCCAGACCTTTTTTTCTCTGTACAGCGAGAATATTATAAGAACAATCATCACAGAATCAGGCATAAAAATTGGAGGATACCATATTAACAACCTTCGGTATACTGACGACACAGTACTGATAGCTGAGAACCAACAACACCTGCAAAATCTCTTGGATAAAGTAGCCAAAGAAATTGAACAGAAAGGCCTTACTTTGAACATCAAAAAGACAGAGACTATGGTTATATCTAAGAAACAGAATCCACCAGCATGCAGTATTAAATTAAACGGAACTATTCTAAAGCAAGTGCAGAAATTCTTGGAGCAGTAATAACTTCAGATGGGAAATGCAGAACAGAAATTAGGAACAGAATAGGCCAAGCAAAGACTGCATTTCACAGAATGAGAAACATATTAGCCAACACACCCTTATCAATGAATGTTAGAAAGCGAGTCCTAAAATGCTATATTGAACCTATCTTGTTATATGGAAGTGAATCATGGACAATAGGCAAGTCTGCACAAAAATCATTGGAAGCAGCAGAAATGTAGTTTATTAGAAGAATGTTGCGAATCCCCTTGACACCAAAAATAACTAATGAAGAATGTATGAGAAGAGCTGGAGAGACAAAAAACCTTGTCAGAAAGATAAGAGAGAGACAATGTACTTTCATAGGACATGCAATGAGAAGAGGGGGCATTGAAATATTATAACAACAGAAAAAATAGAAGGAAGATCAAGAGGAAGACCAAGAGAAATGATACTGGACAGTCTGACAGGATGGTGTGAGAGGATCACCAACTGAACTGATGGCCTGCATGAAGGATCGTGTACTCTGGAGAAGCATAATAGCCAACGCCAGTCGGCACGGCACCTGATGATGATGATGACCAAAGGAACGGGGAGAAGGCGTTATTTTTTAACTGCCTAAAAAAAAAGGGGGGGGAGGAGGAGGGTGTCTGACTACAGTAAATGGCGTGGTATCACCCTGCCATCAAAAGCGGAAAACTCTTTTGCAGTTTGCTGATAGAAAGACTCAGGAAATCATTGGATGTCGAACTCCGAGAGGAACAGGCAGGGTTCAGACCGGTCCTGTGTGGACCATACACTCAGAACTATCATAGAAGAATCAATAGAACTTCAGTCCCATCTCATCATCAACTTCGTGGACTTCCAAAAAGCCTTCGACAGTCTCCACCGACCCACACTGTGGAAACTCCTTACGATCTAGAGCTTTCCGCCCAAATATGTCAACATAATAAAAGCCTTCTACGATGATTCACGTTGCTGTGTAAGAACAGAATCTGGCAACTCTGACTGGGTCCCGGTGGAAACAGGTGTAAAACAAGCTTGCGTCATGTCACCAATGCTATTTGGACTAGCAAATGATTGGGTAATGCGTAGATGCACCCATGATACATACCTGGGCATCAAATGGATTGACAACAAGTCACTGGAAGACCTAGACTTGGCAGACGATATAGCACTTCTGAGCTCCACACACGCTGATGCGCAAGAGAAAACAAACCAACTCCAAAATATCTCTAAACAAATTGGCCTCGAAATCAACTCAGCAAAAACTAAAGTTCTTGATCTCACCAACAAACCGGACATCATTAAACTTAATGGCCATGCTCTTGAAAAAGTCACTAGTTTTACATCCTAGGAAGCAAGTTAACATCTGCGGGAGATATATCAAAAGAAATTATGATCCGAATTGCTTTAGCGTCAAATGCCTTCAACAAGCTGACTAACATCTGGAAATCAAAACAACTCAGTAGGCACACGAAACTCAAAATCTTCAACTCCTGTGTAGTTCCAGTACTAACCTGTGGTTGCGAGAGTTGGAGAACATCCCCAGCAATGGAAAAGAGACTAGATGCTTTTGAAAATAAGTGCCTTCGAAGACAGCTAAATATATGTTGGCATGACTTCAGATCGGTTACATCAATAAGACAAGAAACTAAACAAGACTACGTATCAAACTTTATCAGAAGACGTCGCTGGAACTACATCGGCCACGTACTTAGAACAGACGAAAAACGACCCCCACACCAAGCATTTACGTGGTCACCGGGGGGGTGGGGTAAAAGAAAGCGGGGAAGACCCAAAGACACATTAAGAAGAGTTATCACCATGGAGTGTTCAACGATCATCATCATCATGTGCCGTGCCGACTGGCGTTGGCTATTATGCTTCTCCAGAGTATCCGATCCTTCATGCAGGCCATCAGCTCGGTTGGTGATCTCCTCTCACACCATCCCGTCAGACTGTCCAGTATCATTTCTCTTGGTCTTCCTCTTGATTTTCTTCCTTCTATTTTTCCTGTTGTTATAATATTTTCAATGCCCCCTCTTCTCATTGCATGTCCTATGAAAGTACATTGTCTCTCTCTCTCTCTTATCTTTTTGACAAGGTTTTTTAATTGTTCAACAATGCTCATCAGAAACACCGAAGATCTAAAGCAAGTAGCAAGGAATCGCCAGACATGCAGAGCCTTGTCCTCCGCCCTATGCGCCGCCTTTGGCCCAAGAGGATCAACTAACTAACTAACTAACTAACTAACTACTAACTAACTAACTAACTAACTAACTACTAACTAACTAACTAACAAATAACTAACTAACTAACTAACTACTAACTAACTAACTAACTAACTAACTAACTACTAACTAACTAACTAACTAACTAACTAACTAACTAACTAACTAACTAACTAACTAACTAACTCTAACAACTAACTAACTAACTAACTACTAACTAACTACTAACTAACTACAACTAACTAACTAACTAACTAACTAACTAACTACTAACTAACTAACTAACTAACTAACTAACACTAACTAACTAACTAAGACTAACTAACTAACTAACTAACTAACTAACTAACTAACTAACTAACTAACTAACTAACTAACTAACTAACTAACTAACTAACTAACTAACTAACTAAGATTAACTAACTAACTAACTAACTAACTAACTAACTAACTAACTAACTACTAACTAACTAACTAACTACTAACTAACTAACTAACTAACTA
>CM019692.1:32993994-33253753 GCA_009760885.1 Achatina immaculata | reverse complement strand
CAGAGAGAGAGAGGGAGGGAGAGAGAGAAAGGAAGATAAGAGACGAGCAGATATCAGAGCATCGAACATTGGTTGCTAGATCATGCAGTGGAGCAGATAAGGGAATGTCCTGTGTCCAGAGTGGGGATCAAGTTCTATTGTCCAGCATTAGCAGATCTAGCCCAGGATCTAGACCACAAAGCAGAAGCTGTGGGCTTGCTACTAGAAGCTGAAGGAAACACCAGATTTATCAAGACAGGCACTAAGATTAGGAGGTGGTTGTCATGATCATTTACAATAGTAAATCTGCAGTGAACTGTTTAACTGTCACTCATATTTACACAGTGTTTAGTTCAGTTTTAGAATAGTTTGTCAGTTGATTCTTTCATTTAGTTGTCATATATAGCACACATCTAACAACTATATCTGTTTGTACTTTTACTTGTTTTTATTTGTTTGTTTTATCCTTTTTTTCTTTAAAACTCCCAACAGCTGCTGTTGAGAGATTGTTGAAGCAGAAGAACTTCTCCGACTTGACCGTCAATTTGTTTGGTGAGTTCATATTATTTAGTTAATTATATTTTTTGGTTAATTATCGATTATTTGGTATAAAAGTAGACACCGGCGTACGGTTCAGTCGTAGAAAAAAGAGAGTGAGAAAAGTGGCCAGGGGTGAGAATGGCAGAAAATGAGACATATAAATGAGGAATATACAACAATCCAGTATCTTGGCAAATGCCTTTTTCAAGGATTGCGTACAAATAAAAACAGATGAAAACTTCACCACTTAGCTCTTTTAGTATCCTCCTCATAAGAAAGACACACACAGAATGCTGTTCTTAATTTATGCATGTCTGCCACTCTTTCCTGTCTATTTCCTCACTCTTTCTATTTTCTTGTAAAAATGAACCATACAAATCTGCCTACTGTTGTTACTACTAGAACCAATTTTACCGCAGTCGTCATTTGTCCCATCTCTCGTTATTTGACATGTCACCCAGGCTGTTACTGATAGTTTGGAGTTTGCAATTTTTCCTTACCATGTTACAGGTTTGTTAACTGATATCATGATTAGTGACTTTTTATCTTACCATGTTACAGGTTTGTTAACTGATATCATGATTAGTGTCTTTTTATCTTACCATGTTACAGGTTTGTTAACTGATATCATGATTAGTGACTTTTTATCTTACCATGTTACAGGTTTGTTAACTAATATCATGATTAGTGTCTTTTTATCTTACCATGTTACAGGTTTGTTAACTGATATCATGATTAGTGTCTTTTTTTTTTTTTCTGTAGACTCCAACAAAATCCCATATTCTTGAGCTGCCGGTGATGTTCTCGCATCTCTTTGTTTACTGAGTCCTTATGTGTGCTGTGCAGTTTGGTGCACCTCACCCTGTAGGCAGATGTTTTGCATCAGGTTGTTTTTTCCCAAGATAGTTTGTTGGGTACTCATTTTACTCATGGGAAGATGCCCATAGGAAGTCCCTGTGCTCAAAGCCTTCTGAATCGCTGGTCATTGTTATCTAGCCTGCATGATCTCCAGTAGAGGAATTATAGGTGAGGGACTAGAGCAGTAATTAGAATATTGGCTCTTCATGGTCTCTAGTAGGGGAATTATAGGTGTGGGACAAGAGCAGTAATTAGAAGATTGGCTCTTCATGGTCTCCAGTAGGGGAATTATAGGTGTGGGACTAGAGCAGTAATTAGAATATTGGCTCTTCATGGTCTCCAGTAGGGGAATTATAGGCGTGGGACAAGAGCAGTAATTAGAATATTGGCTCTTCATGGTCTCCAGTAGGGGAATTATAGGCGTGGGACAAGAGCAGTAATTAGAATATTGGCTCTTCATGATCTGATTTTACTCCCCACTTCAAGACCCCCTTCATCAACCCGCTGAAACATGAGCACTCATCTTTGTGTGTCCTCTAGTAAAGACAACATGGCTGTGATCACAAACCTCATCTATGTAGGGACTAATGGAGATCAGACTAAATATCTTGTTATGTATGAAGAGCCAAGATGTATTCATTTTATTCATTTTTTTTTCCTTCACCAGACTTTTTTTTTTTTTTGTTGTGTGACCTTCCCTGGAACATATCTTAACACTTTCCGTGCGTTTGGTCATTATAGTGACATTTCCGGTATCCCGATTCTTCCGTATGGTCATTATAGTGACAATTGTTTGTTTCAATAAAACAACCGGTGTAACATTTAGATTGTACATATTTCGTCCGCGATTCCGGTGACACTTTTCAAAATGGCGAAAGAGTGCCTAGTTACGAGCTATGGCGAGCGAGAAAAAGGACGAGAAGCATGGAAGTTTTTCAATTTTTGACGATGTAGATAGGGGTATGGACATAGCCTGTGGCCACCCCGCTGCTCTTGAATGTTTTCTAAGTAGATCTAGACATATTTAGACGACTGGAGAAGTAGTTAGGAGGTTAGTTCAGACATTCATTCAGCGAGAATGCAACACAGAATCACAATACGAGATCGACAAGTAGATCTAGACATCTCAGATGGTAAGTAGTGCATATCTAGACCTAGCTGATGGTGAGCTGGGCACAATCATTGTCTAAAAACATCACATTACTTCTTTTTTCCTAAAAAACTCTGCATTTATGAAATTTTCATTCATTTAGCTATACTTTGAAACATTGAGTATACGGAAATACATGGAAATACTGTTTTCCATTCCATTTTACAACTAGACCCCCTTACAGACCAAGACCCGCGTTTTTAGTCCTGTTCATACCCATACGTCCGCTTTTCGTTCTACGCACGGGAAGAGTTAAGTGCTTTTAGAGGCTCAATTGTCTGCTTGTTTAAAGATGAGTCTTACATTGTGGCTGATCTTTATTTGTTAGCAAGAGTCATCAGTTGTCAGTAGGTTTCAGTTTATCATTAATTTCTTCCTGGAAACAGTTGCCTTGTCAGAGAATGGGCGAATCAACAAGACTGAGCAGGTTCTGTCATCATTTGCCAAAATCATGAGCGCACACAGAGGGGAGGTTACTAGCACTGTTGTCACAGCCAAGGTAAGATGCTGTGTGTAAGTGGTGTCGTGGTCTGTCATAGAAATGGTTGGTGGTTTAATTCAGACCGTAGATGTTTCAGTCAACCCATCTGTAAAATTTCATCCTTGACTCCTGGAGTTAGGGAAGAAAGGCCAATTTCAGGAACCCATACACAATCTTTAGTCTGTCAGCTTTCAGGGACCAGTACACAATCTTTAGTCTGTCAGCTTTCAAGGATCAGTACATAATCTTTAGTCTGTCAGCTTTCAAGGACCAGTACATAATCTTTAGTCTGTCAGCTTTCAAGGACCAGTACATAATCTTTAGTCTGTCAGCTTTCAGGGACCAGTACATAATCTTTAGTCTGTCCTCTAGTAAAGACAACATGGCTGTGATCACAAACCTCATCTATGTAGGGACTAATGGAGATCAGACTAAATATCTTGTTATGTATGAAGAGCCAAGATGTATTCATTTTATTCATTTTTTTTTCCTTCACCAGACTTGTTTTGTTTTTGTTGTGTGACCTTCCCTGGAACATATCTCTTAACACTTTCCGTGCGTTTGGTCATTATAGTGACATTTCCGGTATCCCGATTCTTCCGTATGGTCATTATAGTGACATTTGTTTGTTTCAATAAAACAACCGGTGTAACATTTAGATTGTACATATTTCGTCCGCGATTCCGGTGACACTTTTCAAAATGGCGAAAGAGTGCCTAGTTACGAGCTATGGCGAGCGAGAAAAAGGACGAGAAGCATGGAAGTTTTTCAATTTTTGACGATGTAGATAGGGGTATGGACATAGCCTGTGGCCACCCCGCTGCTCTTGAATGTTTTCTAAGTAGATCTAGACATATTTAGACGACTGGAGAAGTAGTTAGGAGGTTAGTTCAGACATTCATTCAGCGAGAATGCAACACAGAATCACAATACGAGATTGACAAGTAGATCTAGACATCTCAGATGGTAAGTAGTGTAGATCTAGACCTAGCCGATGGTGAGCTGGGCACAGTCATTGTCTAAAAACATCACATTACTTCTTTTTTCCTAAAAAACTCTGCATTTATGAAATTTTCATTCATTTAGCTATACTTTGAAACATTGAGTATACGGAAATACATGGAAATACTGTTTTCCATTCCATTTTACAACTAGACCCCCTTACAGACCAAGACCCGCGTTTTTAGTCCTGTTCATACCCATACGTCCGCTTTTCGTTCTACGCACGGGAAGAGTTAAGTGCTTTTAGAGGCTCAATTGTCTGCTTGTTTAAAGATGAGTCTTACATTGTGGCTGATCTTTATTTGTTAGCAAGAGTCATCAGTTGTCAGTAGGTTTCAGTTTATCATTAATTTCTTCCTGGAAACAGTTGCCTTGTCAGAGAATGGGCGAATCAACAAGACTGAGCAGGTTCTGTCATCATTTGCCAAAATCATGAGCGCACACAGAGGGGAGGTTACTAGCACTGTTGTCACAGCCAAGGTAAGATGCTGTGTGTAAGTGGTGTCGTGGTCTGTCATAGAAATGGTTGGTGGTTTAATTCAGACCGTAGATGTTTCAGTCAACCCATCTGTAAAATTTCATCCTTGACTCCTGGAGTTAGGGAAGAAAGGCCAATTTCAGGAACCCGTACACAATCTTTAGTCTGTCAGCTTTCAGGGACCAGTACACAATCTTTAGTCTGTCAGCTTTCAAGGATCAGTACATAATCTTTAGTCTGTCAGCTTTCAAGGACCAGTACATAATCTTTAGTCTGTCAGCTTTCAAGGACCAGTACATAATCTTTAGTCTGTCAGCTTTCAGGGACCAGTACATAATCTTTAGTCTGTCAGCTTTCAAGGACCAGTACATAATCTTTAGTCTGTCAGCTTTCAGGAACCAGTACATAATCTTTAGTCTGTCAGCTTTCAGGGACCAGTACCAGTACATAATCTTTAGTCTGTCAGCTTTCAGGGACCAGTACCAGTACATAATCTTTAGTCTGTCAGCTTTCAGGGACCAGTACCAGTACATAATCTTTAGTCTGTCAGCTTTCAGGGACCAGTACCAGTACATAATCTTTAGTCTGTCAGCTTTCAGGGACCAGTACCAGTACATAATCTTTAGTCTGTCAGCTTTCAGGTACCAGTACATAATCTTTAGTCTGTCAGCTTTCAGGTGTGTCACTTTGATTTCCACTTTTGTGACATAAGATGATTGTAGCAGACATGCTCAGAAAATTTTAAATCATGGATGAGAACCGTGAGGGAGACAGGTTGTTTAAAGCGAGACGGCAAATACTTAAGAAAGTAGAAAATGAGGTTGAACAGGGAGAAAGTAGAAATAGGTCTGTTATTACTCAGCACAGATAAATTAGAAGTAAGTTTGTTGGTACTTGACAGGGAGAAAGTAGAAATAAGTTTTTTGGAGATTAAGAGAAGTATAAAAGCTGAGCTAGGAAGAGAGAACCAGAAGTATAAAAGCTGAGCTAGGAGGAGAGAACTAGAAGTATAAAAGCTGAGCTAGGAAGAGAGAACCAGAAGTATAAAAGCTGAGCTAGGAGGAGAGAACTAGAAGTATAAAAGCTGAGCTAGGAAGAGAGAACTAGAAGTATAAAAGCTGAGCTAGGAGGAGAGAACTAGAAGTATAAAAGCTGAGCTAGGAGGAGAGAACTAGAAGTATAAAAGCTGAGCTAGGAGGAGAGAACCAGAAGTATAAAAGCTGAGCTAGGAGGAGAGAACTAGAAGTATAAAAGCTGAGCTAGGAAGAGAGAACTAGAAGTATAAAAGCTGAGCTAGGAGGAGAGAACTAGAAGTATAAAAGCTGAGCTAAGAGTAGAGAAGAAAGGAAAAGCGACTGGGCCTGATAATATAACAATAGAAGAAATAGAGGCACTAGAGGAGACAGGAAAGGGAACACACAATGCTTTACGAACACTAACAGAAAGATCTCTATTTATGCTTCATTGATTACACCAAGGCATTTGACAAGGTGAAACATAATGAAATTATTAAAATGCTTGAAGACATCAATATAGACGGCAAAGACTTGAGGATTGTAAAACATCTATACTGGCAGCAAGAGGCAGCAGTTCGAGTTGAAAATAGAATTGGAATATCAACCTATAAAACAAAGGGTATGACAAGGATGTGTACTATCTCCAGACCTTTTTTCTCTGTACAGCGAGAATATTCTAAGAACAATCATCACAGAACCAGGCATAAAAATTGGAGGATACAATATTAACAATCTTCGGTATGCTGACGACACAGTACTGATAGCTGAGAACCAACAACACCTGCAAAATATCTTGGATAAAGTCGCCAAAGAAAGTGAACAGAAAGGCCTTACTTTGAACATCAAAAAGACAGAAACTATGGTTATATCTAAGAAACAGAATCCACCAGCATGCAGTATTAAATTATACGGAACCATTCTAAAGCAGGTGCAGAAATTCAAATACCTTGGAGCAGTAATAACTTCAGATGGGAAATGCAGAACAGAAATTAGGAACAGAATAGGCCAAGCAAAGACTGCATTTCAGAGAATGAGAAACATATTAGCTAACAGATCTTTATCAATGAATGTTAGAAAACGAGTCCTAAAACGCTATATTGAACCTATCTTGTTATATGGAAGTGAATCATGGACAATAGGCAAGTCTGCACAAAAATCATTGGAAGCAGCAGAAATGTTGTTTATTAGAAGAATGTTGCGAATCCCCTGGACACCAAAAATAACTAATGAAGAATGTATGAGAAGAGCTGGAGAGACAAAAAACCTTGTCAGAAAGATAAGAGAGAGACAATGTACTTTGATAGGACATGCAATGAGAAGAGGGGGCATTGAAAATATTATAACAACAGGAAAAATAGAAGGAAGAAGATCAAGAGGTAGACTAAGAGAAATGATACTGGACAGTCTGACGGGATGGTGTGAGAGGAGATCACCAACTGAGCTGATGGCCTGCATGAAGGATCGTGTACTTTGGAGAAGCATAATAGCCAACGCCAGTCGGCACGGCACATGATGATGAGGAGTAGAGAACTAAAAGTATAAAAGCTGAGCTAGGAGGAGAGAACTAGAAGTATAAAAGCTGAGCTAGGAAAAGAGAACTAGAGAATGTGGGGGGGGGGGGGAAGTTGGATAGAACCAGGAGAGGGATAATATGAATGAGGTCATCAGGAGATATAAGATGAGGAAATGACTTGTTTGTGAAGTAAGGAACACTGAAGATGAGTGTATCAGTGTGTGAACTTGTCAGTCTGATGCCATTGTTGTTTGTGAAGTAAGGAACACTGAAGACAAGTGTATCACTGTGAGAACTTGTCAGTCTGATGCCGTTGTTGTTTGTGAAGTAAGGAACACTGAAGACAAGTGTATCACTGTGAGAACTTGTCAGTCTGATGCCATTGTTGTTTGTGAAGTAAGGAACACTGAAGACGAGTGTATCACTGTGAGAACTTGTCAGTCTGATGCCTTTTGTTGTTTGTTGCAGCCTCTTGATGAAGCCAGCTTGAACGAGCTGCGGTCTGCTCTTCAGGGATTTCTAAAGAAAGGAGAAACACTCAAGCTTCAAACTGAGGTGACGGTTTGGATGTTGAGAATATCGCAGTTAGGATTATTGTTCTTGTAGTCCATACAGCCCTCAAAGATGCTTCAGTGTCCTTACACAGTGCCTTCAGAAAATAACTGTGCACTAACTCAGTATCTATTCCGGTACCCTAGTGATATCTTAATGACTGCAGCAGGTAGATGTGGCTAGATACCTCAGAACATTAAGATATCACTATGATACCAGAATCAATACTGGGTTAGTGACAGTTACTTATGGAACAGCCTGTATCTTGAGGTGTATATATTTTATTTACCATATTGTTGTAGTTTGGTGGCATAGTACTTTACTCTGAACTCTTTCATTTTAATCTGACACTTCTTTGATGCTTTAAGCTGGGTATTTGCCTTCTCTTTATTTGTTGGATTTCAGCCTTGGTTTCCAGGCTTTTCCAGGCCATATTCTGCCTGCCCCCATCTTTACACACACCTCAGTTGGTTCTGACACATTCAGAAGAAATAGAGGCACTAGAGGAGACAGGAAAGGGAACACACAATGCCATTTATGCTTTACGAACACTAACAGAAAGATCTCTATTTATGCTTCATTGATTACACCAAGGCATTTGACAAGGTGAAACATAATGAAATTATTAAAATGCTTGAAGACATCAATATAGACGGCAAAGACTTGAGGATTGTAAAACATCTATACTGGCAGCAAGAAGCAGCAGTTCGAGTTGAAAATAGAATTGGAAAATATCAACCTATAAAACAAGGGGTACGACAAGGATGTGTACTATCTCCAGACCTTTTTTCTCTGTACAGCGAGAATATTCTAAGAACAATCATCACAGAACCAGGCATAAAAATTGGAGGATACAATATTAACAACCTTCGGTATGCTGACGACACAGTACTGATAGCTGAGAACCAACAAGACCTGCAAAATATCTTGGATAAAGTCGGCAAAGAAAGTGAACAGAAAGGCCTTACTTTGAACATCAAAAAGACAGAAACTATGGTTATATCTAAGAAACAGAATCCACCAGCATGCAGTATTAAATTATACGGAACCATTCTAAAGCAGGTGCAGAAATTCAAATACCTTGGAGCAGTAATAACTTCAGATGGAAAATGCAGAACAGAAATTAGGAACAGAATAGGCCAAGCAAAGACTGCATTTCAGAGAATGAGAAACATATTAGCTAACACATCTTTATCAATGAATGTTAGAAAACGAGTCCTAAAATGCTATATTGAACCTATCTTGTTATATGGAAGTGAATCATGGACAATAGGCAAGTCTGCACAAAAATCATTGGAAGCAGCAGAAATGTGGTTTATTAGAAGAATGTTGCGAATCCCCTGGACACCAAAAATAACTAATGAAGAATGTAGGAGAAGAGCTGGAGAGACAAAATACCTTGTCAAAAAGATAAGAGAGAGACAATGTACTTTCATAGGACATGCAATGAGAAGAGGGGGCATTGAAAATATTATAACAACAGGAAAAATAGAAGGAAGAAGATCAAGAGGTAGACCAAGAGAAATGATACTGGACAGTCTGACGGGATGGTGTGAGAGGAGATCACCAACTGAGCTGACGGCCTGCATGAAGGGTCGGGTACTTTGGAGAAGCATAATAGCCAACGCCAGTCAGCACGGCACCTGATGATGATGATGAGTAGAGAACTAAAAGTATAAAAGCTGAGCTAGGAGGAGAGAACTAGAAGTATAAAAGCTGAGCTAGGAGGAGAGAACTAGAAGTATAAAAGCTGAGCTAGGAGGAGAGAACTAGAAGTATAAAAGCTGAGCTAGGAAAAGAGAACTAGAAGTATAAAAGCTGAGCTAGGAGGAGAGAACTAGAAGTATAAAAGCTGAGCTAGGAAAAGAGAACTAGAAGTATAAAAGCTGAGCTAAGAAGAGAGAACTAGAAGTATAAAAGCTGAGCTAGGGGGAGAGAACTAGAAGTATAAAAGCTGAGCTAAGAAAAGAGAACTAGAAGTATAAAAGCTGAGCTAAGAAGAGAGAACTAGAAGTATAAAAGCTGAGCTAGGAGGAGAGAACTAGAAGTATAAAAGCTGAGCTAGGAGTAGAGAACTAGAAGTATAAAAGCTGAGCTAGGAGGAGAGAACTAGAAGTATAAAAGCTGAGCTAGGAAAAGAGAACTAGAAGTATAAAAGCTGAGCTAGGAGGAGAGAACTAGAAATATAAAAGCTGAGCTAGGAGGAGAGAACTAGAAATATAAAAGCTGAGCTAGGAGGAGAGAACTAGAAGTATAAAAGCTGAGCTAGGAAAAGAGAACTAGAAGTATAAAAGCTGAGCTAGGAGGAGAGACTAGAAGTATAAAAGCTGAGCTAGGAGTAGAGAACTAGAAGTATAAAAGCTGAGCTAGGAGGAAGAACTAGAAGTATAAAAGCTGAGCTAGGAAAAGAGAACTAGAAGTATAAAAGCTGAGCTAGGAAGAGAGAACTAGAAGTATAAAAGCTGAGCTAGGAGTAGAGAACTAGAAGTATAAAAGCTGAGCTAGGAGGAGAGAACTAGAAGTATAAAAGCTGAGCTAGGAAAAGAGAACTAGAAGTATAAAAGCTGAGCTAGGAGGAGAACTAGAAGTATAAAAGCTGAGCTAGGAGGAGAGAACTAGAAGTATAAAAGCTGAGCTAGGAAAAGAGAACTAGAAGTATAAAAGCTGAGCTAGGAGGAGAGAACTAGAAGTATAAAAGCTGAGCTAGGAGGAGAGAACTAGAAGTATAAAAGCTGAGCTAGGAGGAGAGAACTAGAAGAATAAAAGCTGAGCTAGGAGGAGAGAACTAGAAGTATAAAAGCTGAGCTAGGAGGAGAGAACTAGAAGTATAAAAGCTGAGCTAGGAGGAGAGAACTAGAAGTATAAAAGCTGAGCTAGGAAGAGAGAACCAGAAGTATAAAAGCTGAGCTAGGAGTAGAGAACTAGAAGTATAAAAGCTGAGCTAGGAAAAGAGAACTAGAAGTATAAAAGCTGAGCTAGGAGTAGAGAACTAGAAGTATAAAAGCTGAGCTAGGAGTAGAGAACTAGAAGTATAAAAGCTGAGCTAGGAGTAGAGAACTAGAAGTATAAAAGCTGAGCTAGGAAAAGAGAACTAGAGAATGTAGTGGGGGGGGGGGGGGAAGTTGGATAGAACCAGGAGAGGGATAATATGAATGAGGTCATCAGGAGATATAAGATGGGGAAATGACTTGTTTGTGAAGTAAGGAACACTGAGAATAAGTGTATCAGTGTGTGAACTTGTCAGTCTGATGATTTTGTTGTTTGTGAAGTAAGGAACACTGAAGACAAGTGTATCAGTGTGTGAACTTGTCAGTCTGATGATTTTGTTGTTTGTGAAGTAAGGAACACTGAAGACAAGTGTATCAGTGTGTGAACTTGTCAGTCTGATGATTTTGTTGTTTGTGAAGTAAGGAACACTGAAAATAAGTGTATCAGTGTGTGAACTTGTCAGTCTGATGATTTTGTTGTTTGTGAAGTAAGGAACACTGAGAATAAGTGTATCAGTGTGTGAACTTGTCAGTCTGATGATTTTGTTGTTTGTGAAGTAAGGAACACTGAAGACAAGTGTATCACTGTGTGAACTTGTCAGTCTGATGATTTTGTTGTTTGTGAAGTAAGGAACACTGAAGACAAGTGTATCAGTGTGTGAACTTGTCAGTCTGATGATTTTGTTGTTTGTGAAGTAAGGAACACTGAAGACAAGTGTATCACTGTGTGAACTTGTCAGTCTGATGATTTTGTTGTTGTGAAGTAAGGAACACTGAAGACAAGTGTATCACTGTGTGAACTTGTCAGTCTGATGATTTTGTTGTTTGTGAAGTAAGGAACACTGAAGACAAGTGTATCACTGTGAGAACTTGTCAGTCTGATGCCATTGTTGTTTGTGAAGTAAGGAACACTGAAAATAAGTGTATCACTGTGTGAACTTGTCAGTCTGATGATTTTGTTGTTTGTGAAGTAAGGAACACTGAAGACAAGTGTATCACTGTGAGAACTTGTCAGACTGATACCTTTGTTGTTTGTGAAGTAAGGAGGAACACTGAAGACGAGTGTATCACTGTGAGAACTTGTCAGTCTGATGCCTTTTGTTGTTTGTTGCAGCCTCTTGATGAAGCCAGCTTGAACGAGCTGCGGTCTGCTCTTCAGGGATTTCTAAAGAAAGGAGAAACACTCAAGCTTCAAACTGAGGTGACGGTTTGGATATTGAGAATATCACAGTTAGGATTATTATTCTTGTAGTCCATACAGCCCTCAAAGATGCTTCAGTGTCCTTACACAGTGCCTTCAGAAAATAACTGTGCACTAACTCAGTATCTATTCCGGTACCCTAGTGATATCTTAATGACTGCAGCAGGTAGATGTGGCTAGATACCTCAGAACATTAAGATATCACTATGATACCAGAATCAATACTGGGTTAGTGACAGTTACTTATGGAACAGCCTGTATCTTGAGGTGTATATATTTTATTTACCATATTGTTGTAGTTTGGTGGCATAGTACTTTACTCTGAACTCTTTCATTTTAATCTGACACTTCTTTGATGCTTTAAGCTGGGTATTTGCCTTCTCTTTATTTGTTGGATTTCAGCCTTGGTTTCCAGGCTTTTCCAGGCCACATTCTGCCTGCCCCCATCGTTACACACACCTCAGTTGGTTCTGACACATTCTGTCTGCCGCACACCTCAGTTAGTTCTGACACATTCTGTCTACTCTCATCTTTACACACACCTCAGTTGGTTCTGACACATTCTGTCTGCCGCACACCTCAGTTAGTTCTGACACATTCTGTCTACTCTCATCTTTACATATGCCTCAGTTGGTTCTGACACATTCTGTCTACTCTCATCTTTACACACACCTCAGTTGGTTCTGACACATTCTGTCTACTCTCATCTTTACATATGCCTCAGTTGGTTCTGACACGTTCTGTCTACTCTCATCTTTACATATGCCTCAATTGGTTGTGACACATTCTGTCTACTCTCATTTTTACACACACATCAGTTAGTTCTGACACATTCTGACCACTTCATTGTTCCCTGGACCTTCTCACTGCTCCCAGGCAGGGCAGTATTGGCCACTTTGGGAACTACTTCTTAAGCGTTCAAGTTCATGATCATGATAAATCAGAAGCCAAGCCACCAGGATGATGAGGTCCACAGTCTTCTCCAGGTCCTCCCAGCAACCCCCAGTTTCTGCCTTAGGTCTGAGCCATCTACCCATGTCTGGTTATAGATCTGCAAAATTTGGCCATTCTGGGAACTGCTGATTTAGAGGATACCCTAACATTGATATATTTTCTTGATTAACCACAGTAGTTATTTTTGTCCTGGCTTGTTTCATTTTTGTCTGTCCGTTAACAGTTTTTTTGTCTTTAATACAGTAATTAGGGGGGGGGGATAAATTATTGCGTGTGAATTTTGACACACAAAATTGAAAAGCATTTCTGTAGTGAGATGTTGTATTTATTGTAAAACTTGTGTAGTTTGTTGTGCACTTTATTCAGTAGCACAACTTTGGTCATGGTGAAGGTTGAGACAAACAGTAAAACAAATAAACCTATGCTAACAAGTGAAAGTGAAAATAAGAAAGAATGGAAAACATAGTTACCTGAACTATTTAGATGTTATGATGAGGCTGATAGTGGACTGTAAACCATACTTTAGAGAGAAGATCAACAAGGTAAGATGATGCAAACTAGTTGGCAAGATCAAAATATAGTCAGGAATGGTCTTGGTTGGTTGTGTTGTGAAAATAAGAGACAAACCTGGACATCTCTTGCAGTCGGACTTCCCCAGTGAGATTACACACAGTGATGGTGATAGTGGAAGTTGACTTGTAACTGGATGGTGATAGTGGAAGTTGACTTGTAACTTGATGGTGATAGTGAACATTGACTTGTAACTTGATGGTGATAGTGGAAGTAGACTTGTAACTTGATGATGATAGTGGAAGTAGACTTGTAACTTGATGGTGATAGTGGAAGTTGACTTGTAACTTGATGGTGATAGTGAACGTTGGCTTGTAACTTGATGGTGATAGTGAACGTTGGCTTGTAACTTGATGGTGATAGTGAACGTTGGCTTGTAACTTGATGGTGATAGTGAACGTTGGCTTGTAACTTGATGGTGATAGTGAACGTTGACTTGTAACTTGATGGTGATAGTGGAAGTAGACTTGTAACTTGATGGTGATAGTGGACGTTGACTGGTAACTAACTTAATAAGTTTTGTGTTTATCAGGAGCCTCCGACCTGTGGAGTACAGCTTTTATGTGTTTCCCATCTCCATCTTGCAGGTTGATCCTTCCCTGATCGGAGGTATGAAGATCACCATTGGAGACCGCTTCGTGGACATGTCCATGGCCTCCAGGATTCGGACCTACACTGACCTCATCAAGCAGGCAGTATGAGCTCATGAACTGATAGAAGAAATAGTTCTCAGACAAGTAAAAGGCTGTTATTTGACTGTTCATGTTTGCTGGAGAGTTGAACTATTATGTAGTTTTTGTTTAGGTTTTTTTGCCCTTAATCCTGCGGTAATCCAGTCATGTGCCAGGGAAGTTATGTATCTTATAAGAGAGAGCATGTGCTGGTCGTGACTGAAGTGCTTTGTGGAGAGGTCATCTGCACATCTCTTCACATATGCTCGGGCAGAAGTTTGGTCTTTTTTTTTTTTTACTCATTCTTATTTTAGTGTTGGATGTGAAGCAAGATAGGGAGTTTTTCTAGGCTGCAGAGGAAATGTAGGGTCGGTATCATAATAAAATTTGTATCACACACAATTTGAATTTGGTTTCTTCATGTTATTTGTAACTTGTTTGTGGTTGTATCGTTTAATTTATCTTCTCTTTCATACATGTGTATCTTTGCATCTTACATCCTTCCTGTGCCGCTAAACGTCACATGGTAGTTCGCCGAGATTTCCCATCTTTGGCGAGGTTTTTGATCTCATCAAGGGATGTTATGCCCACTGAACTGGCCTCTCTTATCAGTGTCCTCTTTAGAGTTTCTTTTTCTTTGGCCTCTTGTGTTCCACTTGATAGGTTGTTTAGGGATTCTCTGATTTTTCTCATCACATGACCAACATATGTCTATCTTCCTTTTCTGATCAATCATGAGACAGGATGATGTTTGCTTATCTGTCTTATCTGTGCGTTGTTCTTGAATTCGTTCCACATGAAGGTCCGTGCTGGTTTTGCAGTTCAAATTCTAACTTCCTTTCTGGTGTCACCATTCTGGTCTGTGTAGCTGCCGAGGTATGCAGAATGGTTTTAAGCATCAATCTATGTCTGTGTATAGAAACCAATAATCTGTCTCAGGTTTACAGTGCTGTCATTCACTGGTCTGTCTCAGGTTTACAATGCTGTCATTCACTGGTCTGTCTCAGGTTTACAGTGCTGTCATTCACTGGTCTGTCACAGGTTTACAGTGCTGTCATTCACTGGTCTGTCTCAGGTTTACAGTGCTGTCATTCACTGGTCTGTCACAGGTTTACAGTGCTGTCATTCACTGGTCTGACGCAGGTTTACAGTGCTGTCATTCACTGGTCTGTCACTGCATTAAACTTATGCACAAATAATAAATGTCATTTTCTTTGTTGGGTAAGAGCGCTGAGCTGAGTAACAAGAAATTATCCACACTGTCTTACAGGTGGCCATATTGTGGTCAGGGTGACACCAGTTGGTTATGATGTCCTTTAAGATGGGTGGAAGGAGAGCGGTTACATGTGAAACAGCTGAAGTTAGAGGTGGAACCTGTTTGAGAAGACTGATGTGTTGTCTAGGACATGGTGGCCTGGAAATAGTTCATCTCTGAGTCTGGGCTTGAACCTGCATAATTAGGGACAGTGGGTGTGTGGGTGGGAGATTGTGGCCATGTCACATACAACAACATAAGCAAGCCAGAATCAAATGTGAACATATCAAGTCAAATGATTGTCATGTTTGAACTACAGAGATTATCACTGTAGAGTGTATAACCACACACATTATAGCAACTGTGAGGAGGCAGTAGTGGGCTTGTTTATTAAAATTAAAAGACTTTTAAAAAAAACTGATTATAGTTTTATACCAGAATCATGGATTTGTCATAACTGACCTCAGTGTGTAGGAAAAAAAAAGGGCGCTAGACTAGTGAAGGTTGTTGATTTGGTCACAACCATCCCAGTCACTACCTATAGAAACGGGTACCTAGCTCCGCATGTGCTAGGAAGTGAAGTCAGCCAGGCTGACCACTCTCTAGTGTACAGACAGGTCAAGGAAATTATGGACGCTGATACTGTATCTCTCAGGTGCCCCTGTGGCATGTTGGGTAAGATAAAAAAAATGTGAGAGTTTAAACATCCACAGAAAAGTTCAGCATGTTCAGAAGAAAAGAAACAAAATTCAAACTTGGTACAAGTCGCGAGAGAAAGAGGAATCAGTAACAAGCAGAGAATCACAAGTCTGTGGCTTTGTTAAAATAATAACTTGGCTTTACTTGTAACAGTAAACTCTGTTTACATAGTGCAGGGATGGCCAAACTGAGTCACGTACGATCTTTAAATATTTGAGAACTGCAAGATATGAGCAAATATTACACTTTATTGTTACAAGCATATTTTGTTACAAAAAATTATATATAAGAAATGCTTGCACTTAATATTTATTAATGTATGCAGTCTTTAACTGACGCAGAGATAAGACAGATGAGCAAACAACAACCTGTCTCATTGGTTATCAGAAAAAGAAGATGAACATATGTTGATCATGTGCTGAGAAGAAATAATCAGAGAATACCAAAACAAGCTATGAAGTGGAACACAACAGTCTGAAGAAAAAGAGGTTGACCACGTGAAACATTGTTAAGAGAGGCCAATTCAGTGGGCGTAATAATGAGATTGAAAAACTCACCGAAGACAGGATGGATATCTTGGCTAACTACCATGCGGGCCCTATGTGATGTTTAGCGGCACGGCAGGGATGTTGTAAGATGTAAGTTTTTAACTGTAGCCAGAATGTTTTCACAATCTTGACTGACCTTTGTTTTTAACTAGATCTGTTGAGCATGTTTAATACCGGTAATGAACTGTGGAAACATCTAACATAAAAAGAAAAGTTATTTACATTAAATCAAACTCCAAGGATAAAAACTAAAAAGGTAACAACAGATCTTTTTAACGATGATAATTTAAAAATCAGATGTGCTAATGTATTTCCGCTAAAAGAGATGGCGACTGCAGTAAAACTGGTCCAAATAATAAAGTCGAGTAGATGTGTGTATGGTGCAGTTTTACACAGCGGCAGAGGAAGTGAGTAAAATGAGGGGGAAAAGTGAATAGAAAGTATGAGAGTAAGATGAGAATGTATAAATGAAAAAAAACATACAATATTTCGGCGTGAGCCTTTTTCGAGGATTACATACATAAACAAAACGACATATAACTTATCCGAGTGGCGTCCTCCTGAATAGAAAACTAACACAAGAATGCATGTCCCTTTGACTAGGCATAGAGACTACAGGGGGGCCACAAAGGAAACCAGAAGGCAGGAAAAAAGAGACGGAAGGACAGTAGATACCTTAACGCATGTGTCGGGGGGGGGGGGGAGAAGAAGGGGAAGTGGAGAGATAATAGAAGAAGAGCTAGGAACGAACAGAAAGTGCCCTAAGCACACCAGAGAAGCAAGTCGTAGTGGGGTGAGGGAAGCAGGGAGATAATAAACCTGGAGAATAGGACCATTCCTGGAGGGGCAATCAAAAAGACACAAAATCTCACTGACAAATGTTTTATTTGTGGTGTATATTTCTTGTGCGGTAGACTCAGAGAGCGAGGTGGGGTAGTAGGTGGCTCAACTACTCCTATAAGGTGCCTCAGGTGCTCAGTGAAGGGAATACCAGGCGGGTAAGAGGCGCCTTAAAACCTCTCGCTCCCGCTGCCTTGCGGGTAGGACAGGGAATCCAAAGGCTAACGGAGAGTCCGTACACAAACCGGCAGAAGGCAACGAGAAACCACTGTTGTAGCTCCCAAGAACAATTATGCTTATTCAGAGTCATAGATTTGTCATGAACGACGTTAATGGATGTTCCTTTGGAACAGCCTCGTCCAGTAGTTCGAAATAGCAACATAAAATGTTAGAACTTTATTCCAGACTGGAAAATTAGAAAATATAAAGAGGGAAATGGAAAGGATGAAGATCAACATATTACGAATGTGTGAAGTTAGATTGACAGGTTCAGAGAAGATAAACTCTGATAAATATCATCATCATGTGCCATGCCGACTGGCGTTGGCTATTATGCTTCTCCAGAGTACCCGATCCTTCATGCAGGCCATCAGCTCAGTTGGTGATCTCCTCACACCATCCCGTCAGACTGTCCAGTATCATTTCTCTTGGTCTTCCTCTTGATCTTCTTCCTTCTATTTTTCCTGTTGTTATAATATTTTCAATGCCCCCTCTTCTCATTGCATGTCCTATCAAAGTACATTGTCTCTCTCTTATCTTTTTGACAAGGTTTTTTGTCTCTCCAGCTCTTCTCATACATTCTTCATTAGTTATTTTTGGTGTCCAGGGGATTCGCAATATTCTTCTAATAAACCACATTTCTGCTCCTTCCAATGATTTTTGTGCAGACTTGCCTATTGTCCATGATTCACTTCCAGATACAAGATAGGTTCAATATAGCATTTTAGGACTCGTTTTCTAACATTCATTGATAAGTATGTGTTGGTTAATATGTTTCTGATAAATATACAATAATATATTCAAGAAGTGAGAAACATGAACGAGGAGTAGGAATAATATTTGACGAACAAACAGCAAGGACAACTGTAGGATATCTGAACATCTTGGACCGAGTCCTGCTAGCCCAACTGAAAGGACGACCAATAAACATAAATATTATACAAATGTACGCTCCAACATCTGAAAGTTCTGAAGAAGATGTACAGCAATTTTATAATGACATAGAGACAGCCCTAAAACACACAAAGTCACATGAAGTTATTGTAGTCATGGGAGATTTTAATGCCAAAGTTGGTAAAGGAAGAACTTCAGACATCGCTGGTGACTATGGACTGGGGGAGAGCAATGACAGAGATAGTATGCACGAATACATAGCATGGTTATATGAAACAAAAATTGTTCCTGAAACTAACTTCATGTAATAAGTATTCGTTCGTTTGTTAATGTTGTTCCAGATGTGGCAGGAGACGGTGTGTATGTTTGTCTAAAAATTGGTACCTGCTAGAGAGAATGAATCTAAGCTACGGAATTTCTGTGTCACGACCTCGTTTCTTTCCGGGTGTCACGATCCCCTGTGTCTACTGAACAGTTATTAATGGCTATGCCAATAAAAACCTTTTTTTTTTTTGGAGGTGCTAGTTGGCTCAGTTCGTTAGTACGTTGTTCTCTCGTGGCTAGACGGCTGCTCGTCCTACCTGAGTCCGTGTTCGAATCCCAGGTAATTCTCTTGTGACTTTTCTTTCTTTCACGTGTCACTAAAGTGCTTCGTGTACGATTTTTTCGAGGTCTAATCCTACAAAACCGTGTACTTTACTGTACAAAAGCTTCGCTGTTTACTATTTATATAAAAAAATGTTCCTGGAAATTCATCTGCCCGTTTATTGTAATTACCTTCTATTCTCTGTGTGCTGCCCACTTGCCTCGTCACGATTCTGCTACAGTACTACCTAAACTACGAGATAAAAGACCAGTTGAAACATCTGATCCGAAAGTAATTTCTCAACAAGAAAGAAACAGTAAAGTGAAAACATGTACCATCAATTTATTTTTCTTGATCGCAATTATAGCACAGAGTATCCGAAAACTGGAAAATAAAAGTAGCAGTTTCATTGTTTCTTTTTGCGGGTTCAAAAGTTTTGTGCGCGTATGATTATTTATGTGCGCAACCGCGCAGCTTAGAGGGAACAGTGGGGCCCACCACCCAGGCCACTAGGCTAAATTGAGTAAAAGCCCTCTACATTCTCTGATTTTCTGGTATAAAATTCATTTTACAGGTCTGTGTTATCCGAATTTCTTTTTTATTTTACACACCAGTGACCTCTGCTCTTAAGCCCGTACAACGCTCTGCACGTCTGGTATATTTTTGTATGTTATGTGCTTCGTTGCTGAATAAAGTTTCTACCTTTACAAAACTTCTTTTTCTCAGTCTATAACTGTATAATATTAATGAAAGACGACAGAGTAGCCAGTTGTTACCGAAGAAAAACCAACAATGTACAGAACAAGGCAGAACTGCAGGCCATTCTAGAGATCAGAGGCACTAGAACATAAACATAGCCGTCCTGTGAAAGGTGACAATCCATACAGATTTTTTCCGGGACAGTCTTTATTTTGGACCATTTTCAAGTCCTTGTACCGAAAAATTTGGACCACCAATTTGGTTCGTATTTTGGTGAAGCTGTCTCGGGTTTAAGAATTCTGAATCACAAAAGGTAATTTTTGAAGGTCGGTAAACTAGATTTCTGGATCAAGACTCACTGTATTATTGTAGTCTGTCCGAGTATGGATGTGAAAGAACATGCATTACCGTACTAAAATTCTCGTCAATCGAACGCACGACGGTGCATGGAAACAAAGAACAAAGCAGATATCTGAAAAGCCCAAAAAGAACGTTTTAAAAATGCTATCTAGTTCTTACGTGTTCGTTTGTTTTTCTCTCTTCATTTCTATTCGATTTAGTACTTCCATATTTGTATTCTTTTCTGTCGGTGGAGTTTTCTCTATTTTTCAGATTTCAAGGGCCACAATTTTCTTTTCCATTTTCTTATTTAATGTTCGTGTTTCTGCACAATAAAGCAATGTCAAAATATATAACATCAGACGGCTCTCTTTTCAGTTGATATGCTATATCAAACAGTCCCAGTTACTATTATTAATTTTTTTTTTGTAGAAACGTTTAATGGTTCACGTCTTAAAAATAGCGCATCTAATTCCAACACTTCATTTATACATTGAGTCCTTCGCTCTTATTAAATTATAATCTATTTTGCCTGCCCATCTTTCGCCAGTCTGAAAACCGTTGTATCCCTCTCTCACCCACCCCTTGGCGTTATTTCTTTCTTGACTGCTACCCAGTTCTACTGTATCACCGTTTCATTTAAAGTAACTAGAGGGAGAAAGAAAAGAATGGGGGGGGGGGGGGACTTCAACAGAACGAGGAAGATTCTTACGTCGAAACAAAACGCAGCAACTGAAATCACGTGTGGTAAAATGCTTCATGCACTATGTATTCCTTTATTCTGTAGAAGACTGGACCTTGAACAAGAAAACATAAAAGAAAATGGAGGCCCTTGAAGTGTGTGTGAGACAGACAGACAGACAGGCAGGCAGGCAGACAGACAGACGTACGAATAGGGCGTATCCCGTGGAGAGGAAAAAAAAACAAAGATGGGTAAAACTAGCTAGAAATGAAAATGATAAAAACAAGAAACCTTGTCTTATTATGTCAAGAGACATAATACGTTATTGAAGATCCTTCTGGAGGGCAAGATCAAAGGCAAAAGAACAACAGAACGACAGCGATATAGAGGGGCGGACAACATCAAGAGTTTGGCCGAGTAAGAGCAAGAAACAGAGTAGACTGGAGATTCACGTAGCTAACCTTCCGTGGGGAGACGGCACAAGATGATGATGGTGATGTTGATGACAGCCACAAAACAGGTAGTATTTTCCCTCCATTTTTATTTGTTATACTTTCTACACGTAGTCTACTCTTTCTTTACTTTTCCCATCTGTATATTTTTACACAAATGAAAGTCGAGGCGCCACAGCTACCTGTGTATCTCTTTGTATGTTCCTACCTGCTGGAAACATCTTATTGTTTCAAGTAAATACGGTAAAGAAACCAGCCAATCGATATGCTTGTCTGATAGCGATCCAGTGAAATGATAATAGGGAAGTTTTGTATGGCGGAGCAGCCTAACTTCCGTTAGTTCATGTCGTACGGAAGTCTCCAAGCAGACGAAATGGGCCCTAGGTTGTCTGTGAGATGGTTCTCTGTGTAGGAGGGCCCTTAAATGATGGATTATACATCGCAGAATGCCCCACAAGTCATAGAAATTCAGAATAAGGTGGGTAATAGTTTTCAAACTACTTCTTTCATGGCACTTTTTTCTGTCAGTTTGTCAGTCTCTTCAACGTTATCTCTGTATATTATGAGAGGGGAAATGAAGTATAGATATACATATTTGTAACGATCAGCAAGTGAATACTGGACATCGTTCAGATCAGTGCAGGGATATGGGGGCACAGAGATGAAACATACTGAAAGTTACACGGACAGCAAAGATGAGGAATGTTTGACAAAAGATAATCGGAAAAAAAGCACAATGTTGAGAGCAAGTTATCTTGAAACTGGATATCAACATTCACTGGACATAAAGGGAACTAGAGGACTTCAGAACATCAAAGCAGCAGAGTGAGAAGCAGAGGAAGGTCCCAAGAGAAGGTAGTGGATGTGACTGTATGAAAGAAAGCCACAATCAGAGCTGATGAAAACAATGAGATATGTAGAGAACCATGATCGCCAGTGTCTGTCGACACGGCACATGATGATGATGATGACGACAAACTGAGAATGCGAGATAACATTAGAACATTACTTTAGAATGTGATGTAAGCTTAAGTGTAATCATTTCGAGTTTAAAAGAACTTTAAATTATGCAATTAAAATGTCATTTCTTAGTTTTTTTTTTTATCTTATTTCCTCAATAATCATATCCCATTTCTCACCCTTTTATATATTTCTATTTTTTTTGGGGGGGGGGGGGGGTTATCTGATGAAGGCCTAGCTAAAATATCACGTAGTTACCAAATGAATGAATCATTTTAACAATTAGTAGTGAAGTGTGAGATAAGTCATCCTCTAAAAATGGGTTCCAGAGAAATCTGGGAAGGTAAAGCAGCCATGCCAAAGGTCATGGAAAATACGGGCCTAACACCATATCCCCAATATGCTTTACTGGCATGGAAATGGGAATTTTACCTTACTTAGTGAAGTGTATGTCAGTCATCATCATCATCATCATCATCCTGGCATTTCAGGTAAGTCAGTGGGTGCTCTGATCAGTTATTGAATTTATCTGTTAATTCCCAGCAAGTAATATCATCATATCTTTGTTGTTTTACAGTTGTTCTTGTTTCCTTAGTGGGTGGAATCATATTTTACTCTTCACTGTTTTGTTCTAGCAGAGTTGTTGTGTCACACTGTATGTATGTTGACATTTTCTGTTCTGCCAGCCACCACATGGATGTTGTAACAGTGAGAGAACTTCCTTTAGGTGTATGTCAAGATTTAATGCTATGCTACACAAATCATTGTTACTACTGAACATTCTGTATGCATGTATCAAAATATACAAAATGTAATGCATATCCCGTACGTGACAGAGTGAAATTTGATTTTCATTAAGTCTAGTAACAGCTTGTACAGATCAGGGAGTTAGAAGATATGGCGTAGAAGTTCTATAAATAAACATTTTCTTTTTGTGTCTACAAGAATTCATCATCATCATGTGATCAGGCCAGTGGATGTTTGTGATTATGTTGCTCCACTGTGTGTGGTCCATGATATTTTTAATTAGATTGGCACCATTTTATAAATAAAACGAAAAATGAGTTCCTGTGTGAATTTGTCAACTTTTAAAGAGATTTTATTGTTCCCTCCCTCCCCCCCCCCTTCTCGAGTTTTCCAGTGAGTGTCAGGTTCTGTAGCTTGTGAGGCATGAAATTTTCATGATCTTTTCTGTGTAGTTTTAATTCTTTTTCATAGTTATGAAACTTTGTTCAGAACTTTTGTTCTGGTTGTCCAGGGTGTTTGCTGGATCTTTGACCAGAGCCAGATTTCTGTTGCTGCCAGCCTCTCTTTCACAAGAACACAGCAGTATCGACTCAGTCGATAATAATATCATAAGTGATAAAGAGACAGTGTGTTAGCACAGAAAAAAACATCCTCTGAGCATGTGCCCAGGCATGTCAAGACTGTAGAACACATCCTCTGAAACCAGCTGTTGAATACTGAGATGCTCCTCCCAGGCCAGTGAAGTGACCCAAGAAGTTAACCTCTATGGGTCTGTACACAAGTACAAGGAAAGGCCCAGTTTATCCAAGAGACAGAACTGCAAATACAGACAGTAATTGTATATGAAGAAGAAGAAGACAAGTTGAAGAACAGCTTACTTTATTCCAGAGCTGGTCTATTCTTGAGCCTGTGTGAACTAAATTATTCATCTTCACCTTCTAGTGGTTCTTTCTGAAGTTTGAACTTTGTGCTTTTATACATTCATTCATTCACTTGACATTCAGGAGTCACATTGTCTGACAAATCATTTTTAAAAATCTGTTTAATGTGTCATATTGTTTTATATTTGCTGTGGACCCTGAAGTAGACAATATATAGAGCTGAAATACTGTTTTTCTTCAGTTTATTTCTTCATATTTTTTTCCTGTCTTTATTTCATGAGTTGAGCATGTGACATGGCATCGTAGAATTTCACTCTCATGACTTTAGTACAGGCTTCTCATTTTTTTCTCTCTCTCCTTCTCTTCAGAACATCTCAGCCATGTGACCAGCTGCTGCACCTGCCAGCATGGGCAGTTTTTATTGTTAGATCCTGCTAGTTGTATGGCTCATATCTTTACTCCGTTTTCTTATATTTGATCAGTATAAACAGTTTTCTTTCATGAAGGGCACCCGCATATTGCAGCTTTTTGCCAAGTGGCTGGTTATCTTCACTAGAAAACACTTTATATTTCTATAGCACTTATGTGAAGAACCTCTTAAGATTAGCTATCAGTTCTAGGTCCAGGCTGGGTAGAAAACTGGCATTTGTGTGACTGTATCTGTGATGAATTAATCAGAGCATGTCATGAGTCAGGTTCTCCTGATACATGGCCTCATTCTCCTCTGGCTGTGATCTCCATTGTTGTTGTATGACTCTGTCACACCCCCTGCCCTTTCAGCCCCCCACCCAAGAATTTAAGCCTGTTGAGCCTCATGACTAAACCACCAGTTCTCTGAGTTATACACTATACAGATAGTTGTCTGAGTTATACACTATACAGATAGTTGTCTGAGTTATACACTATACAGATAGTTGTCTGAGTTATACACTATACAGATAGTTGTCTGAGTTATACACTATACAGATAGTTGTCTGAGTTATACACTATACAGATAGTTGTCTGAGTTAGACACTATACAGATAGTTTTCTGAGTTAGACACTATACAGATAGTTGTCTGAGTTAGACACTGTACAGATAGCTGTCTGAGTTAGACACTATACAGATAGTTGTCTGAATTAGACACTGTACAGATAGCTGTCTGAGTTAGACACTGTACAGATAGCTGTCTGAGTTAGACACTGTACAGATAGCTGTCTGAGTTAGACACTGTACAGATAGCTGTCTGAGTTAGACACTGTACAGATAGCTGTCTGAGTTAGACACTGTACAGATAGCTGTCTGAGTTAGACACTGTACAGATAGCTGTCTGAGTTACACTATACAGATAGTTGTCAGCACATGAAGGAACAGTAGGCTATTTATGTAAACTGGCTGCTATGAGTGTAACTGGGACTGAGTTTAAAGCTGGTAGACAGTAAGTAAATCAATAAAATTAGATCCAGAGATGAAATGAAAAAGAGAATCATCTAGAAAACATGTCAGCCATGTACAACCGGCCACTCCTTTATAACTGGGTCAGCAAGTTAAGCACCAGACCAGACTTAGTTCATACAGTTAACCACCTGTTACCCATGTTTGTAGAACTAGCATCCATATTTGATGAGGCCTGTCATACCCAGCTCTGTGTTCATTAATGTAGAGCACTCCATTCAGCTGGAAATCTTTGCTTTTCATATCATGGGAGTTGGTGTGTAGCACTACAGCTATAAAGTAAGAGAACACAGTTTTGTAGGAAAAACTGTAAAACTATAAAGCTTTCTTTGTATTTTATGAGTATATCATGTATGATGTGGTGTTCTTTTCAAGTAATTTATTATATTATTATTTTTTATTTCCTCTTCACTCTTTTTTTGTACCCTTTGACATTATTACATCTTACTAGAAATTGGGTTATGGTCTCAAATCATTATTATGATGTCGGTTATTAATATTGTGAATAATCCTGTAAGCATATTAGACAGTGTAGACTTGTCATTTTGATACTGACTAAAGAAAAGAAACTTATAATGCCATTTTCTTTCTGTTCTGTTTCAATGTAGCATCTGTATTCATAGCAGTAACTATTAGATTGTGCATGAAGGATGTTTTTCAGTACAGTGTAATCTAGTATATCTCACCCTGGAGCTAGATATTCTCCATTTTTAGAGGCAGTTTTTCCTAGTACTGTTGTGCCAGGTAGCCATTTGTAAAGCCGAGTTGAGTGGAGGGAAGTGGCAGCAGGAGCTTGAAGGATTAGTAGAAGAATAAGAAAGTGAGTGACATTTAGGGAATGGTAGGGGTACAAGAAAGCCTTAGACACAGAGTACTTTAAGAGAACTAGAAACTTATCAGTATCAGGAGAGTGTCAGGAGAATTAGAAACTCTATAGGGATGTGACAGGGATAATCTTATACTCATACTGAGGGAGTGACAGGGGAGAATTAGGAACTCAGAGACATTGAGGGAGTGACAGGGAAGAATTAGGAACTCAGAGACATTGAGGGAGTGACAGGAGAACCAGAAACTCAGAGACTTTGATGGAATGACAGGAGATCCTTTTCATGAGAAGACACTTGACTAACGACTATGACACTCACATGTACACATTCATACACGTGCACTCACATAGACATATAACCACACATACACATGCACTCACATAGGCCTACTCATTTTCATACACTCACAAGCCACATGCCTACATACACTCACAAGCCACATGCCTACATACACTCACAAGCCACACACCCACATACACTAACAAGCCACACACTACATAACTCACAAGCCACACGCCCATATACACACACAAGCCACACGCCCATATACACTTACAAGCCACATGCCCACATACACTCACAAGCCGCACACCTACATACACTCACAAGCCACATACCCACATACACTCACAAGCCACACGCCCACATACACTCACAAACCACACACCCACATACACTCACAAGCCACACGCCCACATACACTCACAAACCGCACGCCCACAAGCCACATGCCCACATACACTCACAAGCCACATGCCCACATACACTCACAAGCCACATGCCCACATACACTCACAAGCCACATGCCCACATACACTCACAAGCTATATGCTCACAAACCACACGCCCACATACACTCACAAGCCACATGCCCACATACTCACAAGCCACACACCCACATACACTCATAACCCACATGCCCACATACACTCACAAGCTATACGCTCACAAGCCACATGCCCACATACACTCACAAGCCACATGCCCACATACACTCACAAGCCATGCGCCCACATACACTCACAACCCACATGCCCACATACACTCACAAGCCGCACACCCACATACACTCACAAGCCACATGCCAACATACACTCACAAACCACATGCCCACATACACTCACAAACCACATGCCCACATACACTAACAAGCCACATGCCCACATACACTCACAAACCACACACCCACATACACTCACAAGCCACACACCTACATACACTTACAAGCCACATACCCACATACACTCACAAGCTACACGCTCACAAGCCACATGCCCACATACACTCACAAGCCACATACCCACATACACTCACAAGCCACACACCCACATACACTCACAAGCCACACACTACATACACTCACAAGCCACATGGCCATATACACTAACAAGCCACACGCCCACATACACTTACAAGCCACACACCCACATACACTTACAAGCCACATGCCTACATACACTTACAAGCCACATGCCCACATACACTCACAAGCCACATGCCCACATACACTCACAAGCCACATGCCCACATACACACCAGTTCCAGCAATGAAAACGTGTTATGGAAAAATCATATAATGAACGAGGCAGAAGGTATTAAATTGACAGAGTGATTCAGCTGGGATTTCATCTTGAAACTGTTCAGTCTCTACATGAGATGTCATGATGTTATGTCACACAGTACAAGCCATACTACTCTGTTATAAAGTTTCATATGTGTGTTCATGTCAAATTATAAACATTCTTATGCAAAAGATCGTATGTCATACATTAGAATAGGTAGGTATGTTTGTGTAACCCTTTAATACTGGTAATTGTGAGAAAATGAACTTGATAGTTGTATCACTTCTTCACATAGTCTCCCTGTAGGTAGATAGTTGTATCACTTCTTCACATAGTCCCCCTGTAGGTAGATAGTTGTATCACTTCTTCACATAGTCCCCCTGTAGGTAGATAGTTGTATCACTTCTTCACATAGTCCCCCTGTAGGTAGATAGTTGTATCACTTGTTCACATAGTCCCCCTGTAGGTTGATGGTTGTATCACTTGTTCACATAGTCCCCCTGTAGGTAGATAGTTGTATCACTTCTTCACATAGTCCCCCTGTAGGTAGATAGTTGTATCACTTCTTCACATAGTCCCCCTGTAGGTAGATAGTTGTATCACTTCTCACATAGTCCCCCTGTAGGTAGATAGTTGTATCACTTCTTCACATAGTCCCCCTGTAGGTAGATGGTTGTATCACTTCTTCACATAGTCCCCCTGTAGGTAGATGGTTGTATCACTTCTTCACATAGTCCCCCTGTAGGTAGATAGTTGTTTCACTTCTTCACATAGTCCCCCTGTAGGTAGATGGTTGTATCACTTCTTCACATAGTCCCCCTGTAGGTAGATAGTTGTATCACTTCTTCACATAGTCCCCCTGTAGGTAGATAGTTGTATCACTTCTTCACATAGTCCCCCTGTAGGTAGATAGTTGTATCACTTCTTCACATAGTCCCCCTGTAGGTAGATGGTTGTATCACTTCTTCACATAGTCCCCCTGTAGGTAGATGGTTGTATCACTTGTTCACATAGTCCCCCTGTAGGTAGATGGTTGTATCACTTCTTCACATAGTCCCCCTGTAGGTAGATAGTTGTATCACTTCTTCACATAGTCCCCCTGTAGGTAGATAGTTGTATCACTTCTTCACATAGTCCCCCTGTAGGTAGATGGTTGTATCACTTCTTCACATAGTCCCCCTGTAGGTAGATGGTTGTATCACTTCTTCACATAGTCCCCCTGTAGGTAGATAGTTGTATCACTTCTTCACACAGTCCCCCCTGTAGGTTGATGGTTGTATCACTTCTTCACATAGTCCCCCTGTAGGTTGATGGTTGTATCACTTCTTCACATAGTCCCCCTGTAGGTTGATGCACTTCTTGTATTGCTCCACCAGTCTCTTCATGTCTTGTGACTGGTCCCAGGTGCAGGTCTCTAGCACTTGCTCAGCCTCATCATCAGAGGTGAACCTGCGGCTGTGGAGACTGAGGATATGTCTCTCATGGTGCCAGATTAGGACAGTAAGAGGGATGATGAACATTGTGACAGCAGCATGGGGACATGCATTCTTTCTATCGATCTATCTATATCCCAAATCTCGTCCTCTCACACCTTAAATATGTGCTAACTATTCCCCTAAATCTTCCCGAAGTTTATATCCCAAGAATCACTCCGCCCATGATTCTACCTGTTTACGAGACTTCAGACAAAAACTCACTGGACATTCCAAAAGTAACTTTTCTGCTACTAACATGTCAAGGATAAGCTCATAAAAATCTCGTGGAATTTAACGTCTCAACCCTGACCTTTCATTTGAACTCTTGTACAACAAAAATACTAAGGGCTTTAAATCAAATGGTCAAAATATTAAAATACCCCCGATTATATCCATTTTATGAGAATCCAATCATCATAACAGTAAATTCTCCAATATACTGTTATATGCTCATCTGTAGTTGACATTCAAACATGCAGTAACATGCACAGCATAATATGTTGGCCTTTGATCAAGCTACATGATGTCATAGTATAAAGATGGCTGCTTTTCTAAAGACATGCTCGAAAGTTGAATAGTGTTCTGTTGTCTGTATTTTGAATTATATCATATACACTTGTTGTTCCCACTTACACCTTTCTACCATTCATACACAATACAATCATCTGTTTTCACTTCCGTATGGAGCAGACATCCCGTGTTAAATAAATTTCAGTTGGTTTCACTCCCTCTGATCAGAGAAATGTCACTACGTACTTTATTCAACATTAGTGCAGTCACTCATTGGAGCATCCATGTTTGTTCGACCATGGCTTCAGCTAGACCAAGGGCACAACAGTAGGCTGCATGCATTCAAATTAACCATCAGCCATTATTGAACTGTATCATGTCATCTTCTATGTGTCACATAATTTTCAGATTGCTTTTAGTATTTGATTCTTCCACACATATAACTAATAAAAAATAACACATATGTGCATGTATATAGTTTGTCCATAAGTAAAGTTTAGTGTAAGTTCTCTGCTTCAGCTATGACACATGTTTTATATACATGGTACAGATAGTGGGAACTGCAAGGGGCAAGTAATCTTGAACAGTCATGGAACAGGATGATGAAACACTGAAGTAAAACAGTGCAAGTTTTGCCAAGCACACAACTGCTTTCCTCTGCCTCAGAAACTTGCTTCTCATTGTCTTCCTGTAGGTAGATGGTTGTATCACTTCTTCACATAGTCCCCCTGTAGGTAGATGGTTGTATCACTTCTTCACATAGTCCCCCTGTAGGTTGATGGTTGTATCACTTCTTCACATAGTCCCCCTGTAGGTAGATAGTTGTATCACTTCTTCACATAGTCCCCCTGTAGGTAGATAGTTGTATCACTTCTTCACATAGTCCCCCTGTAGGTAGATAGTTGTATCACTTCTTCACACAGTCCCCCTGTAGGTTGATGGTTGTATCACTTCTTCACATAGTCCCCCTGTAGGTTGATGGTTGTATCACTTCTTCACATAGTCCCCCTGTAGGTTGATGCACTTCTTGTATTGCTCCACCAGTCTCTTCATGTCTTGTGACTGGTCCCAGGTGCAGGTCTCTAGCACTTGCTCAGCCTCATCATCAGAGGTGAACCTGCGGCTGTGGAGACTGAGGATATGTCTCTCATGGTGCCAGATTAGGACAGTAAGAGGGATGATGAACATTGTGACAGCAGCATGGGGACATGCATTCTTTCTATCGATCTATCTATATCCCAAATCTCGTCCTCTCACACCTTAAATATGTGCTAACTATTCCCCTAAATCTTCCCGAAGTTTATATCCCAAGAATCACTCCGCCCATGATTCTACCTGTTTACGAGACTTCAGACAAAAACTCACTGGACATTCCAAAAGTAACTTTTCTGCTACTAACATGTCAAGGATAAGCTCATAAAAATCTCGTGGAATTTAACGTCTCAACCCTGACCTTTCATTTGAACTCTTGTACAACAAAAATACTAAGGGCTTTAAATCAAATGGTCAAAATATTAAAATACCCCCGATTATATCCATTTTATGAGAATCCAATCATCATAACAGTAAATTCTCCAATATACTGTTATATGCTCATCTGTAGTTGACATTCAAACATGCAGTAACATGCACAGCATATGTTGGCCTTTGATCAAGCTACATGATGTCATAGTATAAAGATGGCTGCTTTTCTAAAGACATGCTCGAAAGTTGAATAGTGTTCTGTTGTCTGTATTTTGAATTATATCATATACACTTGTTGTTCCCACTTACACCTTTCTACCATTCATACACAATACAATCATCTGTTTTCACTTCCGTATGGAGCAGACATCCCGTGTTAAATAAATTTCAGTTGGTTTCACTCCCTCTGATCAGAGAAATGTCACTACGTACTTTATTCAACATTAGTGCAGTCACTCATTGGAGCATCCATGTTTGTTCGACCATGGCTTCAGCTAGACCAAGGGCACAACAGTAGGCTGCATGCATTCAAATTAACCATCAGCCATTATTGAACTGTATCATGTCATCTTCTATGTGTCACATAATTTTCAGATTGCTTTTAGTATTTGATTCTTCCACACATATAACTAATAAAAATACACATATGTGCATGTATATAGTTTGTCCATAAGTAAAGTTTAGTGTAAGTTCTCTGCTTCAGCTATGACACATGTTTTATATACATGGTACAGATAGTGGGAACTGCAAGGGGCAAGTAATCTTGAACAGTCATGGAACAGGATGATGAAACACTGAAGTAAAACAGTGCAAGTTTTGCCAAGCACACAACTGCTTTCCTCTGCCTCAGAAACTTGCTTCTCATTGTCTTCCTTGAGGTGATGGTTCTTTTAAAGTGCTGTGCTTCTCATTATCTTTCTTGAGTTGATGCTTCTTTTAAAGTGCTGCCTCAGTGTCCATTGTCCTCATTTCTGAAGTGTACATGTTTAAACTGCAGATGTAGGCATCCATTTTTTAACAAGCTCATCTAAGTGAGAATCTTAAAATTGCAGTAGAAATAGAAAGCTGCATCCCATGTCATGTAAGCTGACATCTTTGTTACTAATGATGTAAGAAACATCAGCACGATGAGGTACATGATGTCATAGTGTAAAGACTGCTGCTTCTCTGAAGACATGCATGAAGGTTGAACAGCGTTCCGTCATCTGTATTTTGAGCAGTGAAGGTGTGAAGTCTATCCAGATTCATGTTTTCATTGGATCACTTGTCACCACTCAGTAAAGAGCATCTTTAGGGCTATGTCTGACCTCCCTTTGGGGGACATATCCAACACAACAAAAATATCTTTATATTCTTGAAATATTGGCACATAATTTCATTTATGTTAGAGAAGATGTAGACAAAGAATATTACGATGCCATAACAGTTGGAGGTTATGAAATACCAGAGATTAGATATGCTGATGACACAGTATTGCTGTCCACAACACAAAAAGGAATGGAAAAACTAATTATATCAGTCCGCAAGAACAGCGAAGAGCAGAACCTCTATCTTAATGCAAAGAAAACTAAATTGATGACAACTGACAAAACAAACAAGACAACTGAAATATGTATCAATGAGTAAAAACTGGAAGAAGTGGAGAGTTTTGAATATCTTGGATCGCTACTAACTAATAATGGAGATACAATGAGGGAAATTAAAAGGAGGACATCTATCGCTCTTCAGAAAGTAAAACAAATAAAGAATCTGTGGAGAGGAGCAGACAGAACCACAAAAATAAAATTTTTAAGGGCATGCATCTTTCCCATAGCAACATATGCCTGTGAGACCTGGACACTTAACAAAACAGCTGAGAAACACATAAATGCCTTTGAATGTAAATGCTACAGAAGAGTTCTCCAAATATCGTGGACACAAAAAAGAACAAATATATCTATACTACAAGAGCTTAATATTGAAGAAGGCTGGCTAGTGAAGAGGATTAAAGAGAGAAAACTGAAATATTTTGGACACATTAAACGTCATGATAATTTAGAGAAGACCGTATTGGAGGGATACATAATGGGAAAAAGAAAAAGAGGAAGACCAAGACGAAGATGGCTGCAAGACATCGTTGACGATCTGGAAATGGATGCAACAGCAACAGGCCATCTTGCTCACAAGCGAGAGGCCTACAGGAGTGCTGTTTGGGAGGCAAAGTTCCGCAAGGGACATCCAAATGAATGAATGAATGAATGAATTTCTGTCACAGACTCTTTGTTCTTGTATTACATATATTAATGTAGTTAATTTTCAGCACTTGCTGCAAAATTTCACTCAAGACTGAACGCCAAAATGAATGTCCTGTTGTCTAGAGCATTGGTTCCCAGTTGGTGGTACACAGACCCTCGTGAGGTCCACAGACGCTACTGTGGGGGTCTGTAACAAAAACTCAATGTCCTTTCTTATTTTCAACAACCGATGTTCTGGTGAATCCTGTATGGAGGACTGAGCTTTTCTTTTCCACGTTTTTTTTTTTTTATGTGCGGTTTTGCAGTTGGGTGACAGTGTCACTGACGAAGTTGTTGACACGTCTTATGATGGTTCATTGAATTTTCAAAGATTGCAGACTAGACCAGTTCTGGGTGACAGTGTCACTGATAAAGTTGTTGACATGTCTTATGATGGTTCATTGAATTTTCAAAGATTGCAGACTAGACCAGTTCTGGGTGACAGTGTCACTGATAAAGTTGTTGACACGTCTTATGATGGTTCATTGAATTTTCAAAGATTGCAGACTAGACCAGTTCTGGGTGACAGTGTCCTTGATAAAGTTGTTGACACGTCTTATGATGGTTCATTGAATTTTCAAAGATTGCAGACTAGACCAGTTCTGGGTGACAGTGTCACTGATAAAGTTGTTGACACGTCTTATGATGGTTCATTGAATTTTCAAAGATTGCAGACTAGACCAGTTCTGGGTGAAGTTTTTTTTCTAACTTTGAGAAGGTTGGTGAGAAGGCGTTGAAGCATCTTGTTCCATTTTGTTCTACATACTTTTGTTCCACAAATATTTTTGACATATTGCTACAGGAAGAACAAGTAGAGAAGTTGGCATGATATTGATCCAGATTTGAGATTAAAAATAGGAAATATTGCACTAGATGTGGAAGTAATTGTTTGGAATAAAACGAGGCTTGATTTCTCTCACCATTTTTAGCTTGGTTAGCTGTCACACATTTCATTTTCTGTTCAAGTGTCAGAACAAGTAAGAATGTTAACTGCTGCCTATTTTTTCTTTATTACATTATTGTCATTTTGAAAAAAAAAAACACCAAGTTTGCATTCTGTTTTTAAGTGTAGCATTTGCTCATTAAATGTTACCCACATTTTGTGAAAAAAATTCTTTTGCACATAGATACCATACACTTATGAAAGTTTTCTGAAGTATGGGGGTCCATGGTCTGGATTTTGGAACAAGCAGGGAGTCTACAGACTTTTGTTAATTGGGAACCACTGTTCTAGAGAATAGTTAGATTTGTGAAGACGATGAAGAGAGAAGTACCAGCATTTGTCAGGTTCTTTTTAATCTCTGCAGAGACAGAAAGTTATGAATTATCAGCTTTAAGCTTGATGTTTAACAAAATTTGATAAATAAAGGTTATATCTTTCTTTTTCATATATAAGGGTTGTTTGCAGAAGTTTGGTAAAGCATGGATTTACAGTTTTCACAGGTGAATTAGTACATCTTTCTACTGTTTACAGTAGTTAGTATCAAACACCTGTCTACTGTTTAGTATCAGTATCAGAGCCAGTTTTTGCTGTTATTGTTCTAAATGCATTTGGACTCATATGCCCTGTAAATGCTGAAAATGGTGGAATGAAGCAGTTTTACAGATTGTCAAAGCTTTTTTTTTCATGTCCTGCATCATATAGGAAACAGTGGGCTGGTGACAATCAGGCAAGATGGTCATGCTTTTTAGTAAGCTCCACCTTTGTACTGGTCCACTCACATGTTTTATATATAACAGGGATGTAAAATATGTTACACTGAAATTTGATTATTCTTTGTGTGTAGATCACTGTATTCAGTCATTTTCCCTGACAAAGGCATTCTGCTGAAATATTGATTTATTCTTCTTGATATTTTTAAATTACCTTGTGCTTCTCTCCCATATCTGTTATGCTTTCGTGTAAAGCTATACCTTCTAACTTCATCTGAGGCTATTTGACTGTAAAGCTGTACCTTCTAACTTCATCTAAGGTATTTGACTGTAAAGCTGTACCCTCTAACTTCATCTGAGGCTATTTGACTGTAAAGCTGTACCATCTAACTTCATCTGAGGCTATTTGACTGTAAAGCTGTACCTTCTAACTTCATCTAAGGTATTTGACTGTAAAGCTGTACCATCTAACTTCATCTGAGGCTATTTGACTGTAAAGCTGTACCTTCTAACTTCATCTAAGGTATTTGACTGTAAAGCTGTACCCTCTAACTTCATCTGAGGCTATTTGACTGTAAAGCTGTACCATCTAACTTCATCTGAGGCTATTTGACTGTAAAGCTGTACCCTCTAACTTCATCTGAGGCTATTTGACTGTAAAGCTGTACCCTCTAACTTCATCTGAGGCTATTTGACTGTAAAGCTGTACCCTCTAACTTAATCTGAGGCTATTTGACTGTCTAGCTGTACCCTCTAACTTCATCTGAGGCTATTTGACTGTAAAGCTGTACCCTCTAACTTCATCTGAGGCTATTTGACTGTAAAGCTGTACCCTCTAACTTCATCTGAGGCTATTTGACTGTCTAGCTGTACCATCTAACTTCATCTGAGGCTATTTGACTGTAAAGCTGTACCCTCTAACTTCATCTGAGGCTATTTGACTGTAAAGCTGTACCCTCTAACTTCATCTGAGGCTATTTGACTGTAAAGCTATACCCTCTAACTTCATCTGAGGCTATTTGACTGTAAAGCTGTACCCTCTAACTTCATCTGAGGCTATTTGACTGTAAAGCTGTACCATCTAACTTCATCTGAGGCTATTTGACTGTAAAGCTGTACCATCTAACTTCATCTGAGGCTATTTGACTGTAAAGCTGTACCATCTAACTTCATCTGAGGCTATTTGACTGTAAAGCTGTACCTTCTAACTTCATCTGAGGCTATTTGACTGTAAAGCTGTACCTTCTAACTTCATCTGAGGCTATTTGACTGTAAAGCTATACCTTCTAACTTCATCTGAGGCTATTTGACTGTCTAGCTGTACCCTCTAACTTCATCTGAGGCTGTTTGGCTGTTATCACCAGAGTGGAGTCAGACTTTATTACCATAAAATGGATATTATGTTTTTACTCGAGGCATTATTGTGTATATTGATGTTTTGTCATAGTATATGCGGAGATGTCCTACATGTTGTGTTCAGTTTGTGGGGTTTTCAATAAAATATTGGCTTCAGGATTTTATAAACTTCATGTCAGTGCTATTTTTTTATAGAAATGTTTTCTGGTATTATTTTCCTTGTAACATTTTCCAGTAGTAAGTGAATATCAGTTTTTGACAGTTGGTTTTTATGATGAAGATGTTGGATGTCAAATTGGTTGTTGTAACTTATTTTTGTATTTCCTAGAGTGGATTTGCAGAACATCTGTGGTCATGTTGCAGTATGTGCAGACATAATGCACTTTACTGTTTTATATGACATCATGGGAGCATAGAGTAATGTATGGGTAGCTTTAGGTTGATAGGCTTTGATAACTGGGAACATAGAGTAATGTATGGCTAGTTTTAGGTTGATAAGCTTTGATAACTGGGAACATAGAGTAATGTATGGCTAGTTTTAGGTTGATAAGCTTTGATAACTGGGAACATAGAGTAATGTATGGCTAGTTTTAGGTTGATAAACTTTGATAACTGGGAACATAGAGTAATGTATGGCTAGTTTTAGGTTGATAAGCTTTGATAACTGGGAACATAGAGTAATGTATGGCTAGTTTTAGGTTGATAAGCTTTTTATGACTTGGAACATAGAGTAATGTATGGCTAGTTTTAGGTTGATAAGCTTTGATAACTGGGAACATAGAGTAATGTATGGCTAGTTTTAGGTTGATAAGCTTTGGTGACTGGGAACATAGAGTAATGTATGGCTAGTTTTAGGTTGATAAGCTTTGATAACTGGGAACATAGAGTAATGTATGGCTAGTTTTAGGTTGATAAGCTTTGGTGACTGGGAACATAGAGTAATGTATGGCTAGTTTTAGGTTGATAAGCTTTGATAACTGGGAACATAGAGTAATGTATGGCTAGTTTTAGGTTGATAAGCTTTGGTGACTGGGAACATAGAGTAATGTATGGCTAGTTTTAGGTTGATAAGCTTGATAACTGGGAATATAGAGTAATGTATGGCTAGTTTTAGGTTGATAGGCTTTGGTGACTGGGAACATAGAATAATGTATGGCTAGTTTTAGGTTTATAAACTATGATAACTGGGAACATAGAGTAATGGTATGGCTAGTTTTAGGTTGATAAGCTTTGATAACTGGGAACATAGAGTAATGGTATGGCTAGTTTTAGGTTGATAAGCTTTGATAACTGGGAACATAGAGTAATGTATGGCTAGTTTTAGGTTGATAGGCTTTGGTGACTGGGAACATAGAGTAATGTATGGCTAGTTTTAGGTTTATAAACTATGATAACTGGGAACATAGAACATAGGCTACATTGCAACTTCACATTGTTTGCAGTAAATGGAGAAGGGTGCATGTTAAGATCAGGATTAAGTATATCTCCAGCTTTATCAATATGTATATAATTTTGTATGCTTTTTAATGTGAATGGTGAAGAAAGACAAAGCTTCTACATTGTTTAGTTTGTCACCATTAGTTCTCTTAGTTTAGTTTTCTGGGGGGAATTTCTTGTGAAAGTTTGCTGTCTGTTGTCAGCTTTGAACAAACTAAAATATTCAGATAATACAACACCATTAGCCAGATATATAAACAGCCTGCACCAGTAGCCAGATGTATAAACAGCCTACACCAGTAGCCAGATGTATGAACAGCCTACACCAGTACCCAGATGTATAAACAGCTTACACCAGTAGCCAGATATATAAACAACCGGCTAGAGAATTTATTATACAGAGAAGAAAGTGGAAGAAAGTGCTTGCTGTAAATAGCAAAAAACAGAAACAGTGGTTGTAGCATGGAAGAAAAACTGACCTAAATTGAAAGCTGCGGAGAAGCATGACTACCAGTGCCTACTGCAGGGCACCTGATGATGATGATGATGATCATGATGAAGCACAAAGCCTCTTCAATGGACAGTCATGTCAGTTAGGATATTTTGTCAACATGTGTGCTTTCTGACCAGAGCATCTATTGAAGTAGGAGGTAAAACTGAGATGATGAAAACTATATGGATTTCTGGAGCTAGGAAAGTGTTTCTAGATTGTTCAACATGAGAGAAAACAACATGTGAAACCCTGAATAGATGCTGATGTATTCATGATGTGTATCATTATTTTTCTTTCACAGATGTGTTGTAAGCTCATGTAACACATTCAGAATATGAACTCCATTTCTGATCAGCATAAAATGGTATGTCATGTACTGAGTGCTAGAGTAGTCATAGAAAACTTCTGATTAACATACTCATAAAATGATATGTCATGTACTGAGTGCTAGAGTAGTCATAGAAAACTTCTGATTAACATACTCATAAAATGGTATGTCATGTACTGAGTGCTAGAGTAGTCATAGAAAACTTCTGATTAACATACTCATAAAATGGTATGTCATGTACTGAGTGCTAGAGTAGTCATAGAAAACTTCTGATTAACATACTCATAAAATGGTATGTCATGTACTGAGTGCTAGAGTAGTCATAGAAAACTTCTGATTAACATACTCATAAAATGGTATGTCATGTACTGAGTGCTAGAGTAGTGTAGTTCATAGAAAGCTGATTTTTCATGTGAAGGTAATGGGATGGAAACCATATACTTTTGGATTACAGTTAACCCAAATAAAAAAAAATTATGTAGCCAACACATCTCTGAAGTTGAAAGATGTGTGTGTGTGAGGTGATTAGAATTTGCTGTACACATTGCTGTCAGTGTATACAAAAATAAATGTATATCCATATAAAAGTCCACTTTGAGTATAGGATTATACCCAGTTCATATAAGGTGAATTAAAACAAAAAAGTTCAACACATTTGTAGCTCTCTACCCATATTAAGTAATAAAACTGCTCCCAAGACACCCTACACTTCACAGCTGTCTGTATTCCAAGACAGAACAACAACAAAGAAGAGCCAAGTTCTTCACTGTGGCATCTGTTGCCAAGAATTCTAGCTCACAGCAGCAAGGAAATCTACCACACCCACCATGTTAAGTTAGCTAATGTTGTTGTTATTCTTTTTATGCTTGGCCATCCTGACAACAAGGGGCCGGCTAGCGTAGTGGTTAGAGCACTCGTCTAGCAACCAAATGGTCGAGGGTTCGAATCCCCAGCTGAGCGGGATTTTTTTTTTTTCCGACCAATACGGCCCCGAGGTTGACCCAGCCTCATAAAATGGGTACCAGAGAAAATCTGGGAAGTAAAGGCAGCGAGGAAAGGAACTGGTCACCCTACCTCATACGCTGATGACCCAGCATAATGAGGTCTCTAACGCTTCACCCCCTACGGCATTTGCTATGGGACTATCTTTACTTTACTTTACATCCTGACAAGGAGATTGATGATATCCATGAACTCCATTGTCATGACTTTATCCTATGTCCAGAGTATGTTCCTGGCCAGGGGACCCTGTCTGTATTGGCATATTGTCCTTGGTGGTGGAGCTAGTTTATAAACTATTTTCTTAGTTTGTCATCAGAAGTTAATTAGACTCTTTTGAAAACAAATGCCTCAGGAAAATACTTGGTATAAAGTGGAACGAATTTAAGAACACCACAGAGATAGGACAGATGAACAAACAACAACTGGTCTCATGGGTGATCAGAAAAAAAAAAGATGGACATATGTCGGTCATGTGATGAGAAGAAACAATCAGAGAATACCAAAACAAGCTATCAAGTGGAGCACAGCAGGCTGAAGGAAAAGAGGTCGACCTCATCTGAAGAGGACATTGTTAAGAGAGGCCACTTTAGTGGGCATAACATCCCTTGATGAAGTTGAAAAACTCACAGAAAACAGGAAAACTTGGCAAACAACTATGCGAACCCTATTTGACATTTAATGGCACGGGAAGGATGTAAGATGATGTAAGACATCAGAAGTTCAGGAATGTTCCTTTACCTTTCTCTTCATTTTATGTAATGCCAGTGTCACAAGATCTTTACCAGGTCATCAGGAGCAAAACTGTTCATGTCTGAAAGTGGAGAGATGCAACAAGTATATTTGTGTGCAAATGTACAGAGATATTACTTGATTATGACAGTTCATATGTCATAAGTTTATGATATGTAAACTTTCAACTTTCAGATTTTCTTGGCATAAACTAAAATGTTGCCTTAGTTGCATCCTCAACAACAAAATAATGCCAGAAAACTTTACCAGAGCAACTGGTAAGACATCGTTTTGTGTGTGTGGGTGCATGCATGTGTGCATGTGTGTGTGTGTGTTTTTTTTTTACATGCATGTGCACAAAATCAGTGGTGAATCACAGGCATTTAGCAGGGGGTGTAGGAGAAGACAGTGTAAGGAAGAAACATTTGAAGAGATGGTGTAAAACCAAAAGGCAGACTTACTCTAACAGACTAGCAGAACTGCTGCATCATTCAAGTGTTAGTCCCAACTATAATAGTATCAGTGTTGTCAGGATCAAGTCCACAGATACTGGTGGCAGCTTTATAAAGTCTGCACTAGATCCCGCACTCTTTCCTGGCTTTACCCCATATTCTGCATAAACTGACAATTTAGAATTTGCACAGTAGTTTTAACTATACTTGTACAATGTGTGTTTTACTGTAGTTGAACAAGTAGCTGCTTTGAGACAGAGTACCATTCAGCCATTATGTGTCACCATGAAGTCATGAAACAAAATACTGACAGGAAAGTTATTTTCAGGTTCTCTTAAAGCTGATAACAAGCTGATATCTTCCAGTAGTGGATGAAATGTTGGTGATTAAGTATAGTCATAGTAAAATTTGAAATATAGATATTTGTTGTTCAGCAGGTAGGAATGTTGATCTTCTGAATTGAGAATGAAGTTATTGAAAACATTCTGCCCACAATTTCAGCACGTTCCAGAGAAGAAGTCAGCTCTGTGTCACCAAATGTCGGTTGTCAGATATTAGATTTGACTGCTTTGACTGATCAGGAGGAGAAGATCATCCAAGCAGTCATACAGAAAGATGACATCGAGAAGAACATTGTTGATGCCAAGCTGAGGTAACCATTTGCCAGCTCATTTGGGTTTTCTGTTGTTAAAATTTGAATTGTGCTGGCCAGTTTTTTTACTGCTATAAAGTTAGAAAAGGTGTTATGATGGAGAGCTTTAGCTGGCTACCCCTGATGGTAACTGACACACTAAAACTGATTAGTTAGAAATTTAAGGCCACACAAAGTGGAAAATACTTGGTCATTGTGACAAGAAAGAGAGAGAAAATATTTAGAGATGTGAAGTGGAAATGTGAAAGAGAGGAAAGAGTGAAGGTAGAGAAATATTTTGTGAATAGAATCTACTGCGGGAATGTTCAGATTTATTACAGCTAATGCTCTTTTATGACAGTGAATTGCGAAAAGAAATTCAAGAGATTCGTAAAGCCGGGGCGCTGACTGCTGGAGATGATCAGAATGCAATTTGTGCCCGTTGCAAGTACAAGTTCATGCCCTTTCCGTTGCCCTGGGCTGACCGTGGTCAGCGCTGTGTAACCTGCAAGTTTAGAGTCTGTGCAAAATGTTGCACTAGGGAGCCCAGTGGGACTTGGCTGTGCATCTTGTGCTTCAAATATAGGTAGAAGTTCATGTGTTTTTTTTTCTTAACTTTGTCCTTTCGTTTTCTGATTTTTTTTCTCATTGTTTGTCCTCTCATCTTTTTCCACATTATTTTTCTTTGTCTACTTTTTGTATAATGTTCTGTCTTCATTCCTCATTTTTTATTTTTGCTTCTTTTCTTTCTGACTTTGTTCCCAGTGTCAGTTTTCTTATTTTCTCAGCATTTCCTGACTTTACTCCCTAGTTTTTTTTAATTCTCCCATCATTTTCCTGAATTTATTCCCCATGTCAGTTTTCTTATTCTGCCATCACTTTCCTGACTTTACTCGCCATATCAGTTTTCTTATTCTGCCATAATTTTCCTGACTTTACTCCCCATATCAGTTTTCTTATTTTTTCATCATTTTCCAACTTTATTCCCCATGTCAGTTTTCTTATTCTTCCATCATTTTCCAACTTTATTCCCCATGTCAGTTTTCTTATTCTTCCATCATTTTCCTGACTTTGTTTATATCTGTTGTTTTTATTATCTCAGACTTGATGTTGTGCTCATATTGCATCAGATTCTTCCTAAAATCTCTTGTGAAAGCTTTTACTTCAAGCATATCCATATTGTGTTTTATAGTCCCAAATACTTGTCTAGAGTTTCCTCATGTTCTTTGTTTTTGGTCATGTTTATTCATTATCTACTTACAGCTTTTCAAGCATCTTCCCCTGTCTCTACTCATCTGTTATTTTCAGTCCATTCTTGCTTCCTAGCTTCTACAAAGCTAGTATTTATTCATTTTCTTTTAGTGTCAGTGTCACGAATAATGTCTTTCTTTATGTCATTGCCATCAATAGTGTCTTTATTTATGTCCTTGCCATCAATAGTGTCTTTATGTCATTGCCATTAATAATGTCTTTCTTTATGTCATTGCCATTAATAATGTCTTTCTTTATGTCATTGCCATTAATAATATCTTTCTTTATGTCATTGCCATTAATAATATCTTTCTTTATGTCATTGCCATCAATAATATCTTTCTTTATGTCATTGCCATCAATAATGTCTTTCTTTATGTCATTGCCATCAATAATGTCTTTCTTTATGTCATTGCCATCAATAATGTCTTTCTTTATGTCATTGCCATCAATAATGTCTTTCTTTATGTCATTGCCATCAATAATGATGTCTTTCTTTATGTCATTGCCATTAATAATGTCTTTCTTTATGTCATTGCCATCAATAATGTCTTTCTTTATGTCATTGCCATCAATAATGTCTTTCTTTATGTCATTGCCATCAGTAATGTCTTTCTTTATGTCATTGCCATCAATAATATCTTTCTTTATGTCATTGCCATCAATAATATCTTTCTTTATGTCATTGCCATCAATAATATCTTTCTTTATGTCATTGCCATCAATAATATCTTTATTTATGTCATTGCCATCAATAATATCTTTATTTATGTCATTGCCATCAATAATATCTTTCTTTATGTCATTGCCATCAATAATATCTTTCTTTATGTCATTGCCATCAATAATGTCTTTCTTTATGTCATTGCCATCAATAATATCTTTCTTTATGTCATTGCCATCAATAATATCTTTCTTTATGTCATTGCCATCAATAATGTCTTTCTTTATGTCATTGCCATCAATAATGTCTTTCTTTATGTCATTGCCATCAATAATATCTTTCTTTATGTCATTGCCATCAATAGTATCTTTCTTTATGTCATTGCCATCAATAATGTCTTTCTTTATGTCATTGCCATCAATAATGTCTTTCTTTATGTCATTGCCATCAATAATATCTTTCTTTATGTCATTGCCATCAATAATATCTTTCTTTATGTCATTGCCATCAATAGTATCTTTCTTTATGTCATTGCCATCAATAATGTCTTTCTTTATGTCGTTGCCATCAATAATATCTTTCTTTATGTCATTGCCATCAATAATGTCTTTCTTTATGTCATTGCCATCAATAATATCTTTCTTTATGTCATTGCCATCAATAATATCTTTCTTTATGTCATTGCCATCAATAATATCTTTCTTTATGTCATTGCCATCAATAATATCTTTCTTTATGTCATTGCCATCAATAATATCTTTCTTTATGTCATTGCCATCAATAATGTCTTTCTTTATGTCATTGCCATCAATAATGTCTTTCTTCCACTGGTGTCAGGCAAGAAAAGCTGCTGAGTGGAGACTGGATGGTAAAAGGCCCGTCTACAAATCTTCAAGGTTCAGAACTTTTGAGAGCGTCATTGCGAGACAGAAGTAAGTGTGCACTATTTTTGTACATTATGTTAATCTTCAGTGATGCATTATTGGTAATTTTTAAAAGCAAACTAAAATCCATGTAAAAAATTTACAGATGATGTGGGATCACTATAGCTGTGTTATGGTCACTTAACATCTGAACTGAACTGTTAACAGAAGCATTATGGTTAATTTAATGATAAAATGAATTTATAATAGAATCGTTTTAAGTAATTGTGACAGTGAAGTGAATTTGTTGCACAAGCTGTTTGTTAATTTGACAGCGATGTGAATTTATCACAAGGTCATTATGATTCACTAATGTACTATGTTTAGTATAACATTAAAGCATCAGTATTGTAAGAACAAAGAGATGGGCCGGTCCATTTACTACAACATGGAGGTTTCTGCTAGAGTGGCACACACTCTGGCGAAAGAAAACACATTCAACTTTATAAGAATACAAGACAAGTTTTGTGGCTTTACTTTCTGACATTATTTGTCCAGTCTTGTCCAGTGATGTAGTTCTACCTTCTTGTTTCGTTTCTCTCATCATCATCATCATCATCATCATGTCTTTCTACAGCTTTTGCAGGTTAAACCTTCAGTTAGTTTCCATTTCAAAGTCTAGTGTCAATCAGCTGCTTCATTAAGCTCTTTATTTCTGTCTCCAGTTTGTTTTTAACTTACGTTCTTGGGTCATCTATCTCTCAGTTCAAAAACAAAGGTCTTTGGTAATGTTAAATTAGTGCAGGGTCACTTAACTCTTTGTCTCCTGGGGGTGTTTCCCTCAGAAGACCAAGGGGGGTAAATTTCACAATGTGAAAAGGGATGGTTGTCACATTTAAAAGAATAACAAAGGCATAATCTGATCTGTAGTATGAAGTATTATACCTTATTTTGAAGAAGAAAAAATGTATTTTGTTTTTCTAATAACATTTTTTAACATTTTGTTAGTATACAACCAAAAAAAGAGCTAAGAACTGAGAAGAAAGAATGGAAAATGAAGGAATAAAATAAATTTTTTGTCACTTACCCATCAAGTTAATCCACTGTAGTCGACTATATAATTCCATAATGAATAAAAATGTACACAAACACCTATTCTACACACATCCTCCAAAATTTACATGAAAATATACACTAATTATGCATTTACAGCAAACTAAAAACACCAAGTGGGTGGGTAATATTTACATGAAAACAAGTGTGCGGTCGTTGACTAATATTTACCAGAATATTACAGGCCATTGTGTTTTGGTTTTGGTTTTTTTTTAATTTGAAGCATTCTACAACATTTAATTTTTTAAATTACACAATCTCCAGCATTACTTATTGTGATATTACAGCTAGTACTAGCAAAAAGCTGAGAAGTAGTATTACCAGCTACCCTTCTAACACATTTTGCTGCTGGAGCAAAAATAAAACAATAGATCCTTTCAATCCGTGCCACGTGGGTGAAAATTCTACTACTGCATTCTCTACACCACAGTCTAGACATTTTAAAATTAAATTCTGAGCTTGTAATGCAGAAATATGCTGCTCTGGACGAAAGAAACTAGCACTGGAAGCCATATTTGTTGATAAACAAAAGCCTAGTGACGATAAACTTTGAAAAACTTGCGTAAAATGTAACACAGAATCGCTCTACAGAATCGATCTGTTTCTCAAACCACGTGCAAATGAAGACCGGAAGGAAGTCAACTGCTGGTTTTAAGATACTTTGATTATTTTCAAAATTAAAGAGCTACAAACCATCATCGCACTGTGCGTCTATAAATCTATTGTAACAGGGATACAGCCACGCAGGACGCGTGCCAAAATAGACAAAGAGTTAATCTTGTGCTGTGCTATGTTTATGTGTATGTGCTATGTTTATGTGTATCATAACATATACATGTTTTGGTGTAATGTTTATTATATATATATATTTTTTTTTTACTTGTTGAAATGTAAAAATGTTTATTATATATATATATATTTTTTTTTACTTGTTGAAATGTAACACATTTTATATTTGTGTAGTGAAATGTGAGAATGCACTAGGCAGGTAGAAGAGTGATGGGAAAATGCAGACAAAGCATGTACATGTGAGAGAAAGAAAAGTTGAAGGGACTAACTGAAACTTATAGTTCACACTCAGGTAGAAGGTGCAGTCTGCCTGCTTTATGTGCCACCCAGAATCTTGCTGCAGGCAGATGTAGTAGTAATATGTTGATATTCACATCTCTGATAGTGGCTGTTCAAATCGTGTTTGGATTTGTTCTTTGTGTGTCTTCTTTCATATGGTTTTTTTTTTCAGTGTTTTCATTATCTTATTGTTTCAAGTTCACCAGTATAAGTTCAAAATGGTAGATGATATGTAGTGGAGAAAGTAAAAATAAGCATAAAGCATAGCTGGATTTTTAAAATGGAAAATAAATAAGCACTATACATTTTTTTGGTAAAAAAAAAGTGAAATGAAACTCAGAAAAGTGGGTATTTTTATCATTACTGACAATCATATTTAGATTTTGAAAATTATACCGGTTAGATGACTGCCTTTACATTTGATACATTCAGCCAGGTATCTGGAAAATTCCTGCATAACACCATTTAACATGTTCAAAGGGATATTTTGAATGCAGTGTCAGATTCAATCTTTTATGTCTGCAATTGACTGGTTGACTAGCATACACTATGTTCTTGAGATACCCCCACAAAAAAGAAGTTTACGGCTGATAAATCCGGTGACCTTGCCGGCCAATGAATATCCCCAAATCTGGAAATAAGACGATTGGGAAATGCTTGTCGCAGCATGGCCATGGACTGACGTGTTGTGTGGGCAGTTGCTCCATCTTGTTGAAACCATATTAGTCTCTTATTTCTATTGGCCAAGTCTGGAATGAAATATTCAGTTAGCATATGCACATAAAGATCACTATTAACAGTAAGAGGATCCAGGTGCCAAAGCGTTCCTAACAGCTGATTGCTGAGGACTACTTTGCAATGCGTTGCGGACTTCTTGAATTTGTTCAGGTGTCTCTTGAGTTCTTGGACGACCAGTAAATTTGTTATTAAGGCAATTAGTGGTTTCCTTAAATTTTTGGACCCACTTCAAAATTGTTCTCCGATGTGGAACTTTATTAGGGAGATGCAACTCAAAATGGCGATGAAACTTTCGTTGTACAGTAATAGACGATTCTCCACTTTTAAAATAAGTTTCAATGATGAATGCGCAATGTTATGTTTGCCAAGAAGCCATTGTTAAAAATGACCGTTTGTCTGCTTCATCTCTGACGTCATGCTTTTTTTCACACTTATTCAGTTTCTGCGCACTAAATCAGTTAAATCCAGCTATGCTTTATGCTGTACCCTGTAGAATCTGAGTTGGCTGTATATGAGGATGATTCAGAAAGTAGTTGTAATTTTTCTTTTTTTTTTTAAACTTGATTAAATGTACAAACATGATTGAAAACTCCTTATAACTTTTCACAGAGTCCCTCACCATGTTCAATGCCACCATTTCACTAATGCCTGGATTCCTGAGGGAAAAAATTCTGACTCTGTAGCAAGCTATGCACCGCATCCTTCTTCTCTTTGTTCATACTGAAGTTCTTTCCACCTGACACCTTTTTGATGGGTCCAAACACATGATTATTACATGGTGCGAGGTTGGGTGAATATGCAGGATGTGGAAGACACTCCAAATGCAAATTTTTAATTTGTTTAGCTGCTACATGACCTGTGTGATACTGCATGTTATCATGTTTTTACCTGATTACAGGTTGCAGGTGTTTCCCAAACAGGTCACATATGCTTTGCTGTTGATATTGGTTCCTCTGGGCATGTAATTTTCCAGCACTGGACCTTTACAGTCCTAGAAGGGCTTAAATATTAATTTTCCAGCTTTCAGAGTTGCACAGAACTTGTCTGGTTTTGGTGAGGAAGGATCTTGCCAGTCCTTGCTAGCCTACTTAGTCTGTGATTGGAAGTAATTTGTTTAGCAGCCTTCAGTGACAATATGTTACAAAAGGCCATCTCTTTGTAAAAATGTTTCACAAACATGACATTCTTTCAGAGTTGTTTTGTATATGAAAGAGACTTTTCAGTACTGCAGCATTTCATGAATTATTAGCATTGATCCATGGCTAATCATCAGTTCTCCAGCCAACTCATCAATTGTTACCTGCCAGTTTTCCCCTGTCATTCTTTCCATGTCAGCATTAGCGTCAGATCTATTCACAGTGTGAGGCTGGCCAGATTTGACACTCCACATTTTAAACTTTTTGTGCCATTCCTGTGCCTGCCGAAGTGACACACATTTATTCACATAATTCCTCTTCATTCTTTTGATGAATATCAGCAGGTTTCTCACCTTCGCTGCTCAAGAAATGAATAACTGCATGCTGTTCTTTCATGCATACTTCCAAGGGAGTGGCCATCTGTGATGTGATCTGCTGACCTCATGTTTCCAAAATGGCCAGTATGCCTCTGCAAACATGCATCTAGAGAGGGATAGCATAACTTATTTATATTACAACTGTCTGCTACTTTATTTAGATTTTTTAGAGCAAAATTAAGCTTACTTTTTGAGTCGCCCTCATAATTTGAGTATGTATGTCAATTTCATTTGTGAAAAGTAAGGGCTATAGTTGTATAATACATTTATTATGGCATATTGTACCAGTTGTTTATGATGTGCATTATCAGTGGTATTTTATCTTTTTATTAGTGATGATATAACAGTGGTTAAGTCAAGGAATTAGCATGGAAGGAACTGCCTGCCTGTAAGAATGGCTTATTGTGGTAAATGGAGCAAGTTGTTGATCTGTAACATTGTGCCCAGTCTGTCTCTTCTGTGAAAATAGGTGCCTGACTTTTGTGTTGGGAGAACTACTTTTGAAAATAGAAATTATCAGGCAGTGAGACAAATGGGATATATCTGAATACACAACATGCTTCTTTGTCAGTATGTTAAGGAAAAAAATAGAATATTTGAGACTGTTTTTGAAATCTGAGTAATGAGTTTTATATTAATCATAAGGAATGGAGCTTTTATTGTTATGTATATGTCACTTGGCCCATGAGGTCCACCTTGTGTTTGTTGTTGATTGAGAAAAAAATCACACATGAATTGATGCTCTGTTTCAGACTTCTCCATATCTTTTCTCTTTCAAGTCTGGGATTAGTGTGGGGCTGGCAGTTTATTAGTTGCTTGATGCGAGCTTTGTATTGGATCAGTTTCTCTGTGTGAGCCTTTTGTCTGTTTCTTGGTACGGGCTTTGCGTCTGATCAGTTTCTTAATGTGGGCTTTGTATCTGATCAGTTTTGTGGTATAGTCTTTGTATCTGATCAATTTCATGGTATGGGCTTTGTATCTGATCAGTTTTATGTTATAGGCTTAGTATCTGATCAGTTTTGTGGTATAGTCTTTGTATCTGATCAATTTCATGGTATAGTCTTTGTATCTGATCAGTTTCATGGTATGGGCTTTGTATCTGATCAGTTTCATGGTTTAGGCTTAGTATCTGATCAGTTTTGTGGTATATTCTTTGTATCTGATCAATTTCATGGTATAGTCTTTGTATCTGATCAGTTTCATGGTTTAGGCTTAGTATCTGATCAGTTTTGTGGTATAGTCTTTGTATCTGATCAGTTTCATGGTATGAGCTTTGTATCTGATCAGTTTCATGATATAGGCTTTGTTTTGTGGTATGGGCATTCAACAAACCAATTTCATGGCATGGGTCATGTATCTGATAAATTTATGTCATAGAAAAGACTTACAAAATCACATTGTGTAACTGGACTGTTGAGAGAATCACTGTCAGTCACTGTGAATTTCACTTTGGCCTGTTTCCTTCATTCAGTTAATTCCGTATCTGTGTCCTGAAGTATAATTGTACTGGCGCCTGTTGTCCTCATGTCTAATTATATAACTTATTGATTACTATTTGTGTTTATATGCACCTCGTCTCCTCTCCAGGCCAAATAGAATGAGTCATCAAATTTATGATCATAATTTAAGCAAAACACATCTGTTGCCACACATGGTTTCATCCAAAACTCACGTCCAGGCACAAGTCAAGTGCAGCTTTTTCCCATCAACTTAAAGGTTTTAAAACATGGATAGCTATGATAGGAAGGGAACAAATAACACTTAACTGTACATGTATGTGGGCGTTAGCTGTACATTTTCTGTACTGATTGTTTGATCTTAAAAATGCTAATTTATGATGGAGTAAGACTTGGCAGATGTTTGGCTGTGTGTGCTGTAAACTGCGAGAACTTGGCGGATGTTTGGCTGTGCATGCTGTAAACTGGTAGAACTTGGTGGATGTTTGGCTGTGTGTGCTGTAAACTGCTAGAACTTGGCGGATGTTTGGCTGTGCATGTTGTAAACAGCTAGAACGTGGTGGATGTTTGGCTGTGCATGCTGTAAACTGGTAGAACTTGGTGGATGTTTGGCTGTGCATGCTGTAAACTGGTAGAACTTGGCGGATGTTTGGCTGTGCATGCTGTAAACTGGTAGAACTTGGCGGATGTTTGGCTGTGCATGCTGTAAACTGGTAGAACTTGGCGGATGTTTGGCTGTGCATGCTGTAAACTGGTAGAACTTGGCGGATGTTTGGCTGTGCATGCTGTAAACTGGTAGAACTTGGCGGATGTTTGGCTGTGCATGCTGTAACTGGTAGAACTTGGCGGATGTTTGGCTGTGCATGCTGTAAACTGGTAGAACTTGGCGGATGTTTGGCTGTGCATGCTGTAAACTGGTAGAACTTGGCGGATGTTTGGCTGTGCATGCTGTAAACTGGTAGAACTTGGCGGATGTTTGGCTGTGCATGCTGTAAACTGGTAGAACTTGGCGGATGTTTGGCTGTGCATGCTGTAAACTGGTAGAACTTGGCGGATGTTTTGCTGTGCATGCTGTAAACTGGTAGAACTTGGCGGATGTTTTGCTGTGCATGCTGTAAACTGGTAGAACTTGGCGGATGTTTGGCTGTGCATGCTGTAAACTGGTAGAACTTGGCGGATGTTTGGCTGTGCATGCTGTAAACTGGTAGAACTTGGCGGATGTTTGGCTGGCATGCTGTAAACTGGTAGAACTTGGCGGATGTTTGGCTGTGCATGCTGTAAACTGGTAGAACTTGGCGGATGTTGGCTGTGCATGCTGTAAACTGGTAGAACTTGGCGGATGTTTGGCTGTGCATGCTGTAAACTGGTAGAACTTGGCGGATGTTTGGCTGTGCATGCTGTAAACTGGTAGAACTTGGCGGATGTTTGGCTGTGCATGCTGTAAACTGGTAGAACTTGGCGGATGTTTGGCTGTGCATGCTGTAAACTGGTAGAACTTGGCGGATGTTTGGCTGTGCATGCTGTAAACTGGTAGAACTTGGCGGATGTTTGGCTGTGCATGCTGTAAACTGCTAGAACTGTTTCATGCTTGGGCAGTGGCTGTTTTGCTGCAGTCATCATTACAGTCTTGTCTCAGCTGTACTGGTTCATGCTCGTCTTGTCTGCACCTGGCAGTCTGTTCTGTATGGATTGTTATTCTGTGATCTCTCAGCAGTTTTAAGTTTTAGCTTGATGTTTTGATGTGGATGTCTGAAGAAGAGCTTTGAGATGGATTGGAAGTTGACAGTGAAGATTTGTCATAGAGTACACCTAAGAAGTGGACCTCAGCAAGCTCCAGCAGAATTGGCTGGACTGGTGGCTGGGATGACATAATCTAACATCCTAATTAGGGAGGGAGCATTGTAGGGAAGTAGAGTATGATCTTGACAAGCTTATCAGCAGTGTTGTGTCCACACACTACCTAGCTAGCTTCTTCTCTTTTATCTTGTATGTCTTGACCATCCTGTCCATGCAAATCTTGTTTTTATATATTTTTACTTCTTCTTCTCTTTTATCTTGTATGTCTTGACCATCCTGTCCATGCAAATCTTGTTTTTATATATTTTTACTTCTTCTTCTCTTTTATCTTGTATGTCTTGACCATCCTGTCCATGCAGATCTTGCTTTTATATATTTATATTTATTTTTTCCTCTTCTTCTTCTTCTTCTTCTTCTTCCAAGACTGAACAAAAATTGGGTGCTGAGGTTTGCCCTGTGTCTAAGGACACTGTGTCATGTCAGACACCTTCTTCTCTTACAGCAAGAAAATTTTGAGGATGCAAACATTCGTGTTTATTGTTGAATGACTTGTTTTGTCCAGGCATATTTTGAGAAGACTTGCTTGACATGTCTCTTATCTCTGCAGGTCTACTTTCTGGTTGTTTTAAAACTTGTCTTTCATCCAAAACTTGTTGAAGTAGATGGGCTTGTGGCAGCAAACTTGTTGAGTTGTTAGAAGATTTATTCATGAACTGTGTTGTGTCTGGTCATTTTATAGAGTTGACATTATCAGGGGCAGAAAACTAGAGCTGGTGAAGATCTCCTTGTTTTCTGGGAAAGCAAATGCTATGTGAGTTCAGCCCGGCATGTGCAATAGAGATAAGCTGTTTTGTTTGTTGAGAAGTTTTCATAGCTCCTGCCTGGACATGTCAGGTCATATCCCAACTCTCACTAGCTTCACCACACACTCAACTCCCATATACGTAATAACAGACAACACACACCATTCTTTTTTATCCACTCTTCACGTAGTAGCATATTGTAGGTAATCATCAGGTATTTTTTTCTTAACAGATACGGCTTAGATTTTGTATTAGTGATTCTTAGATCCATTTTATGCTGACAGTTATGTCATATTAAGCTTGAATTTGATTCAGTTAACGGAAACTTATTTTAAAACATAAATTATGACCTTAGTAAAAACAAAACATACAGGGAAGCACTAAACTTTGTCGCTTTTGGGGTACTGCATTCAGATATCAGCCTCAACTTACAACAGAAATGTCGGTGACTTTATTTTCTAGTAATCTTCTGTAATATTCCAGGAATTCACATTTCCTTTAATAAGAAATTTTTAACAATTTGGTGGTGGTTGGGGGGGGGGGGGGTAACACAGACACGAGGATGATTTTGAGCTGATAAAATAATAGTTTCTAAAAAAAATTTCAAGAAACTAAAAAAAATAAAAATAAATATCCCAGCAGGTCTCCTAAATCAAGATGGCGATACCTCAGCATAACTAGAAGATCATCTCTCAGTAATGTATTCATTGTCCGTACAGAGTATCCTTAGGGGATACTTCCATCATTCCTTGGCTGGACATAACTAAGACAATCGCTTGTTGAAAACTGGCGTGAAAGAAAACTGGCATGAAAATACTTCCATCATTCCTTGGCTGGACATAACTAAGACAATCGCTTGTTGAAAACTGGTATGAAAATACTTCCATCATTCCTTGGCTGGACATAACTAAGACAATCGCTTGTTGAAAACTGGCATGAAAATACTTCCATCATTCCTTGGCTGGACATAACTAAGACAATCGCTTGTTGAAAACTGGCATGAAAATACTTCCATCATTCCTTGGCTGGACATAACTAAGACAATCGCTTGTTGAAAACTGGCATGAAAATACTTCCATCATTCCTTGGCCGGACATAACTAAGACAATCGCTTGTTGAAAACTGGCATGAAAATACTTCAACACGTGACACCTTCCGCGAAATACCGAGAATGAGAAATGGACAAAGTCAGAGGTTTTTTTTTCTGTGTGACAGAAGCGACATGTGTGCTAGCAACATGGGGAAGATTGATACACACAGCACACAGCACATTATTGCCATCTGTCGGTTACTGTTTCTTAGAGGACCCGTATCCAAGTAGCGGCCTAATTTATAAGATCAGCACTGTCTTATCAGTGGTTTCTCATTTGTTGAAAACGCTGCAAGTCACGAACCGAAGCTGTGTCGAGTCATAGCAGTATCCAAGCTCCTGGACACAGTGAAATAGTACTTGTTAGGTTTTGGGATGTGAACATTCGGAGTAGATTCAGTAACTAGCTGGTGGAAAGTTTGCTTGTCTTATGTTTTAGGATAAGACTTATTGTAGGCGCTTGTAGGGCGTGTGATCGATGTTCTGGCCGTGATTCAGCCGAAGAAGCCTGGTTACGAGGTTGAGTTCAATATTTCTGCTTGTATGAGTGTATTCAGGAGCTAAAGTCAGTCGTGTTTTTAGTATTTGTTGTGCTGATTCTCATACGCGTCATTAACATCCCTTCTTTATCTTCCAACATATCACATATTAACATCCCTTCTTTATCTTCCAACATATCACATATTAACATCCCTTCTTTATCTTCCAACATATCACATATTAACATCCCTTCTTTATCTTCCAACATATCACATATTAACATCCCTTCTTTATCTTCCAACATATCACATATTAACATCCCTTCTTTATCTTCCAACATATCACATGTTAACATCCCTTCTTTATCTTCCAACATATCACATGTTAACATCCCTTCTTTATCTTCCAACATATCACATGTTAACATCCCTTATCTTCCAACATATCACATGTTAACATCCCTTCTTTATCTTCCAACATATCACATGTTAACATCCCTTATCTTCCAACATATCACATATTAACATCCCTTCTTTATCTTCCAACATATCACATGTTAACATCCCTTCTTTATCTTCCAACATATCACATATTAACATCCCATCTTTATCTTCCAACATATCACATATTAACATCCCTTCGTTATCTTCCAACATATCACATATTAACATCCCTTCGTTATCTTCCAACATATCACATGTTAACATCCCTTCTTTATCTTCCAACATATCACATATTAACATCCCTTCTTTATCTTCCAACATATCACATATTAACATCCCATCTTTATCTTCCAACATATCACATATTAACATCCTTTCGTTATCTTCCAACATATCAGTTTTGTCCTCCTTATCACCGCCTCTTGACATGCTTTCTTTGTAACTTAATGTCGGAGCTAGATCGTGTCGTAGCTCGTGACTTGGTAGCTTGTCACTCTTTGAAGTAAAGATTTCCTCGTCTGGTGCAGAGACGTAGTTTGGGGGGTGGTAATCGACGTGTTTTTTTTTTTTGGGGGGGGGGGGGAGGAAACATGAATTTTTAATATTTTTTTTTTTTTAGATTTCTGTATACCTTGTGAACTTCCATGGCAGTCAGGTCTCTGTTGCCGTAGCCGCAGTCTCCACATTTTCCCCTGCACATTCTCTTAACAGTCTCAGCGGCCACAGCAAGTTGCCAGCGCTCATTCAGTAACAGGAAGTGAAGTGTGTTATAAGCAACAGTGGAACAAGATCGTCTGAATGATATGGCTGTCCTCACTGCAGAGACACCGCAGACAATTCATATAAAACACGTAACAAATCAGTTTGTAGCAACAATGACAAGGAAAGTTTGGTTCATATTTTGTGAGGTGAAATTTTGTTTATATATAAGAATATCCTGGCAGCGAGATTCTCTCTGCAGGCTGCATGTGGTGAAGGTGTAAACGCTTGGGGTATCGTGTCCAGTGGGGAAGAAGTTAGCTGGCCTGGGTGTCTTTGTCCCGATATTTACAGGAACACAGCATAGAGACTTCAGGTCTTGGTTTGATATTGTTCATTGCCATGACAACCGTACTATACTCTCCTCTTTCTCTCTCTCCCTCTCTCTCAAAACAATGGGAAAAACCGTTAATAAGAATTATTAAACGTTTTCTTTTATCATCAAGTTTGAGGGAGGGGGTGGAATTAGGAACTGCCCCCGGTGGCTTGTTGTTGTGGCCCTGCTGTGATGTGAGCGCCATGTACGTAGAGTTCTCCAGCAAGAGCTAACACTACGAGACATATATAAAGGTTTTCTGTAGGGGGCAGTGCAGCTGATTTACTAACAGTTTTACTAGAGATTTAGATACTAGTTTGATGTAGCGCTCTATAAAATCTACAAAATGTGAAAAAAGTCTGGGGTTAAATGGAGGTGGGGGTGAAGATTCGACTGTCTCTAGGCGGGGTGGGGTTGGGGTAGGGAACCTTGGAAGAAGCTAAAGGGGATAGGATATCCAGCGGCAGATTATCCATTGAACAAAACAGGTTTATGTCTAGGGGTCTGGAAGGACAGGAGTCCATCGGCAAGGAAAAACAAAAACTCTACAAAACGTTGTTTTATGACTGGTCTATCAGGAAGTTTTCCATTGACGGTCTTAGTGGTAGAAAGCTAAGTCTAGGGGTCTGGATGGTATCTATCAGCCACTCTCAAATCTGTTTACCAGGGTCGCTCCCACAGTAATGCCTCCTAATTTCTTATATGGAAACTGCAACAGATAGAAACAGCACAACAACACTACTTGATAGAACAATGTCTCCGCTACAAAACAACAGATAGAAATAGCACAGTAACACTACTTGATAGAACAATGTCTCAGCTAGAAAACAACAGATAGAAATAGCACAGTAACACTACTTGATAGAACAATGTCTCAGCTAGAAAACAACAGATAGAAATAGCACAATAACACTACTTGATAGAGCAGTGTCTCAGCTAGAAAACAACAGATAGAAATAGCACAGTAACACTACTTGATAGAACAATGTCTCAGATAAAAAACACTATTTCCCCACATTGTCACCACCATTTGTTATGTGTTCTTGCCAGTGATGAACAAATATAGCCTGTATGTCTTGCTAGTAAAAATCTCCACCAACAGAGGTGGCCCGTTGTTTCACAGCTACTTTGACGGTGTCTTTATTAAGAAAATGTTCTTTTATGGGACCAAACAAGTGGAAGTCAGAAGGTGCCAAATCCAGACTGTATGGTGGGTGTGATATCACAGTCCATCCAAGCTTGGCAATGTGCTCACCGGTCTTCAGACTGGTGTGTGGCCTCACGTTATCGTGTTGCAAGAGAAAGATTGTCTCGTTTCGGTGCACGCTTTGTGATATCCCAACTTTGCTGTCATCGTTTCTAAAGCATTGAAGCCGGTATCAGCCTGTGAGCACAGTTACCTGGTCGTACTCTGACGATATGCACGGATGAGCTGATCAAGACGCCCTTCATTGGATGGTGTGACAGCAGCGCATGGCCGTCCAGAACGTGGCTTGACTTTCACATCGCTGTAGTCACCACTGAAATGTACCACCCACCGCCTCATGCTAACATCCTCTGATTGGTCTCTGTAGACATTTACCAGGCATCGATGGGTGTCAGTGGGTGCCGTTTGTTCAGTCTGGACTAATTTGATGACAGACCACTGCTACATACCAACATCCGCACAGAGAGTTGCTCGACAGTTGAAGCTCTGCTTACATGTCAACAGCTTCGGCCTGCCACATTTCTGGAACAAATAAAATGAGGAGGCATTATTTTCACAGCGACCCTCCTACCTAAACGTAGGGCCAGACCGTGTTGGCTGCCCTCTTTTGTCTTGACCGATATGTGTTATTTGTGTTGTCCTGCTACATCACACCAGTTTCTAATTGTTACTTCCAGTCCTTTTCTGGCTGTAGACTTGGGTCGTATGTGAGCTACACTTGTCTGTGTGCCTGCCTGCCTGCCTGCTTGCCTTTTATTTCTCTCTCCCCTTTTGGCCAGCATTCAAGCTTGGGTCAGTGCACGGAGTAGGACCGTTGTATGATGTTCTCACTTAGTTTCACTGTTTCATTCATGATATTGTTTGATAATGTTAGTTTATTCCGTCATGAGAAAAGACCGCGGTACATTTTCCTGCGATTCCAGAATTAATTGACTGAATGATTACATAAGAAGCAAAGTTTCAAGTTTTCTAGTGTAGATTACATAATTCTCTGTTGGATATTTCAAGCACGCCCGTCGTTGTATATAATATTGTTCTGACACGAACTTTGGAGTGGTGGAAACAGTTCTGACAGTGGATTGAAGACCTGCAGCCTCTCAGTTGTGGTCAATTCAGTCATATATGACATATATCTCTGCTAAGAAGTCACGCCAGATTACAATGTTATCTCAGCTGTGAGAGTGCTTCTGTGCGTGTATTTGAAAGCTGATGAATCAGAAAATAATGGGAGAAAAAGTCACATGAATAAGTGACACTTGCAGAGTCCAGCTTGTAGTGTTTAGAGAGCTTCACAAGCAGGAGCTGAATGGTTCCCTCACCAGACAGAGACACGAAGGCCGAGTGTGAAGCGCGGATGATGCCTGCCCGACGGGTATGAACTGCTTGTGTGCGTTCTCGCGCTTTGCCATTGTCTGGCCTGAGCTGAAGCAGAAGAAACATTTCAGTGAAGTTGATGGAAATAGTCGCACACGTTTTCCTTCGTTAACAGCGCCCTCTAGGGGCGACAGCTAACAAGGAGGAATAAAGCAAAGCGGAAAATCCCACGTGAGAATTAGTATACGTTTTGTGGTCACAGCTGTGCGAAAGTTTAGCTGTTGCCCGTGTATGTGTAGCAGCCCTGCTCACTTTAGGAGGAGCTCAGGTAAAAGTGCCGAGAACATTTCTATCACAGCTTTCACTGAAACATGTTGGCCTCTTTGCTGTGTTGTTTTGGTAAGTTTTGTTGTTGTTTCAATTATTATGCTGGTTGTTAGTTGTTTTTTTAATGGCCGTATATGTGTAAACATTTGTTATGTTGTAGGTTGATTAATCCCATCCTGGCCATGTAAGAAGCAACATTAAGCAGCTAACACTGTCTTGTTTCTCGCGCTGGGACGGGCGCGGTGGAGTGTTAGACGGAGCCAGACAGAAAGTCACTTGATCTCAGATATTGACACGTACAGCCATCAGGTTTGATATTACCACACTTATAAGGCTCAAACATGTAGGACGGTCAGTTGGATTGGTCAGCTGGAGACTTTGATGAAGCACGCCCCCCCTGGGTCAGCTGGAGACTTTGATGAAGCACGCCCCCCCCCTGGGTCAGCTGGACACTTTGATGAAGCACGCCCCCCCCCTGGGTCAGCTGGAGACTTTGATGAAGCACGCCCCCCCCCCCCGGGTCAGCTGGACACTTTGATGAAGCACGCCCCTCCTCCGGTCAGCTGGACACTTTGATGAAGCACGCCCCTCCTCCGGTCAGCTGGGGACTTTGATGAAGCACGCCCCTCCTCCGTTCAGCTGGAGACTGATGAAACACGCCCCCCCCCGGGTCAGCTGGACACTTTGATGAAGCACGCCCCTCCTCCGTTCAGCTGGACACTTTGATGAAGCACGCCCCCCCCTGGGTCAGCTGGAGACTTTGATGAAGCACGCCCCCCCCTGGGTCAGCTGGAGACTTTGATGAAGCACGCCCCCCCCCGGGTCAGCTGGACACTTTGATGAAGCACGCCCCTCCTCGGTCAGCTGGACACTTTGATGAAGCACGCCTCCCCCCCGGGTCAGCTGGACACTTTGATGAAGCACGCCCCTCCTCCGGTCAGCTGGGGACTTTGATGAAGCACGCCCCTCCTCCGTTCAGCTGGAGACTGATGAAACACGCCCCTCCCCCGGTCAGCTGGAGACTTTGATGAAGCACGCCCCTACCCGGTCAGCTGGAGACTTTGATGAAACACGCCCCTCCTCCGTTCAGCTGGAGACTTTGATGAAACACGCCCCTCCCGCCAATATTTAGAAGATATCTGTTTTATGCCGACGGCCCAAGAAGAAACATCAGTGTACTCGGGCACTTGTCAAGCCGAGCTTGAATATACTTGAGGATTTATCTGCTGGTCTTGATGTCTCTGCCTACCTACCACTGTGTGATAGTACGAGTCATGGATATACTTACACTTATAACAGCCTCATTGTTGACACAAGAAATTGTGAACAATAAATGGATAAATAGCAACAAAGGACAATATGGAAATATTATAATAGCAGTATGGAAATGTTGACAAATTCTCAGAGGACACTTTTACATTACCTTGAAGTGGAAGAATGCACAATTTAATATAGTATTGCAAGTTAACCTTGTTCTCTCTCTCTCTCTCATATATATATATATATATATATATATATATATATATATATATACACACATACATACATACACACACAAACGAGGTTGAGTAAAAAAGTAACCATCATTTTTTTTAAAATTTGAATGACATGTACACATATACATTACCACTTTTCATCATAGTTTTTCCCTCAAACCCCAACCCTCCCCCCTTTCCCAATCCCTCCATTTACCAGAGGTCTGTCACTGAGGTCTGTCACTGGTTTACCGGTGCCAGGGTTCCTCAGGGAAAACTTGTTCTGACTCTGTAGCCAATTATGTAGGGCCTTCTTAATCTTTCCCTCCCTACTCAGCTTCCCGCTCGGCGTCTTCTGGAGGCCCCCAGACAAATGATTATTACCAGGCTTATACCGAAATTCATCAGCAATTTCTTTTAAAATCAGAATTTATAGATTAAGAACATATAAATGCATCATCTCAATCTGCATCCTTTATACTTCATGTAGAGGTTACACTGCGTCACCATCATGTGTCACGTGACCAAGCGGAGCCGAAACACAATGGCAGGTGCTGAAGTTTCGCTTCGTCAACGTGCTGTTATTGAGTTTCTCGTTAAAGAGGAAATCCGCGCTGCTGAAATTCACCAAAGACTTCAGCTTGCTTATGGAGATGTTAACTAGCAGTGTTAGGAGGTGGGTGAAACATTTCAAAGATGGAAATACGAGCATCCAAGACATGCCTCGAACTGCCTCCACTGAACGCAACATGGAAAGGGTTGACGACATCATTAAACAAGGCATACGTGTCACAGTATCTGAAATGTAAATATTGGAATAGGAAACAATGCAGTACAGGAAATTATTGAAATCCCAGGCTATAGAAAAGTTTGTGCTCACTGGGTCCCACGTTTGTTGACTGAAGATCACAAAGCTGTGAGAAAAATCATCACTTAAGACCTTCTTCAGAGAAAATTCAGAAAATAGGTTGGAAAATTCTTTCACATCCTACCTATAGCCCTGACCAGGCACACGGTGATTACCATCTTTTTGGTTTTGTGAAAGAAAAAATGCGAGGCCATCACTACGACACAGGAAAGAACGTCCAGAAAGCAGTGCGTCTGTACCTTCAGTCAGCTGGAACGGAATTCTACCGGGAGGGTGGTATTTTCAAACTTGCAGAGCCATGGGGAAAACGTGTGCAGAGAAATGGAGATTATGTTCAAAAGTGAAGAAAAGGGTGCAGTTAAGGTGATACATTTATATTTTCTCTAGCTATACATTCTGATTTTTAACAATTTTTGCTCACGGCTTTCGTATAACCATCGTACATGGTGCGAGGTCGGATGACAATGAAAATGTGGAAGACACGCAGATTTGTAATTTGTTAAGCTGCTGCACGAGGTGTGTGAGACTACCCATTATCATGCTGTAAGAGCATACTAGAACAGATCAGCCCGTCAGGTTTTGATCTGGTTGCAGGTTTCATGTGGTTCTCAGGCAGATCACAGTTTTATTCGCTGTTGATAGTGGTTCTTCTGGCCATGTCATGTTCCAGGATTGGGCCTTTAGTCACAGAAGAGCGCGAGCAAGGAGTTGTACTGATACTGAACTTGTTTGCTTTCGGCGAATCTGGTCACTCCATGCTGGCTCACTGTGTTTCTGGCTGGAGGTAGTGCACCCAGCATTGTTGGCTAATTACGACACGTCCTAGGAGGCCATATCTTTCAGCTTCAAAACATCAGACATCAAAGAAACAAGTAGCTGCGCGCTGTTCTTCTCTCGTGCATACTTCAGAGGGCGCGGCCATCTTTGATAAAATCTGCTGATGTATTATTTCTAATTTAATGTGAATCTATATTTATCCTTTATAGACTACTCAAAGGCATTTCATTGTGTACAACACCAGAAACTTTGGGAAATAATGGAAAAAATGGGATTTCCAACACATTTGATACAATTAACATCACTGCTGTATCTAGACCTACAAGCACCAATAAGAATAAATGGTGAAATAACAACTTGGTTTGACATAAAACAAGGGGTCCGTCAGGGGTGCATATTGTCACCCTACTTATTTAACTTGTATACTGAAAATATAATGAGGAATGTTAGAGAAGATGTAGACAAAGAATATTACGATGCCCTAACAATTGGAGGTTATGAAATACCAGAGATTAGATATGCTGATGACACAGTGTTACTGTCCACAACACAAAAAGGAATGGAAAAACTAATTATGTCAGTCCGTAAGAACAGCGAAGAGCAGAACCTCTATCTTAATGCAAATAAAACTAAATTGATGACAACTGACAAAACAAACAAGGCAGCTGAAATATATGTATCAATGAGGAAAAATTGGAAGAAGTGGAGAGTTTTGAATATCTTGGATCACTACTAACTAATAATGGAGATACAATGAGGGAAATTAAAAGGAGGACATCTATCGCTCTTCAGAAAGTAAAACAAATAAAGAATCTGTGGAGAGGAGCAGACAGAACTACAAAAATAAGATTTTTAAGGGCATGCATCTTTCCCATCGCAACATATGCCTGTGAGACCTGGACACTTAACAAAACAGCTGAGAAACACATAAATGCTTTTGAATGTAAATGCTACAGAAGAGTTCTCCAAATATCGTGGACACATAAAAGAACAAATATATCTATACTACAAGAGCTTAATATTGAAGAAGGCTGGCTAGTAAAGACGATTAAAGAGAGAAAACTTAAATATTTTGGACACATTAAATATCATGATAATTTAGAGAAGACCGTATTGGAAGGATACATAATGGGAAAAAGAAAAAGAGGAAGACCAAAACGAAGATGGCTGCAAGACATCGTTGACGATCTGCAAATGGATGCATCAGCAGCAGGCCATCTTGCTCACAACCGAGAGGCCTACAGGAGTGCTGTTTGGGAGGCAAAGTTCCGCAAGGGACATGCAAATGAATGAATGATTATTTCTAAAAGGCTGATGTGCTTCCTCTCAATAATACATCTAGAGATGGATGATATAACATATGTATACTACAACTGTGTAGTGGTCGATGTAGATTTTTAGAGCAAAAGTAAGGTTACTTTTTTAAATCTTTCACTCATACACACAGACACACATATACTTGATGTCGCATTATACATATAAAGTTTCACATTAAACTCTCTCTCTCTCGTTCACTCACTCACTCACTCACAAACACACACACATTCCATTATGAATCATGTAAGCAAGAGGAATTTGTAATCGATACATCGTTTGGAACATTTTTATACGCATAAACCTAATGCAGTGACTTTGCCAACTTTTATTTTAATTAGTGTTTTTATATAACATGTGAAAATTATAGGGGCATAATGAGTCATTTGTAAAGTATGTGAGTAAATCTGGCCAGCATTCCCGTGGTTTCAGGGAGTTGGGGAGTCTGTGTGCTTGTTTCTGCAGGCATATTCCAAGTGGTTTTAGCTTACAAGCATATCTAATGAGCCAGTAGGCCACAATGTCACGTCAGAATACTGGCCAGTAGTTTTGATAGAGTGAGATATAAATTACAGGAGATCTCAGATCATGGTGACTGACGTGACCAGACCTGAGCAGGTGACATTTGATCTAAGACACTGAGGACAGTGGTGACAACTATACAAGCTGCAGTATTGGAACAAATGATGTGTGTGGTAGAAGCAGCTATATCGGTCTATCTCAGTTTATGTACAGGCTGGTAAAGCACAGAAAACAAGATGCTTTTAGCAGTGCTAGTACAACACCAGAGCTTATAGCACAGCTAGTACAACACCAGAGCTTATAGCAGAGCTAGTACAACACCAGAGCTTATAGCAGAGCTAGTACAACAGAGATGTCTCGTTCTTCTGTGTGTAAGATGCTATATTGGCACAATTATAGGTGGAAGACGTTATGTCGTCAGTAAGAAAATTAATATGTGGTAGAAGTGGCCATATAAGGAGTAAGAAAATTAATATGTGGTAGAAGTGGCCATATAAGGAGTAAGAAAATTAATATGTGGTAGAAGTGGCCATATAAGCAGTAAGAAAATTAATATGTGACAGAAAAGTGGCTGGTAAACAGCATAGAAAGTATAAAGCTGAGAAACTTGGGGCCACGCCGAGAGACACGGTGGTTTTGGGAGACAGTGCCAGCCAAGAGAGAGAAGCTGCACTCGGGGCATCACGGGGAGTCTGAACATGTCAGAGACGCTTCTCAACTCGCGCGAGACTGTGTTGCGCTTCAGGGAGGCTGTGATAGGGGCAGCGTCACATGAAGAAAGTGAGGAACTACTAGATAAGCTGTAAGAAAACTAGTGTGTTGTGGGAGCCGCTTTGTCATATCCCTTCTTATTAGTGTGTGGGACATATACAAGACAATGTTTTATACTGTGACACTCAGGTCAGACTAGATCTGGCTATGAAGAGCCGGGTGGGACAGTCTTCACACGTCCCGCCAAAGCAAGGAGTACCAATTCTGACTCGGAGACATCGGAAGATTCTCAGCCCAGCCACGAGGCCAAAGGTAGTTACGGCAGCAGTATGTGTAAGAGGATTTTAATGTTAACTGGTTACAGCAGCAGAATGTTTAAGAGGATTTTAATGTTAACTGGTTACAGCAGCAGTATGTGTAAGAGGATTTTAATGTTAACTGGTTACAGCAGCAGTATGTGTAAGAGGATTTTAATGTTAACTGGTTACAGCAGCAGTATGTGTAAGAGGATTTTAATGTTAACTGGTTACAGCAGCAGAATGTTTAAGAGGAATTTAATGTTAACTGGTTACAGCAGCAGAATGTTTAAGAGGAATTTAATGTTAACTAGTTACAGCGGCAGTATGTGTAAGAAGATGTTAATGTTAACTAGTTACAGCGGCATTATGTGTAAGAAGATGTTAATGTTAACTAGTTACAGCGGCATTATGTGTAAGAAGATGTTAATGTTAACTAGTTACAGCGGCATTATGTGTAAGAAGATGTTAATGTTAACTAGTTACAGCGGCATTATGTGTAAGAAGATGTTAATGTTAACTAAAGCACGTTGATACTTGAGCGCACGAAGCATTAAACAGTTCAGTGTTACAGTTAACAAAACTCAGTCAGTACTTTGTAGTTTTTGTTTAAAACAAACTACAGCATTTTCTTGTTTGTAAACTTTATTTTAAACAGGAGATTCAGATCGTATTTATCATTTTGAAGAATGAAACAGAATTCAGGCGTACTATTGTTAAGTCGAGGTTGAAAAGCTCGCCGAAGACAGGAAAAATTGGCGAACTACCTTGCAAGCCCTATGTGACGTTTAACGGCACGAGAAGGATATAAGATAAGATTGTTAAGTCACATACTGGTTTTAATGGAAGTTGTTCAGCAAACTTGCGTGCTGAGAGTCTGGTAGATAAGATCACGTTATCCCTACGCTTGTGCATATTTCAGTAAAGTTGTTAGATTTAATTTATCTGAGAAAAAAAAAGCTGCACACCTGCTGTAAGCTGTTTAGTAACTCACATGTTTGTGCAGATAGTAACAGTTATTTCATTATCTTATTAAAACAGCTTAATATAAAAGAAAACTGTCTACATGCATGTCTTGCGAGCACTAACATTCTGCTTGTATGCTGCTTGTTTGGCCTGGGATAACTGCTTTCCTGCTACCAAACATTTGTTCATGCTTTGAGAATGCCAGTTTCACCAACGTTTTCACAGCACCTTTTACCACACAAGCCCCGTAGATAGAAACCTCCTCTTATATTGTCCTGCTCTTTTCTGCTTTCATGTTTGTGTACGAGTTTTCACGAAAACTGCTGTATGTCGTGGAGCATGCTTCAGAGACAAGTTAATTAAAAAAAAAAATACCGGCAATTCAGATTGAAAGTTCTGCATTCTAATGATACAAATAATTATATAGGCAATGTAGGCAGTACATTTGGTGTGATCAGAAATGTATTTTAGATGCGTTTGAAAACTGTTGTGCACTTTTCTCAGCCATAATGAAATAAAAAACAAAAACTTTGTCCTGGCACTAATTGTCCGTCTTTATCGGTTTGCAGCAAGCACAGCTTGTCATCGATGTCCTTTCATTTCACAATGATTTTTTTTTTTTTTTACATATGCTACTCTCTGAATGTGTCATAATGACGACATAATATCATTTTGTTATGATGCGTCACAACCCAGTGCGATTTTTTTTCTTTTAAATGCGATCCAGTTCAGTTAGCAGTATTTGAAAGGAGATGTACTTTTAGGAATGCATGCTAATACTTAGATGGACGGATAATTCCTTATTTCATGCTGTGATGACCGCGGCCTCCACTGTAAACAGATGTTTAGTTTGTATTGATTACAGATTCGTTCCTATCTTTTTTTATGAATTGGTTAGAGATTTTCTTCACTGAACTTCTTAGTGCTTGTTTATTATTCACATCGAGCGCTGGGCTGGCTGAATCGATAGCGAACTGTTTTTATAGCGATGTAAGGAAAGGGCGGTAATTGGATGTGCTGTCGAACAGTCGAAGAAGCACCGTAATACACGAGTGTTAGGAAACTTGTCTCGGAAAACTAAGAACACCTCTGGACAGAACATGGCAGACTGGAGAACATTGTAACTGCCTTTTTTTTTTTTTTTTAATAAGCTGATGTCCCAAGTGTCTCCGTTGTTGGTAGTCTGCGTGGTCGTTAGTTCCAGATATTATACTTGTTCACGAATCAGTGGTTCTAGTTTATGGTTTACATGGGTCAAAAGTCTCAGTTTTCTTGTACGTGGGTCATTAGTTTTAGTTTTTGCTTGTAAGTGGATCAGAATCAGTTTTATTTTACGTGGATCACAAGTTGAGTTTTCTTGTAGTTGAATTTCTTGTTCATGGGTAAAAAGTTGAATTTCTTGTTACGGGTAAAAAGTTTAATTTCTTGTTCACGGGTAAAAAGTTGAATTTCTTGTTCACGGGTAAAAAGTTGAATTTCTTGTTCATGGGTAAAAAGTTCAATTTCTTGTTCACGGGTAAAAAGTTCAATTTCTTGTTCATGGGTAAAAAGTTGAATTTCTTGTTCATGGGTAAAAAAGTTGAATTTCTTGTTCACGGGTAAAAAGTTGAATTTCTTGTTCATAGGTAAAAAGTTGAATTTCTTGTTCACGGGTAAAAAGTTGAATTTCTTGTTCACGGGTAAAAAGTTCAATTTCTTGTTCACGGGTAAAAATGTTGAGCTTCTTGTATATGAGTAAAATGTTGAGTTTCTTGTTCATGAGTAAAAAGTTGAGTTTCTTGTACGTGGGTAAAAGGTTGAGTTTTCTTGTTCGTGGGTAAAACATTTGAATGTGTATATGGATCAAGCATTAGAGTTTGATTTGTGCATGGGTGGAAAGTTTGAAGGGGCATGGAAAAAGAACAACTCTGAAGGTACAACTTACTTCGTATAATAGTGTGACAGTGTTTGAAGACTGTCCTGCCATATCTGCACATTTCTCTTGTAATAATTCTAAGCTTTTCCCTGATCGTACATGCACAGATGAGCGGGGTTTTGACTCTTCTACTTGGGACTAGCTTTTTGTATGTGTAGGCGGGTATGTGGGGGGAGGTGCAGTCTGTGACTGGCTTCCTGTATCCGGCCATGACCCTACCCTAGTTATCAGAGTTGCTGGATGGAAACAGGCAACCTCTCAACAGTCTAGTAAATAAGACAGGAGTTGTTTACAGCAGATGTGAGAACATGCGCACAGAATTAAGCAACCTGCAGTTGTATGTATATTGTACATTTCCTCATTTAAAACAAATGCTGGTGTGAGAATCCCGTATGTTGGTGATGGGTTTGAAACCGAACGTGTAGTATTAGTCTAAGAATGTAGCAGTTCATTTTAGAGGTGAGAGAAAGAACAACTGTCAAACTACAACTGTAACAACTGTCTACAGATTGTGTGCTGGCTGCGCTACATTGTCCATGTTTCTGGTTGTGAGCATACGTATGTTGGCCTTTGTTGCTTTCTGTTACAGTTGATGATTTTCTGTCATGCTATTCTCTCTCTCTCTCTCTCTCTCTCTCTCTGCAAGTGTTTGTGTGTCTGTCTGCCTGCCTGCCTGTCTGTCTGACAGCGTGTACCCTAGAAGTAAAATTACTTCGAATCAGTTCACTGTTACTATTGTCATCATCATCATGTGCCAGGAAAGGTTGGCCGCAGTAGATCTCCAGTTGTTCTGTTCTTCCAACTAGTTGAAGCTTGAAAATAAATTTAAGATTAAATCAGTTTGGTTATATCTTTAAAATGAAATAAGTTAGTCTTCATCATCATCGTGTTTCAAATAATGATGGTTGTCACATCTCCGTTGTCATATTTTAACCAGTATAGAAGCCTTTTCAACTTTCTCAGGTAACACAACCAGAAGTGAACACAATAGGCTGACTGACATAATTTGACTGGACACAATAGGCTGACTGACAGAATTTGACTGGACACAACAGGCTGACTGACATAATTTGACTGGACACAATAGGCTGACTGACATAATTTGACTGGACACAACAGGCTGACTGACATAATTTGACTGGACACAACAGGCTGACTGACATAATTTGACTGGACACAACAGGCTGACTGACATAATTTGACTGGACACAACAGGCTGACTGACATAATTTGACTGGACACAACAGGCTGATTGACAGAATTTGACTGGACACAACAGGCTGACTGACATAATTTGACTGGACACAACAGGCTGACTGACATAATTTGACTGGACACAACAGGCTGATTGACAGAATTTGACTGGACACAATAGTCTGACTGATGGGATATGACTGGACACAACAGGCAGAATGACAGAATTTGACAATCAGATGTTAAACAAAGGCCCTCACATGCTTATTCTGTCTCTGTCTACGCATAATTGTGTTTGTTCTGTAGAATTACCACTGTGATATTTTCCAGTGTCTCTTGTTGTTATCACCACCACAAAGATGTCCTTCTTTAATTTAAAAATCTAAAACTGTAATGCAAATTAAGTCTGTCTTCATGAGAAGTAAGTGAGTGACAGGTAGCAGATCAACCCATCTTCCTGCTACCACATTGTAGAGATGGTGTCTGTGCTTTTTTTTATGTCAAAACCACTGTTAAATGAGTTTTTAATAACAGTCAGAACACTGCAGGTAATGATGGTATGATTGTTTGAATATTATCTGAATCGTGTGAGCAGTTACATCCATTAAGTTAGTGTGAATATTTGTTCATTGAAAAGTCTAGAAAGATTTACTCATATTAAATGTTACCAATGGCTGGTGGAATGAACAAATATAATTGAGTTGATTTTATGAGAGGTGATTGATAAGTTCTCGGCATAAGGTACAACGGACTATTTGTGGGCAACTTTTTGGGGTTATTTCTCATCATACCCCCCCCCCCCTTCAAAGAATTGTGGATTGTCATGATTGTTCTTGGGAATGTATAGTGTTAGTTTCCCCTTGCCTTCTACCAGTTTGTTTATGGTTTACTCCACTAGTCTTTGACTCTGGCCAGAGCCTACCCTACATGGAAGCAGGGGGTTTGAAATCAGTTTTCCTTCTCTTAGGATGAGCTACCAACCAAGACTAACAAGTGTTTCATCTACCCAAAGCGTCTGGTTTTCAGGCGCCAGATACTCGCTTTTTGCCCTGTCTCCTGTCAGTTTAAACAGTTCCACCACAAGAAGGCCAGGAGCTGGACTTGGACTGTCAGAGGCTATTTGAGACGCACGCCTTGGAGACATTTAATTGGAGTGGAGAGCTTATCCTCCACCCCACCTCCAGCTATTAGAGTCCTTAGAACCTTGTGTTCTATCTCCTGACCTCTTCTCCTTGTACAGCGAAAACATAATGAGAAATGTAGAGAGCTTGCCAGGAATATCAGTTGGCGAGTACAACCGTAACAACTTAAGATATGCAGACCACACAGTTCTGATTGCTAAAAGTGAAGGGGAGCTACAGGCTCTTCTAGACATTGTGGTTCATGAAAGTAAAAGTAAAGGTCTCAGCCTGAATAAAAGGAGGACTGAAGTGATGGTCATCTCAGAGAAAAGAATACCACCAAAATGTAGCATTACCATCGATGGCACAGAACTGAAACAAGTTGATAGATTCAAGTACTTAGGAACAATTATAACAGCTGATGGGAAATATCACAACGAAATAAAAAGCAGACGTGCTCAGGCAAGTCATCATTCCAGAAAATGAGAAACATCTTGTGCACCAGATCCATATCAATGGAAACAAGATTCCAAGTACTTAAATGTTACATCGAGCCAGTTTTGTTTTATGGATGTGAAGCATGGTCTATGAATAAGAGAATACAGCGAGAAATGGAGGCCATGGAAATGTGGTTCATAAGAAGGATGTTGAAGGTACAGTTGACAGCAAAGAAAACCAGCGAAGAAGTCTTAAGAGAGGCTGGAGTTAAAAGGCAAATTACAGCAAAAATCAGAGGCAGACAACTGAGATTTGTTGGACATTTTCTGAGAAGAGGAAAATTGGAACACATTGTGGCAACTGGAAAAATTGAGAGAAGAAGAGACAGAGAAAGACACAGAGAAGTTATTAGATGGACTGTCATTGTGGCTAGGAAGAAAGTCACCGGCGGATCTCATAATCAAGTCTAAAGACAGGGAATTGTGGAGAGAGATGATCGCCTACGCCATACGGTACGGCACTTGATTGATTGATAGTCCCCTTGCAAGTTTATGCACATAGTCCAGCGATCCTGGAGCATACGGATCCCTTCTTTGTAAAATTCAGCATCTTGTGCCAGTAGAAAGTGGTCTACAGCATGAATGACGTCATTTTGTGGCCAGTAGAAAGTGGTCTACAGCATGAATTAAGTCATCACATAAAGCAAATTTGTGACCACTGAGCTCCTTTTTTTTTGAGTTTGGTAAACAGGCAATAGTCTGAAGGGGCTAAACATGGAGAATAAGGAGGATGTTCAAGAAGCTGGAAGCCGCATTCATGAATGGCAGCCATTGCTACCGCCGACTTGTGAACTGGAGCATTGTCTTGCGGAACAATGACTCCTCTCGTCAATTTCCCTCGACATCAGTTTGACCCGCAGTTGCTTCACAAGATTAACATAATAGGCCCTGGTGACCGTTCTGACCTTTTGAAGATAGTCTACCAATAGCACCCCTTCTGAATCCCAAAAGATGGAAGCCATCACTTTACCTGCAGACAGAACCACCCTTGCTTTCTTTGGAGGTGGGGATCCATAATGTTCTCACTGCTTTGATTGTTTGAATATTATCTGAATCGTGTGAGCAGTTACATCCATTAAGTTACTGTGAATATTTGTTCATTGAAAAGTCTAGAAAGATTTACTCATATTAAATGTTACCAATGGCTGGTGGAATGAACAAATATAATTGATTTGATTTTATGAGAGGTGATTGATAAGTTCTCGGCATAAGGTACAACGGACTATTTGTGGGCAACTTTTTGGGGTTATTTCTCATCATACCCCCCCCCCCCTTCAAAGAATTGTGGATTGTCATGATTGTTCTTGGGAATGTATAGTGTTAGTTTCCCCTTGCCTTCTACCAGTTTGTTTATGGTTTACTCCACTAGTCTTTGACTCTGGCCAGAGCCTACCCTACATGGAAGCAGGGGGTTTGAAATCAGTTTTCCTTCTCTTAGGATGAGCTACCAACCAAGACTAACAAGTGTTTCATCTACCCAAAGCGTCTGGTTTTCAGGCGCCAGATACTCGCTTTTTGCCCTGTCTCCTGTCAGTTTAAACAGTTCCACCACAAGAAGGCCAGGAGCTGGACTTGGACTGTCAGAGGCTATTTGAGACGCACGCCTTGGAGACATTTAATTGGAGTGGAGAGCTTATCCTCCACCCCACCTCCAGCTATTAGAGTCCTTAGAACCTTGTGTTCTATCTCCTGACCTCTTCTCCTTGTACAGCGAAAACATAATGAGAAATGTAGAGAGCTTGCCAGGAATATCAGTTGGCGAGTACAACCGTAACAACTTAAGATATGCAGACCACACAGTTCTGATTGCTAAAAGTGAAGGGGAGCTACAGGCTCTTCTAGACATTGTGGTTCATGAAAGTAAAAGTAAAGGTCTCAGCCTGAATAAAAGGAGGACTGAAGTGATGGTCATCTCAGAGAAAAGAATACCACCAAAATGTAGCATTACCATCGATGGCACAGAACTGAAACAAGTTGATAGATTCAAGTACTTAGGAACAATTATAACAGCTGATGGGAAATATCACAACGAAATAAAAAGCAGACGTGCTCAGGCAAGTCATCATTCCAGAAAATGAGAAACATCTTGTGCACCAGATCCATATCAATGGAAACAAGATTCCAAGTACTTAAATGTTACATCGAGCCAGTTTTGTTTTATGGATGTGAAGCATGGTCTATGAATAAGAGAATACAGCGAGAAATGGAGGCCATGGAAATGTGGTTCATAAGAAGGATGTTGAAGGTACAGTTGACAGCAAAGAAAACCAGCGAAGAAGTCTTAAGAGAGGCTGGAGTTAAAAGGCAAATTACAGCAAAAATCAGAGGCAGACAACTGAGATTTGTTGGACATTTTCTGAGAAGAGGAAAATTGGAACACATTGTGGCAACTGGAAAAATTGAGAGAAGAAGAGACAGAGAAAGACACAGAGAAGTTATTAGATGGACTGTCATTGTGGCTAGGAAGAAAGTCACCGGCGGATCTCATAATCAAGTCTAAAGACAGGGAATTGTGGAGAGAGATGATCGCCTACGCCATACGGTACGGCACTTGATTGATTGATAGTCCCCTTGCAAGTTTATGCACATAGTCCAGCGATCCTGGAGCATACGGATCCCTTCTTTGTAAAATTCAGCATCTTGTGCCAGTAGAAAGTGGTCTACAGCATGAATGACGTCATTTTGTGGCCAGTAGAAAGTGGTCTACAGCATGAATTAAGTCATCACATAAAGCAAATTTGTGACCACTGAGCTCCTTTTTTTTTGAGTTTGGTAAACAGGCAATAGTCTGAAGGGGCTAAACATGGAGAATAAGGAGGATGTTCAAGAAGCTGGAAGCCGCATTCATGAATGGCAGCCATTGCTACCGCCGACTTGTGAACTGGAGCATTGTCTTGCGGAACAATGACTCCTCTCGTCAATTTCCCTCGACATCAGTTTGACCCGCAGTTGCTTCACAAGATTAACATAATAGGCCCTGGTGACCGTTCTGACCTTTTGAAGATAGTCTACCAATAGCACCCCTTCTGAATCCCAAAAGATGGAAGCCATCACTTTACCTGCAGACAGAACCACCCTTGCTTTCTTTGGAGGTGGGGATCCATAATGTTCTCACTGCTTTGATTGTTTTTTGGTTTCTGGTTGAAAATGATGAACCCAAGTCGCATCCATAGTCACAAATTGCTGAAGAAACTTTTCAGGATCTGCAGAAAAATGGCCAAGATTGTCTCTTGACATGTTGAGACTCTGTTGTTTGTGATCAGCTCCAAGAAGTTTCGGGACCCATCAAGCAGAGACCTTTGTCATTTGAAGATCATTGTGAATAATGGCATAAACATGTTCCTGGGACATGCCCAACTTAGTAGCAATGTACCGCTCAATTAGTCGTCAATCCTCCATTATCATGTCATAGATTCTGCTGGTGGTTTCATCTGTGGTTACCGTTCTTGGTCTTCTTGGATGGGGATCATCTTCCAGACTCTCCCTTCCATGTTTGAATTGAGCTGCCCATTTCTTCACTGTGCTGTAAGAAGGGGCACTCTCCCCTAGAGTCTCTACCATATCCTCATGGATCTCCTTCGATGATAAGCCCTTGATGTAGAGGTAGCGAATGACTGCTCAGTAAGAAATTTTATCCATTTTCTCAATTTCTGCCACCCCTTACCACTTCACTTGCCAGTACAAAAAAATTGGTTGCGGTTAATTTCTTGAAACTTGGTGTTTAATCTTACATTAACCTGATCTACAAATGCACCTAATATTAACTGTGTGTTTCAAGTATTTGTACCATATGTCAGGAACTTATCAATCACCCCTCATATATCCCATTACCAGTCATTCTTGTTTTTGCTGCATCAGATTAATATTAATTAAATTTAAACACACACACGCACAAGATTTCTTTCAATCCACAGATTACAATCATTCCAAATTTTGTACACAAGCTGCGTCTGAATCAAAATGTTCCATGTTCATATATTTCCATGTTCGAGATTTTAAAGTGAAACAGGATCATGCAAGTGTAAACAAATTTCAGTTTAAGAGGAGGAAGAAGAAAATATATCAGGCAGTGAAGTATGCCAGGAGAGGTTGTGAGATGAGGTTAGTTATAAATAGAATTGGCTGGGCTTCATCACAACATGGCAGTGAAATAAAGGTCATGCCATTGTCTCAAGTGCATGCTATCTCACCATCATCGGCAGCTCAACAGTGTGTTGCCAGATTTCCAGAAAAGCTGATGTCATCAGATAAATTGAGAAACATGGTTCCTGGTGCAGAGTGGATGTCTTCTCTCACAAACAGAGAACTTTCAGAGGATTATGGGTCAAAGCAGATGTTGGCTAATGGTGCTTTTAAATGTCCCAGTTATTGGAACACTGTTTGTACAAATAAAAACACTATAACACAGGTTTTTGGTAATGTTATGGTCCATGCTGTCCTGAAGTACTTCTGCCCTGTGATCACTGCTGAGACCTACAGTGTCCCAGTGTACTTAGCACATAAAAGAAGATACAGAATAACATCTGCCGTGTGCAGTAACCGTGGTTCTGAACATCAAAGTCAACTTCTGCAGCCTTATTTGGACAGCAAGTTCAGCTTTTCTGATCAAGACATGTTGAACATAAAGTGTGTCCAAGTTGAGGTCAGGATCAAACTCAGTAGCAATGTACCGCTCAATTAGTCGTCAATCCTCCATTATCATGTCATAGATTCTGCTGGTGGTTTCATCTGTGGTTACCGTTCTTGGTCTTCTTGGATGGGGATCATCTTCCAGACTCTCCCTTCCATGTTTGAATTGAGCTGCCCATTTCTTCACTGTGCTGTAAGAAGGGGCACTCTCCCCTAGAGTCTCTACCATATCCTCATGGATCTCCTTCGATGATAAGCCCTTGATGTAGAGGTAGCGAATGACTGCTCAGTAAGAAATTTTATCCATTTTCTCAATTTCTGCCACCCCTTACCACTTCACTTGCCAGTACAAAAAAATTGGTTGCGGTTAATTTCTTGAAACTTGGTGTTTAATCTTACATTAACCTGATCTACAAATGCACCTAATATTAACTGTGTGTTTCAAGTATTTGTACCATATGTCAGGAACTTATCAATCACCCCTCATATATCCCATTACCAGTCATTCTTGTTTTTGCTGCATCAGATTAATATTAATTAAATTTAAACACACACACGCACAAGATTTCTTTCAATCCACAGATTACAATCATTCCAAATTTTGTACACAAGCTGCGTCTGAATCAAAATGTTCCATGTTCATATTTCCATGTTCGAGATTTTAAAGTGAAACAGGATCATGCAAGTGTAAACAAATTTCAGTTTAAGAGGAGGAAGAAGAAAATATATCAGGCAGTGAAGTATGCCAGGAGAGGTTGTGAGATGAGGTTAGTTATAAATAGAATTGGCTGGGCTTCATCACAACATGGCAGTGAAATAAAGGTCATGCCATTGTCTCAAGTGCATGCTATCTCACCATCATCGGCAGCTCAACAGTGTGTTGCCAGATTTCCAGAAAAGCTGATGTCATCAGATAAATTGAGAAACATGGTTCCTGGTGCAGAGTGGATGTCTTCTCTCACAAACAGAGAACTTTCAGAGGATTATGGGTCAAAGCAGATGTTGGCTAATGGTGCTTTTAAATGTCCCAGTTATTGGGACACTGTTTGTACAAATAAAAACACTATAACACAGGTTTTTGGTAATGTTATGGTCCATGCTGTCCTGAAGTACTTCTGCCCTGTGATCACTGCTGAGACCTACAGTGTCCCAGTGTACTTAGCACATAAAAGAAGATACAGAATAACATCTGCCGTGTGCAGTAACCGTGGTTCTGAACATCAAAGTCAACTTCTGCAGCCTTATTTGGACAGCAAGTTCAGCTTTTCTGATCAAGACATGTTGAACATAAAGTGTGTCCAAGTTGAGGTCAGGATCAAACTCAGAAAGGGAATCAGCATGAATGGTGAGATGAAACAGGACCTCAATACCAATGCTTTTAACACGGTTAGTCATGCATGTCCTGGCATGAAGGTGGACCCTGGGGGTCAGGCTCTGACCAGGAGCTCACCGTCATCCTGTGGAGCAAGCAAAGGGCAGATAAATCCAAATGTTCAGCCACTTACATTGCTGGACATGGCTCTATTGACAGGTTCAGGAGTGTGATATTTTTTCATGTTATATTTCTGTTATATGTTCATGTTATTTGGTTATATGTTCATATTATATAGTTATATTGACATTTTTTTTTTTTGGCATTGTTGATGGACTTAGAATTCTTTGGACAAAGATTTTTTTGTTGTTAATGTTAATAAATGTAGAAACTTTTTTGTTAATGTTAATATATTTTAAAACTTTTTTCTTAATGTTAATAAACTTAGAAACTTTTTTGTTAATGTTGATTGACTTGGACATTATTTGGTTGATGTTGATTGACTTAGGCATTATTTGGTTGATGATGATTGACTTAGACATTATTTGGTTTATGTTGATTGACTGAGAATTTTGTTTGTTAGTTTTGATGCTCTTAGCAGTGTTTAGTTTTATTTACTAAATAGATCAGAGAAATTTAGGAGAAATCTCTGCCCTGTTTTTTTTTTTTTACACCTTGTCAACAGTTGGATGCTTTTCAGTCCATCATGGACTGGGGGAAGTTTGTTTTCTTTCAGGAGAAAGTTGTAGTAATGCTAGAATTGTTTCATGTACAGTTATTGACAGTTGTGCCCTTACTTTTCATATTTACTTTCTGGGAGTTTATCTTCAGAGGAAAGAGAATTGAAGGGAGGGGTGGTGGGAGGATTTTGATTGTTAATGTGGAATAATTAGGTCTGTATGGATTGTTTTAGTATGTTTATGTTATGTACTTTTGTTGTTGAATGTTGCGTTATTGTTGGATGTGCTATTATTTGTTTATTGCTGTTCTTGGATATATAATTGATGTTGATTGTGGTGTCATAGTTGGTTATATAAGTTTGGCTATGTTTCTAAATGAGAGAGTCTGTTATTGGATGTGGTGTCATTGTTGGTTATATAAGTTTGGCTGTTTCTTAATGAGAGAGTCTATTGTTGGATGTGGTGTCATTGTTGGTTATATAAGTTTGGCTGTTTCTCAATGAGAGAGTCTGTTGTTGGATGTGGTGTCATTGTTGGTTATATAAGTTTGGCTGTTTCTCAATGAGAGAGTCTGTTGTTGGGCCCTTTGTGAATGAGCATTATACAGTTTGGTATTTTGATGCTTTTCTCCACACATAAACCTTCATTCCATGTTTTTAACTGTCTAGAATTAAGGAAAGAGAACTCCAGACATCAAAGAGTTCCTCCAAATATATCATCACTGAAGTTAATGAATTTTAGTGGCAGAGCCTTACCAAGGCATTCTGTTCATGATATTGGTTACTCAAGCTTCCCTGCCAAGTCTCCGGCGGCTGGAACAGCCAGGGGTAACAGCTCATTGGTCAGGAGTTCTGGAGAATCTGTCAATAGCCGTGATGTCTCAGAACTTCAGTTGGTTAGGAAGCCATATGTCAGAGATAAAGATGATGTCACTACCCTGTTGTCTGTGGACAGTGGCCAGGACTCACTGCTGGAGGATCATGGCATGGACATAACTAACAAACATGGTGCAGATGAAGTGGATTACAGTACAGCTGTACCTTTACAGTTCAGTCAGTCATTTCCATCGTACATCCACTACCCTGGCCACAGAGGAAAGAGAAGGGCTCCCTTTAATAGAAACATCAGCATCAGCGAACAAAACTTGTACAATGACACCATCAAGCTGGCAAACCCCAACTTGTCACAGCTCAGCACTCCAGACAGCAGGTCTACTACCTCCCTGTCCTCAGACTACAGCATAAACCCCAAGTACAGAACTTTGAGGCCAGCCACAGGAACCAGCGAGCTGGAACTGTTCCGCAAGAGAGGAGAAAGGTATTCAATGAGAAGAAAGAAAACACTGGAAGATGACACACATGAAGCAGATAACAGCTCCAAACCAGAGACAGCTGAAAACAGTACTGCCACTGGCTCTAGTGACAGAAGGATGTCTGCAGATATGAAACCAGAGACTGCTGAAAACAGCACGGCCACTGGCTCTAGTGACAGAAGGATGTCTGCAGATATGAAACCAGAGACTGCTGAAAACAGCACGGCCACTGGCTCTAGTGACAGAAGGATGTCTGCAGATATGAAACCAGAGACTGTCCCACATTGGCATGAGGTACTGCAGAGACAGTCAGTTGTGGGAGCATTTTCAAAAAAGTGCCCAATAGCTGCATCCTCCACAGTGCAGGATGAGGTCCATGTGGAAAGTGATAAAATATTCTTTTTAGTTAAACCAAAGCTTACAAAAACAGCCATTCTGAAGGAGTCAAGTTACCTGTGTCCCAGCAGCTCTAAGGATGATTCCTCCTCCTCCACTTCCTCTCAGGAGTCTATCTCTGTTTATGTAGAAGCTGCCAAGGAATCTCAGAAAAGAGAGGCACAAATACAAGATGCTCAAGGCACAGTTAGTAGAACATCAGAAACGTCTCCAAACACCATTCACTTCCCAGATAGCACATCCCATCAGTCAGGATCTAGTGTTCCGCTGTCACCAGTTTTAACATCCAGGCTCAGCCTTGGTTCACCACAAGAGATAAAAAAATCAGATTTCAGTCAGTCAAAGCTTGCAAGACTAACTTCAGTTCTGTCCTGGAGAAGTAACTTGTCCCTGCCTCGTCAGAAGTCAAAGAGGAGCCACTTTAATGTGGCTTTATCAACAAGTTGCTCTGGCCTTCAAGGTACACAGCAAAATTACAGCATTATTTTTGGCTTAATGTGTGGAAAGCTTGCACACATATCTACCCAACAGCTGCTAGTCATTGCATTTTGCATAACCAGCTTGAAGATTGCTCAGTTGCTCTGAGATTGCCTCCAGAAAATAGCTGCCTTGCTAATTCTGTAGAATTGCTATAAACTGTAACTAACGTGTCATACACTTTTTTTTTCCATAGAACAATGTCATTCCTTTACACTTTGTTTTCTTAGAACTATGTCATTTCTTTACACTTTGTTTTCATGGAACTATGTCATTTCTTTACAGTTTGTTTTCATAGAACGTCATTTCCTTACTCTTTGTTTTCATAGAACTATGCCATTTCATTACAAATGAAATCTTTCAGAAAAAAATCAGTATGATATTCAGTATCATTTTAGTATTTTCTTCCTTTCTGTCTTATTCTTTACCTAAAGTTTCAACAAGTCTATGTTCTCTCTCTCTGTCTCTCTTTCTCTCTGTCTTTTTCTCTCTATCTTTCCCACCTCCTCTCACATGGTCTTTTCACCCCAAAACCCCACCCCACTTAAGTGCTCTTACATCAGAACTGGAAAACTTAGGCTACTCTGTGGACCCAGTCTCACTTCTTAATGGTGCTACCTGACGTGTCACAACAGCCTGACACCAAGCTAGGGATTGATGTGATGACACTTACTGAGAAGCATAGCTCCATTTTCTCATTTATATACAATGATACAAGTAAACCTAAAAGTTATCCACTAGCATTTATCTTGTCACTAGCGGTTCTGTCCACCACTATGCTGCTGCTACTACTAGCGGTTCTGTCCACTACTATGCCTGCTGCTACTACTAGCAGTTCTGTCCACTACTATGCTTGCTGCTACTACTAGCAGTTCTGTCCACTACTATGCCTGCTGCTACTACTAGCAGTTCTGTCCACCACTATGCCTGCTGCTACTACTAGCAGTTCTGTCCACTACTATGCCTGCTGCTACTACTAGCAGTTCTGTCCACTACTATGCCTGCTGCTACTACTAGCAGTTCTGTCCACTACTATGCCTGCTGCTACTACTAGCAGTACTGTCCACTACTATGCCTACTACTACTACTAGCAGTTCTGTCCACTACTATGCCTACTACTACTACTAGCAGTTCTGTCCACTACTATGCCTACTACTACTACTAGCAGTTCTGTCCACTACTATGCCTACTACTACTACTAGCAGTTCTGTCCACTACTATGCCTACTACTACTACTAGCGGTTCTGTCCACCACTATGCCTGCTGCTACTACTAGCGGTTCTGTCCACTACTATGCCTACTGCTACTACTAGCAGTTCTGTCCACCACTATGCCTACTACTACTACTAGCAGTTCTGTCCACCACTATGCCTACTACTACTACTAGCAGTTCTGTCCACCACTATGCCTACTACTACTACTAGCAGTTCTGTCCACCACTATGCCTACTACTACTACTAGCAGTTCTGGTCCACCACTATGCCTACTGCTCCTACTAGCGGTGCTGGACAAAAAAGCAATATTTGCTTCTGTATCTTGTGAAACTCTCTAACAACCTCCTCACTCTTTGTATGTTTTTTTCCTGCAATCATAATTCATGTTCTGATGCCATTCATTTGCTGTGTATTAAATAATATTGTTTGCTGTGTATTTTCTCAGTTTTTCTGCTCCGTGGTTTTCTCTGCTCTGTGAGAATTTCTTCAGTTTTGTTTGTATATTTTAGCTTGCATGTTTTCCTTCATTCTTGTCTTGTCAGTGTTGATCATTTTCTCTGTGTAGGTCAGTGGTTTTCAATCTGGGGTCCGTGGAAGTCCACAAACCAGCCAAAAACAACAAAATCTTACCATCATCTGGGTTCTGTTTATTGTATTATATTCTTACTGAGAACTATTCAGCTACTTACAACTATTCCCAGACGAGAAGAAGGTCCATGTCATAACACTGTTGAAGAACCACTGCCCTACAGTACTTGTGATGTCATGTAGAGCATGCACTTACATAAATGTATGTGTTATGTCAATAGATAGATGAAGTCCACCCAACCTACTCATGTTGCCTGGTACATCATTCACTGTATGTGCCCTTTGCTTTTAGCACTTTGTGCTGCATGTAAACTCATAATCCAGTCCTTGCTGTTATCTGGCTTGCTTGTTCTGTAGCAGTTCTTTAGTGTGATCCATTGCCAAATCTGACTTATTGTGGACTGTCATGTTATGTCTGCTGTGAAAGTATTACATGTAAGAATTGTATAACACCAAGTTTGCTTTAGTGATACTCTGCTCCACTCTGCTGATGAGATTTTAGTGGAGGAAATTAGGAGTGTATATTAATGGGCGTATGATCCTTGATAGCTTCAAAAACTGACATTTTCCTGGTGTTTTACTGTCTAGAAACAGGATAATATCATGTAATGTTTTCATCAGAGTAGACCATTACCATGGCATTTTAAACTACAAAGTCCCAGACACTGACAGTTTAGCTCAGTTATCTTCTTTGCTTTCACTGCCTTCCAAGACTTCATTGTTTAGAGATGGATATTAAACTAGATTTTGTGTGTGTGTGTGTGTGTGTGGCCTTCAGGGATGGATAAGTAGTGTTTAATACAGTGGAAATGATGTAAGAAATGTTCTTATTCATTTTTTTGTGTTTTTTGTTTGTGTTGAATAATCTTGGCTGTTAATGGCATTTTTCATAATTGATTTGAAATTCAGACCACATAAAAGTAAACATCATTGAAAATAAGGTAGGGGTTTCATAAAAAAATTATAATTGTACAGATAACATTAGAACCTAACAGATTTATGATTGTACAAATAACATTAGAACCTAACAGATTTATGATTTTACAAATAACATTAGAACCTAACAGATTTATGGTTGTACAAATAACATTAGAACCTAACAGATTTATGATTGTAAAAATAACATTAAAATCTAACAGATTTGTGATTGTAATAGATAATCAGTAATATTAGAACTTTATGAAGATCTAAAATAGTACAAGTAATATTAGTGCTTTATGAAAACTAAGAAAAAAAAATAACACATGAACTTCATACTAAACTATGATTTTAGCACTTTGTGCTGCATGTAAACTCATAATCCAGTCCTTGCTGTTATCTGGCTTGCTTGTTCTGTAGCAGTTCTGTAGTGTGATCCATTGCCAAATCTGACTTATTGTGGACTGTCATGTTATGTCTGCTGTGAAAGTATTACATGTAAGAATTGTATAACACCAAGTTTGCTTTAGTGATACTCAGCTCCACTCTGCTGATGAGATTTTAGTGGAGGAAGTTAGGAGTGTATGTTAATGGACGTGTGATCCTTGATAGCTTCAAAAACTGACATTTTCTTGGTGTTTTACTGTCTAGAAACAGGATAATATCATGTAATGTTTTCATCAGACTAGACCATTACCATGGCATTTTAAACTACAAAGTCCCAGACACTGACAGTTTAGCTCAGTTATCTTCTTTGCTTTCACTGCCTTCCAAGACTTCATTGTTTAGAGATGGATATTAATGGGTGGGTGGGTGGGTGGGTGGGTGGGTAGTGTTTAATACAGTGGAGATGATGTAAGAAATGTTCTTATTCATTTTTTTTTGTTTTTGTTTGTGTTGAATAATCTTGGCTGTTAATGGCATTTTTCATAATTGATTTGAAATTCAGACCACATAAAAGTAAACATCATTGAAAATAAGGTAGGGGTTTCATAAAAAAAATTATAATTGTACAGATAACATTAGAACCTAACAGATTTATGATTGTACAAATAACATTAGAACCTAACAGATTTATGATTTTACAAATAACATTAGAACCTAACAGATTTATGATTTTACAAATAACATTAGAACCTAACAGATTTATGATTGTAAAAATAACATTAAAATCTAACAGATTTATGATTGTAATAGATAATCAGTAATATTAGAACTTTATGAAGATTTAAAATAGTACAAGTAATATTAGTGCTTTATGAAAACTAAGAAAAAAAAATAACTAAACTGTGATTTTAGCACTAAACAATAACTTGGTTGAATCCAAGAGCTGTAATCATGTTATTCTTTGTTATCCTCAGTTTTACATTTTTCTTACTTCTTTTATACCATTTGCACTTTTCTCATGTCTGTTTATTGAAGGTGTCCGATCAAGGCACAAGCTGAAATATAATATTAATGCCTTGCTGTTAGATAACATTTGCTTCCAGCAAGTATACAGCGATGTAAGATACTGACAGGGTAAAGTACACATTAGGTAAAACTTACTTCCGTCAAGTATACAGTAATGTAAGATACTGACAGGGTAAAGTACACATTAGGTAAAACTTGCTTCCAGCAAGTATACAGTAATGTAAGATACTGACAGGGTAAAGTACGCATTAGATAAAACTTGCTTCCAGCAAGTATACAGCAATGTAAGATATTGACAGGGTAAAGTACATATTAGATAAAACTTGCTTCCAGCAAGTATACAGCAATGTAAGATACTGACAGGGTAAAGTACGCATTAGATAAAACTTGCTTCCAGCAAGTATACAGCAATGTAAGATACTGACAGGGTAAAGTACGCATTAGATAAAACTTGCTTCCAGCAAGTATACAGCAATGTAAGATACTGACAGGGTAAAGTAAACAGTGGAGATGCTCTTCCTTGAAACAAATTTCACATTGTGGAATAATGCCTTTATCATAAATGCTTGCCTTTGTTTCAGATGGTTGTCTGACATGCTTTTGTCTGTTGATGCTGTTTCACTTTCAGATTGGAGAGGAGGACGAAAGCTACCATCACTGGCAAAAGTTGTAAGTGCTAAGACTGAGCGAGAGAAAAGAATTGACAGCAGGGTAAAGTTGCTTACAAGTCAGCACCGAGATTCATATTCTCGAGCCTTGGAGAACCAACATGTTAGCGTAGATCCTCAAAATGTTAACACAAATAGTAAAAAATCCAGCTTGTGGAAGGTTGGTGCTAATCCGGCATACTTTACAGATCGGCCGGACACCGTCAGTTTTAGAAAGGATCGTGACTCGGATATATCCTCTTTAGGTTCGTATAGCACAGATTCCCAGCATACCTCAAGTGGTTCTTACAGAGATGGTAGCTCTGAAGATAGTAGAAGCTTGCATGACGAACAAAGCAGCCAGCGTGCTTGGACATTGGGTAAACGTAGAGGCATGCCTGCTACTCCTCCTAGTAAATTTCAGTTCCGCAGGTCATCTTCCAGGCTGGATAAACCTGAGATAAGTGACTCACCTGACTACTCTTCAGCAGATGAGGCAGCAAAAAGAGTCACAGAAGTTAAATCTGGCAGAGTTATTTTTCAGGAATCTGTGAAAAAGTCTGTCAGTAACAGAGACAGTCCTATGTATGATACTAACTTGTCTGCAGATGAAAGGTCTGATTTCACAAAGCCCTCTTCTGATAGACTGTATGCCAAACAGAGCTCATCTTCTGATGAAAGTCATACCATAAGCAGATCACTCTCAGAACAGGACAGTTTTGATGAAATCTACAAATCAAATTATTCCAGGTTTGCACATCTGATGGCTGAAAACCAAAGAACAGCTTCAACAGGAAGGTTCAAGCCGAACAGCAGCAGGAGAAAGAGAGTGCTACCACAGTGTCCAGTAAAGGGTAAGAGTGTGCAGCTTTTGCTTCAGAAGTCTTTGTCTCTTTCTGAAGAAGTAGCAGCAAATGCCAGGTATCAGAGTTTTGAAGAAGAAGACGATAAGTGTATTGGGCAGGAAGAGAGTGCCGAGAAAGTGGAAGAACAAGGAAGTGTGGCTAACAAGGAAAAATTATTGATGCGAAATGAAACTGGAAGCAAGCAAAATGTTCAGGATGTTGGTATCTTTGCTTCCAAAGAACATGAGACATCAGTTGTGAACTCAAGAATATCTGTGAAACAGAGACTTTGTTTGTTTGAGACTGAGAAAGCTGACAAGAAGACTCTTGGAGTGTTGGAGGAAGAAGCTTCTGGTAGTTCAGCGGAGGAGACAGCCATGAGAAGTGATGTAGGAGTCACTCAGAAAGGGTGTGAAGTTTCTACTGACCATCAGTACAAGCCAGGAAAGTCTGGTCTCACTGAGGCTACAGACAGGTATGAATTTACCAAGAACATTCAGGAAGGGCCCAAAAATTTAAAGGTAAACTTATCCAGATCAGGGTCAAATGTGTCGGATGCCACAGCAGTGTCAGAGCTGCAGGGAGAGGCAGAGAACTATGCCAACATTGGTGCTGAGGATAGTGATGACACTCTAAATAGCAGTGATATTGGTGATTGTTTTTCAGATGATGACAACATGCAGCAAGGCCTTAGTTATGACATACTAGGCTCATTACCTAGGAAAATAACACATGGCAAAATAATCACTGAAGAGGGTGATGAGGGAGGTTTTGAGAATGTTCATGGCAAGAAAACTACAAGCAGAACCATTAGCGACCATGGTCATCTACAACTGGAGTTTCATAAACAACAGAAAGTCTTAAAATATGACACAAGTTCAAGGACTGGAGATGAAACTGCAGATAGAACTTCACAGAGAAGTCTTGTTCCAGAAAACTCCAACCCAGAAGGTTACTCATTTAAGAGACAGCCTTCTGTGAACAGCCAGGTTTCAAACCTGGACTCTGAAGTAGAAGCACTTCAGCGTTCAGCATCATCTCCAGGACATGTGGGATGTTGCCAGGACACAGAAGCTCCTGTGACTATCAGACAGAAAACAGGCAGCCTAAAGATGCCTACACAGAGTGGCATTTACCGTAAGGATTCACAGTCAGTTGAAGATGATGTCAGAATAGAAAGATTAAGAAATTTGGAGCATAAAGTGGCTGATAGCACTTATAATCAGACTTCAGTATCATCCATAGCTAACTTGCCAGAGGGCAGTGGACAAAAGAAAACCACTCTTCTGTTACTTGCCATGAATTGTCAGGAGGAGAGTCAGACTGACAGCTCATCAGACTACCCTCATGACACTCACCTCCCTGATGCTAATGAGGACCTGGATTATGATTATTATGACAGAAACAAATCAGGACAGATTGATGACAGAAGGGCACCCCAGATTAAAAGTGAAGGTTATATTTTTCAGGACAAGGGCAGATATCTTGGCAGCTCTGCTCTAGTTTTCCCCAGGGTTATGGTGTTTTTTTGTGGTGACATTTTGCATGGGGATATACTTTTGACATCTAGTGAGGCAGCCACCTCCTGATCTTATTTGTTCTCTTCTCTTGTGCTTGTTTTGGAAACTAAACAGCGAAGTTCGATCACTTCTAGAGCAACAGATAATCTGAGGAATTGTGGCACTTTCTCTTTTCACTTGTATTTCATTTATTTGTCCATTATTTATGCATGGTGGCCATGGTATTGAACTACTGCAACTTTTTAATTTTATACATATTTTTAAAATGTGTGTTTATATGTGCACACATACATATGTACACTTATGAGGGTCATACCATAAGCAGATCACTCTCAGAACAGGACAGTTTTGATGAAATCTACAAATCAAATTATTCCAGGTTTGCACATCTGATGGCTGAAAACCAAAGAACAGCTTCAACAGGAAGGTTCAAGCCGAACAGCAGCAGGAGAAAGAGAGTGCTACCACAGTGTCCAGTAAAGGGTAAGAGTGTGCAGCTTTTGCTTCAGAAGTCTTTGTCTCTTTCTGAAGAAGTAGCAGCAAATGCCAGGTATCAGAGTTTTGAAGAAGAAGACGATAAGTGTATTGGGCAGGAAGAGAGTGCCGAGAAAGTGGAAGAACAAGGAAGTGTGGCTAACAAGGAAAAATTATTGATGCGAAATGAAACTGGAAGCAAGCAAAATGTTCAGGATGTTGGTATCTTTGCTTCCAAAGAACATGAGACATCAGTTGTGAACTCAAGAATATCTGTGAAACAGAGACTTTGTTTGTTTGAGACTGAGAAAGCTGACAAGAAGACTCTTGGAGTGTTGGAGGAAGAAGCTTCTGGTAGTTCAGCGGAGGAGACAGCCATGAGAAGTGATGTAGGAGTCACTCAGAAAGGGTGTGAAGTTTCTACTGACCATCAGTACAAGCCAGGAAAGTCTGGTCTCACTGAGGCTACAGACAGGTATGAATTTACCAAGAACATTCAGGAAGGGCCCAAAAATTTAAAGGTAAACTTATCCAGATCAGGGTCAAATGTGTCGGATGCCACAGCAGTGTCAGAGCTGCAGGGAGAGGCAGAGAACTATGCCAACATTGGTGCTGAGGATAGTGATGACACTCTAAATAGCAGTGATATTGGTGATTGTTTTTCAGATGATGACAACATGCAGCAAGGCCTTAGTTATGACATACTAGGCTCATTACCTAGGAAAATAACACATGGCAAAATAATCACTGAAGAGGGTGATGAGGGAGGTTTTGAGAATGTTCATGGCAAGAAAACTACAAGCAGAACCATTAGCGACCATGGTCATCTACAACTGGAGTTTCATAAACAACAGAAAGTCTTAAAATATGACACAAGTTCAAGGACTGGAGATGAAACTGCAGATAGAACTTCACAGAGAAGTCTTGTTCCAGAAAACTCCAACCCAGAAGGTTACTCATTTAAGAGACAGCCTTCTGTGAACAGCCAGGTTTCAAACCTGGACTCTGAAGTAGAAGCACTTCAGCGTTCAGCATCATCTCCAGGACATGTGGGATGTTGCCAGGACACAGAAGCTCCTGTGACTATCAGACAGAAAACAGGCAGCCTAAAGATGCCTACACAGAGTGGCATTTACCGTAAGGATTCACAGTCAGTTGAAGATGATGTCAGAATAGAAAGATTAAGAAATTTGGAGCATAAAGTGGCTGATAGCACTTATAATCAGACTTCAGTATCATCCATAGCTAACTTGCCAGAGGGCAGTGGACAAAAGAAAACCACTCTTCTGTTACTTGCCATGAATTGTCAGGAGGAGAGTCAGACTGACAGCTCATCAGACTACCCTCATGACACTCACCTCCCTGATGCTAATGAGGACCTGGATTATGATTATTATGACAGAAACAAATCAGGACAGATTGATGACAGAAGGGCACCCCAGATTAAAAGTGAAGGTTATATTTTTCAGGACAAGGGCAGATATCTTGGCAGCTCTGCTCTAGTTTTCCCCAGGGTTATGGTGTTTTTTTGTGGTGACATTTTGCATGGGGATATACTTTTGACATCTAGTGAGGCAGCCACCTCCTGATCTTATTTGTTCTCTTCTCTTGTGCTTGTTTTGGAAACTAAACAGCGAAGTTCGATCACTTCTAGAGCAACAGATAATCTGAGGAATTGTGGCACTTTCTCTTTTCACTTGTATTTCATTTATTTGTCCATTATTTATGCATGGTGGCCATGGTATTGAACTACTGCAACTTTTTAATTTTATACATATTTTTAAAATGTGTGTTTATATGTGCACACATACATATGTACACTTATGAGGGTTATCATCAACATGTGGATCATCTTGTACAGCTAAAATTTATGTACATTTCTTATCACTTTTCTAAGTTTAAATATAAAGTTACTTAGCATCTTATGATAATAGTTTTTTTTTGACATTATATACAGCATGCAAGAGTTGCAGGGAAGGGAGTGGCAGGTGTATGGGTTGACATTATATACATCATGCAAGAGTTGCAGGGAAGGGAGTGGCAGGTGTAGGGGCTGACATTATATACATCATGCAAGAGTTGCAGGGAGAGGCAGAGAACTATGCCAACATTGGTGCTGAGGATAGTGATGACACTCTAAATAGCAGTGATATTGGTGATTGTTTTTCAGATGATGACAACATGCAGCAAGGCCTTAGTTATGACATACTAGGCTCATTACCTAGGAAAATAACACATGGCAAAATAATCACTGAAGAGGGTGATGAGGGAGGTTTTGAGAATGTTCATGGCAAGAAAACTACAAGCAGAACCATTAGCGACCATGGTCATCTACAACTGGAGTTTCATAAACAACAGAAAGTCTTAAAATATGACACAAGTTCAAGGACTGGAGATGAAACTGCAGATAGAACTTCACAGAGAAGTCTTGTTCCAGAAAACTCCAACCCAGAAGGTTACTCATTTAAGAGACAGCCTTCTGTGAACAGCCAGGTTTCAAACCTGGACTCTGAAGTAGAAGCACTTCAGCGTTCAGCATCATCTCCAGGACATGTGGGATGTTGCCAGGACACAGAAGCTCCTGTGACTATCAGACAGAAAACAGGCAGCCTAAAGATGCCTGCACAGAGTGGCATTTACCGTAAGGATTCACAGTCAGTTGAAGATGATGTCAGAATAGAAAGATTAAGAAATTTGGAGCATAAAGTGGCTGATAGCACTTATAATCAGACTTCAGTATCATCCATAGCTAACTTGCCAGAGGGCAGTGGACAAAAGAAAACCACTCTTCTGTTACTTGCCATGAATTGTCAGGAGGAGAGTCAGACTGACAGCTCATCAGACTACCCTCATGACACTCACCTCCCTGATGCTAATGAGGACCTGGATTATGATTATTATGACAGAAACAAATCAGGACAGATTGATGACAGAAGGGCACCCCAGATTAAAAGTGAAGGTTATATTTTTCAGGACAAGGGCAGATATCTTGGCAGCTCTGCTCTAGTTTTCCCCAGGGTTATGGTGTTTTTTTTGTGGTGACATTTTGCATGGGGATATACTTTTGACATCTAGTGAGGCAGCCACCTCCTGATCTTATTTGTTCTCTTCTCTTGTGCTTGTTTTGGAAACTAAACAGCGAAGTTCGATCACTTCTAGAGCAACAGATAATCTGAGGAATTGTGGCACTTTCTCTTTTCACTTGTATTTCATTTATTTGTCCATTATTTATGCATGGTGGCCATGGTATTGAACTACTGCAACTTTTTAATTTTATACATATTTTTAAAATGTGTGTTTATATGTGCACACATACATATGTACACTTATGAGGGTTATCATCAACATGTGGATCATCTTGTACAGCTAAAATTTATGTACATTTCTTATCACTTTTCTAAGTTTAAATATAAAGTTACTTAGCATCTTATGATAATAGTTTTTTTTGACATTATATACATCATGCAAGAGTTGCAGGGAAGGGAGTGGCAGGTGTATGGGTTGACATTATATACATCATGCAAGAGTTGCAGGGAAGGGAGTGGCAGGTGTATGGGTTGACATTATATACATCATGCAAGAGTTGCAGGGAAGGGAGTGGCAGGTGTATGGGTTGACATTATATACACCATGCAAGAGTTGCAGGGAAGGGAGTGGCAGGTGTATGGGCTGACATTATATACATCATGCAAGAGTTGCAGGGAAGGGAGTGGCAGGTGTAGGGGTTGACATTATATACATCATGCAAGAGTTGCAGGGAAGGGAGTGGCAGGTGTATGGGTTGACATTATATACATCATGCAAGAGTTGCAGGGAAGGGAGTGGGAGGTGTATGGGTTGACATTATATACATCATGCAAGAGTTGCAGGGAAGGGAGTGGCAGGTGTAGGGGTTGACATTATATACATCATGCAAGAGTTGCAGGGAAGGGAGTGGCAGGTGTATGGGTTGACATTATATAATGCATTCAAGAGTTGCAGGGAAGGGAGTGGCAGGTGTATGGGTTGACTATAATGCATGCAAGAGTTGCAGGGAAGGGAGTGGCAGGTGTATGGGTTGGCATTATATATGGCATGCAAGAGTTGCAGGGAAGGGAGTGGCAGGTGTAGGGGTTGACATTATATACATCATGCAAGAGTTGCAGGGAAGGGAGTGGCAGGTGTATGGGTTGACATTATATAATGCATTCAAGAGTTGCAGGGAAGGGAGTGGCAGGTGTATGGGTTGACTATAATGCATGCAAGAGTTGCAGGGAAGGGAGTGGCAGGTGTATGGGTTGACATTATATAATGCATGCAAGAGTTGCAGGGAAGGGAGTGGCAGGTGTATGGGCTGACATTATATACATCATGCAAGAGTTGCAGGGAAGGGAGTGGGAGGTGTAGGGGTTGACATTATATACATCATGCAAGAGTTGCAGGGAAGGGAGTGGCAGGTGTAGGGGCTGACATTATATACATCATGCAAGAGTTGCAGGGAAGGGAGTGGCAGGTGTATGGGCTGACATTATATACATCATGCAAGAATTGCAGGGAAGGGAGTGGCAGGTGTATGGGTTGACATTATATGCGACATGCAACAGTTGCAGAGAAAGGAGTGGCAGGTGTAGGGAGTCAAGAGTCTAGACAGCGTTAGCATGATGGTTAACTTTTGTGTGATTTGTGTCTTAATTAGATGAAGAGAGGGATTTAACAAATGTATGATGAGTGAAGAGACATGTTTGAAGCTACATAATATTAAAACTGTTACACTTACAGTGATGAAGATCTATAGAAAGCTGTCTGTTTGTTTGTTGCAATATGTAGTACTAAAGTAGAAATCATATCATTTTTTCTGTTTTACAGATTGTCCATGTTTGTGAGTAATTATTTGCTAGTTTTCAAAATGTATAGGCTGCTCCTGTAACAAACAAAACAATCACCTTTTTTTTTCCCCTTTCATCTGATAGTCTCATAGATGTGGGAGGAGCTTTGTATGATAGGAGTCTCATAGATGTGGGAGGAGCTTTGTATGATAGGAGTCTCATAGACATGGGAGGAGCTTTGTATGATAGGAGTCTCATAGATGTGGGAGGAGCTTTGTATGATAGGATTCTCATAGACATGGGAGGAGCTTTGTATGATAGGAGTCTCATAGATGTGGGAGGAGCTTTGTATGATAGGAGTCTCATAGATGTGGGAGGAGCTTTGTATGATAGGAGTCTCATAGACATGGGAGGAGCTTTGTATGACAGGAGTTTCATAGACATGGGAGGAGCTTTGTATGATAGGAGTCTCATAGACACGGGAGGAGCTTTGTATGATAGGAGTCTCATAGACATGGGAGGAGCTTTGTATGATAGGAGTCTCATAGACATGGGAGGAGCTTTGTATGATAGGAGTCTCATAGACACGGGAGGAGCTTTGTATGATAGGAGTCTCATAGACATGGGAGGAGCTTTGTATGATAGGAGTCTCATAGACATGGGAGGAGCTTTGTATGATAGAGTCTCATAGACATGGGAGGAGCTTTGTATGATAGGAGTCTCATAGACATGGGAGGAGCTTTGTATGATAGGAGTCTCATAGACATGGGAGGAGCTTTGTATGATAGGAGTCTCATAGACATGGGTCAGAACTTTACACAGTATGAGTCTCACAGATATGGGTTGGAGTTTTATACAGTAATAGATAGTCTCACAGATATGGGTTGCAGCATTACATATGTCTTTTAGACATGGGTTGAAGCTTTAAGTGATATCAGTCTCATGGACATTGTAGACTTTATATGTCTCATAGAGATGGGTCAGAGCTTTAATATGATGTTGTTATCATAGTGATGAGTTGAAGCTTTGTATGATATTAGTATCATAGATGTTGGTCAGGACTTTACATGATATCATGTAGTCTGATAGACATGGGTGGATCAGAACTTTATTTGATATTCTGTTTATTCACCAAGTATTCATTGTACTTTATCCTGCAAGGAAATATTCTCTGTTATCATAAGCGGAATTCTCTCCCATCATTTGTGTGCTGTGTACTCATTTTTACAGCTGGGTCAGCTGGAGGGTGCCAGTAACATTTCTTCAACCTACACCTTCGAGTGGGAAGACAGTTCATTTTTTACTGTACCACCCATCCTGTGCAAAGCACTTAGTGGCTTAAATCCAGTCAGTCTAATTCAGGTGGTAATATTTGATGTTACGCACACTGAACAATGAATGATCTAATTCAGGTGGTAATATTTGATGTTACGCACACTGAACAATGAATGATCTAATTCAGGTGGTAATATTTGATGTTACGCACACTGAACAATGAATGATCTAATTCAGGTGGTAATATTTGATGTTACGCACACTGAACAATGAATGATCTAATTCAGGTGGTAATATTTGATGTTACGCACACTGAACAATGAATGAGATTCAGTCACTGTTACAGATTCTTGCTACAGTTTCAAAAAAAAAAAAAAGGCAACAACTCACAAGACCTGGGGGTCATGACCCAGATGAGCCCACCCCCCTTAGAGTATCGGGAGTTTAATAGGGCAGAAACACTTGTCTGGGGGGGGGAGGGGTACTTCCTCTGATGATCTGAAGGAATTGTGTTGTTGTTGCGGTCTCTGCAGTAGAGAGTTTCCTGCATAAAACAAAAGCTGTGTCGTGTCATGGAAGAATATGGTAATAGTGGCCAGTATTTTCCTTGATCTGTTGGCAAATATGTGGTCAGCATCACTTCTGGCTGTCAACTTGGTGACTGGGGTGCCTTGGCTGGACTTGAACCACCAGCCTCTGAATGAGAGGCAGGCACACTAACCACTGTGCTACTCAGGTATCTGGTTGTAGTACAGGGGCTGTTTAATCATGTGTGATACTAACTTAATAGCAGAACCAGCATTACATTTGTAACAAATCACACTAAGTTTACCACTGGAAAATTTACAGATGTGCAGTTTGTTTTTTTTCAGATTTGATCTACTATCTTTCTACAGAGTTTCTCAAATATTATACTGGTATATGTTTATGACAGCAATGCTGCGCTGCACTTTTCTAAACAGATTTACAATGCTGCTATTAATCTCTCAGCAGGACATTGATCACATAAGCTACATGCACATCTGTATTTCTAGCACAAAATAGATTGTATACTATTTCCTGTTCTGTCTATTTTTGGACACATGATTAAGATTTGAAAATAAAAATGTTATTAAAATCTTACTGGAGCAGCAAAATCAATTTGTTAAAATATTACTGATGCAGCAAAATTAGTTTGTTAAAATCTTACTGAAGCAGCAAATTCAGTTTATTAAAATCTTACTGAAGCAGCAAATTCAGTTTATTAAAATCTTACTGAAGCAGCAAATTCAGTTTATTAAAATCTTACTGAAGCAGCAAATTCAGTTTATTAAAATCTTACTGATGTTGAGAATATTTTATATAGCACTTTTCTTTTTGAGTAAATTATCAGATCATTTTACCTTGTAAGAACAGCAACTTATGCTATTTTAGCACAGAAAATGAGATTTTCTTTGTTTTTATGTGAAGCAACAGTCTATAAAGGCTTAACTGTGCATAGTAAAGTTGTAACCTAGTACAGATTTTTGATTTCTAGTTAATGTAAACAGAGAGAACATGATTTCTTGTATAAATCTGAATCAGTCTGTGGTGTCTTAATGTGGTATAACAGATTTTTAACTTAAGTGTGTAATATCTTCTTTGTGTACCATAATAATGTACATTAGCTCATATTCATCATGGTGAAGTATGGAACTTCTGTTTATAATAACATTAATAACAAATATCAGTTTATATACTGTGGTATAAATATAATAGTCAGGTACAGAACATCTATTCATACTAACATTAATATTGAATATCAGTTTATGTTTGTAGTGGTCAAATACAGAACATCTGTTTATAGAAAAAAAAAAAATATAATGTTAAATTTAGTGAATTTCAGAGAGTCCGTGATATGGATAAAGGTTATTGATTTCCTTTCTGTAACAGAGTAGTATGTCATTTTTATTGCTTTATTATCATTTCAGGCATCCTCTACAGTTATTATTTTGTCATGTACTTGTAGTGTTTTATTTTTGTTTTGTTTGTTTTGATAAGTTTACCTGTTAGAAATATGCTGCATGTGATCATATTGTGTCAACAGCAGCAGAGGTTTTCTCTGTGGCAACATGATGAAGTTAGTCATCCGTTCACAAACTTCTCTTTAGTTAACAACTTAGCAGTTAAGTGTATTCTGTGAAGTTTAGAATCAGGTAGCTGTTAAATATGTTCTGTAAAGTTTAGAATCAGGTAGCAGTTAAGTGTATTCTGTGAAGTTTAGAATCAGGTAGCTGTTAAATATGTTCTGTAAAGTTTAGAATCAGGTAGCTGTTAAATATGTTCTGTAAAGTTTAGAATCAGGTAGCTGTTAAATATGTTCTGTAAAGTTTAGAGTCAGGTAGCTGTTAAGTGTGTTCTGTAAAGTTTAGAATCAGGTAGCTGTTAAATATGTTCTATAAAGTTTAGAATCAGGTAGCTGTTAAATGTGTTCTGTAAAGTTTAGAATCAGGTAGCTGTTAAGTGTGTTCTGTAAAGTTTAGAATCAAGTAGCTGTTAAATATGTTCTGTAAAGTTTAGAATCAGGTAGCTGTTAAATATGTTCTGTAAAGTTTAGAGTCAGGTAGCTGTTAAATATGTTCTGTAAAGTTTAGAGTCAGGTAGCTGTTAAATGTGTTCTGTAAAGTTTAGAATCAGGTAGCTGTTAAATATGTTCTGTAAAGTTTAGAATCAGGTAGCTGTTAAATATGTTCTGTAAAGTTTAGAATCAGGTAGCTGTTAAATATGTTCTGTAAAGTTTAGAGTCAGGTAGCAGCATTGTTGATTCACATGTTGTGACTGATTAGTTAGTTGATGAGATTCATGAAAAATGAAAAACTGACATATTAATGTATTAAAACTTGAGGTAGAAACAAATGTAATATGAAATTTAAAAAAAACATATTTGAAATAAAGAGATCTGTAAAGTAGTAACAGATAGTATTAATGTGACTAAAGTTGTGATGTTAAATACAGTTTGGTATATAAAATTGTCCAACAGCATTCTAGCCATGTTGGCTCATCAAACAAACCTTTCCCATCATCAGAACCATACAAAGGTGCAGATACTAACATCAGTGCTGGCAACACAAGCCGGCCATGCTCGGCAACAGTTCAAGCCAAGCCAGAAACTGACCGACTCTCTGTACCTGTCATAGCAGTGACAAATCTGTCAGAGGAGGTATGATTGTCTGGTCATTGTTCTTATATGAAAGTTCATGTGGATCTTGATGAGTTGAGTTTCTTGTTTTTGCTTTTTTTAATCTGATGTCTTATTTATAGCAGCACCAAAGTAAAAGTTATAAGAATAAACTTTACTTAGCAGTGAGACAAATATGTGATATTTCAAGACATAAGTTTCAGGCAACAAGTAACAGACAGAGACATAAGTTTCAAGCAACAGGTAACAGACAGAGACATAACAGATGTTCAGATGAGATTACTTTCTACAGCCTTACTTGTCGAGAAAACTTCTTTTTTAACATGGAATTTTTATCTGAAGTAAACCAAAGCTTAATCATAATTCACACATTGACTGAAGTAAACCAAAGCTTAATCATAATTCACACATTGACTGAAGTAAACCAAAGCATAGTCATAACTCACACATTGACTGAAGTAAACCAGAACCGAGTCAAGAACCATTCCCTTAGGATGAAAATGTCTCATCATAGCCGAGTTTCAGCAAACATTGGATGTTTGCTTTTATTATTCTTGCTGTGATCAGTTTTCAGTTTTTTTTTAATATGTCTATTTTATTATGTCCTTCATTGTTTCATATCTGAAAGTAGATATTATTGTGTTCACAGTCATACCTGTGCCAAGTAGACAAGAGTCACCATCATAATCATTTAGCTAAGTAGACAAGAGTCACCATCATAATCAATTAGCTAAGTAGACAAGAGTCACCATCATAATCAATTAACCAAGTAGACAAAAGTCACCATCATAATCATTTAGTTTTAGTTCTGTCAGTGCTTTCTTGTCTGTAGCGTTACTTCAGATACACACACATTTGTACAGATTATTGGAAATTTTGTAGCCAAATGTTTAGGTTTATTTTGGTGAACATTTTATAATGTCATAGAATGGCTGGTTTGGTCAGCGTATAAAGCAGCAGCTGGTAACAAGTTGCATATGTTCACTTTCTGACATGAATTCATTCGTACATCTGTTGCACTGAAGCATTTTAAAAGATATTTTTGAAACCTCTAAGCAAGGAGGTAAACGTCATAGCACAGGTTGTGGAGACATGCAACAAAAGTTTCAAGAAAAGTTTAGAGGATTCAGAACTTCCTCGATATGTCAAGAGAAATCAGGACCTGATAAACGTTGGAAAATTCACAGGAAAAAGAAAGAGAAAAATATATGAAAGGTTGATCAAGTGGCACAGAAAGAGGAATAACAAGAGATCTTTGTTTTATTTTACACATGTTTATCAGTATTTGTTTTGTGTTAAATCTGTAGTGACAGGTGGCCATCTATTTGGTCTTAGTTAGTTCTCATTTTGTGGGTCAGAGCTGCAGAATCTGATGTCATATTTTATGTTGCCAGCAGGGTGTCGAAGAGGATGAGGAGGATGATGAATTTGATGAGCAGTTTAGCAGGCACCATCTTAACCACATAGGCAGTCGTAGCAGTCTGGCCGTAAGTGCATGCTTGCATGCCAGGGTGGACTGATGCCTTGCCAGTTTTTTTTTGTTTTTGTTTTGCTGAATGAACATTTTATCTGGGCTTTACACTGGTAGCTGCATGTGGTGTCGGTCAGTACTTTCTTCTTTTTATATTTCTGGGGTCTTACTTTGATTCACAGAAGTTTTTTGTTTTTTTTCAGATCTGTAGAAAATTTGAGAAATTTCATGATCTAAATCAGGATAGAGTTGTTTGTTCAGAAGTTGCACATTTAAAAAATCTGAATTTGCAATATATTAAGTCACTTCAGTGAGAATTTGCAGTGTATTAAGTCACTTCAGTGAAGATTTGCAGTGTATTAAGTCACTTCAGTGAAGATTTGCAATATATTAAGTCACTTCAGTGAAGATTTGCAGTGTATTAAGTCACTTCAGTGAAGATTTGCAGTGTATTAAGTCACTTCAGTGAAGATTTGTAGTGTATTAAGTCACTTCAGTGAAGATTTGCAGTGTATTAAGTCACTTCAGTGAAGATTTGCAGTGTATTAAGTCACTTCAGTGAAGATTTGCAGTGATATTCAGTTGTAACTGAAAACATGTAAATTATGAGTTTATTCATTTACAGAAAACATGGCAGCATTCAATGCAGGCTCTTGTTGTAAAAGACTTTCTTTGTAATAAATATGAATTTTTACACTGAAAGTGAATTTTTTTTTATGCAAATTTTAAAAAAAATTTTCTCAGAAAGATATTAATTTCTTAGAATTCCTTCCCTACTTAACCATCATCATCTTGTGACTTTGCACGCACAAAATTTCTGCTTTCACATTTCTAAACTACTTCAAATACTTTTCTTCAGTATAAGTGTTTCAGCTGGTTTTTTTAAAATGTCTATTTTATTATGTCCTTCATTGTTTCATATCTGAAAGTAGATATTATTGTGTTCACAGTCATACCTGTGCCAAGTAGACAAGAGTCACCATCATAATCAATTAGCTAAGTAGACAAGAGTCACCATCATAATCAATTAGCTAAGTAGACAAGAGTCACCATCATAATCAATTAGCTAAGTAGACAAGAGTCACCATCATAATCATTTAGTTTTAGTTCTGTCAGTGCTTTCTTGTCTGTAGCGTTACTTCAGATACACACACATTTGTACAGATTATTGGAAATTTTGTAGCCAAATGTTTAGGTTTATTTTGGTGAACATTTTATAATGTCATAGAATGGCTGGTTTGGTCAGCGTATAAAGCAGCAGCTGGTAACAAGTTGCATATGTTCACTTTCTGACATGAATTCATTCGTACATCTGTTGCACTGAAGCATTTTAAAAGATATTTTTGAAATCTCTAACGCAAGGAGGTAAACGTCATAGCACAGGTTGTGGAGACATGCAACAAAAGTTTCAAGAAAAGTTTAGAAGATTCAGAACTTCCTCGATATGTCAAGAGAAATCAGGACCTGATAAACGTTGGAAAATTCACAGGAAAAAGAAAGAGAAAAATATATGAAAGGTTGATCAAGTGGCACAGAAAGAGGAATAACAAGAGATCTTTGTTTTATTTTACACATGTTTATCAGTATTTGTTTTGTGTTAAATCTGTAGTGACAGGTGGCCATCTATTTGGTCTTAGTTAGTTCTCATTTTGTGGGTCAGAGCTGCAGAATCTGATGTCATATTTTATGTTGCCAGCAGGGTGTCGAAGAGGATGAGGAGGATGATGAATTTGATGAGCAGTTTAGCAGGCACCATCTTAACCACATAGGCAGTCGTAGCAGTCTGGCCGTAAGTGCATGCTTGCATGCCAGGGTGGACTGATGCCTTGCCAGTTTTTTGTTGTTGTTGTTGTTTTGCTGAATGAACATTTTATCTGGGCTTTACACTGGTAGCTGCATGTGGTGGCGGTCAGTACTTTCTTCTTTTTATATTTGTGGGATCTTACTTTGATTCACTGAAGTTTTTTGTTTTTTTTCAGATCTGTAGAAAATTTGAGAAATTTCATGATCTAAATCAGGATAGAGTTGTTTGTTCAGAAGTTGCACATTTAAAAAATCTGAATTTGCAATATATTAAGTCACTTCAGTGAGAATTTGCGGTGTATTAAGTCACTTCAGTGAAGATTTGTAGTGTATTAAGTCACTTCAGTGAAGATTTGCAATATATTAAGTCACTTCAGTGAAGATTTGTAGTGTATTAAGTCACTTCAGTGAAGATTTGCAGTGTATTAAGTCACTTCAGTGAAGATTTGTAGTGTATTAAGTCACTTCAGTGAAGATTTGCAGTGTATTAAGTCACTTCAGTGAAGATTTGCAGTGTATTAAGTCACTTCAGTGAAGATTTGCAGTGATATTCAGTTGTAACTGAAAACATGTAAATTATGAGTTTATTCATTTACAGAAAACATGGCAGCATTCAATGCAGGCTCTTGTTGTAAAAGACTTTCTTTGTAATAAATATGAATTTTTACACTGAAAGTGAATTTTTTTTTATGCAAATTTTAAAAAAAATTTTCTCAGAAAGATATTAATTTCTTAGAATTCCTTCCCTACTTAACCATCATCATCTTGTGACTTTGCACGCACAAAATTTCTGCTTTCACATTTCTAAACTACTTCAAATACTTTTCTTCAGTATAAGTGTTTCAGCTGGTTTTTTTAAAATGTAAACTTATTTTTTCCTTGAGTTGTTATATAAGTTTCTGTTGCATTCAGTGTTGTATACAAAGTTTGATACTTTTTGTGACAAAAATGTTATGTGTAACTTTACCATGCATGTAATCTCTCATAGCATATGTAATTGTCAGTGCATTACAAGGGCAAAAGTTGACTTGGAATTCTTGTCTGTGTTGTAACTTTTTTCACAATTTTCTAAAAATCCATGCTGCTGGTTTTTCTGTATAAAACTAGCATGGTTAGTTATAAAGGTGTTTCTGTGTGATATAAGACCATCATAGTTAGTTATAAAGGTGTTTCTATGTGTATAATACCATCATAGTTATAAAGGTGTTTCTGTGTGATATAAGACCATCATAGTTAGTTATAAAGGTGTTTCTATGTGTATAATACCATCATAGTTATAAAGGTGTTTCTGTGTGATATAAGACCATCATAGTTAGTTATAAAGGTGTTTCTATGTGTATAATACCATCATAGTTATAAAGGTGTTTCTGTGTGATATAAGTCCATCATAGTTAGTTATAAAGGTGTTTCTATGTGTATAATACCATCATAGTTATAAAGGTGTTTCTGTGTGATATAAGACCATCATAGTTAGTTATAAAGGTGTTTCTGTGTGTATAAGAACATCATAGTTATAAAGTTAACTTTGTAATCGTTAAGTAATAAAGCTGCTCCTATTTTTTTCCTATTTTATACATAGTTATAAAGGTGTTTCTGTGTGATATAAGACCATCATAGTTAGTTATAAAGGTGTTTCTGTGTGTATAAGAACATCATAGTTATAAAGTTAACTTTGTAATCGTTAAGTAATAAAGCTGCTCCTACTTTTTTCCTATTTTATACATAGTTATAAAGGTGTTTCTGTGTGATATAAGACCGTCATGGCTAGTTATAAAGATGTTTTTGTGTGATACGAGGGGAAGTCATTAAGTAACTCGCAAATGCCTGTTACAAAAAAACTAAATGCGACAGTAATTTGAAACTTACAATTTTTGAACCTACATTATTCCCCTGTTTCCCAACGTAATTGCCACCAAGATGGATACATTTGTCCCATCGTGTAATCAGTGATGCAATACCCATGGTGTAAAAATCAGGAGTCTGATTTCTGAACCATTTTTTTACTTCTGTTTCCACCTCTTTGTCACTCAAGAATCTTCTCCTGCCAAGGTGGTTTTTCAATGGACCAAACAGGTGAAAATCACTTGGAGCTATAGGGTGGATGTTCAAGAACTTTTCAACCCAACTGGCTAATTTTCTCTTGGATTAACCGAGCCGTATGTGGTCTGGCATTGTCATGAAGGAGAAGCACACCTCTGGTCAGTAGACCAGGACGTTTTCTTTGAATTGCATCCCATAGCATCGACAGAACTTCGCAGTACGATACAGAATTCACACTGTCACCATACTTCTGGAACTTCTATCAGCTCTGATAATCTCATTCACATGTTGCACAGTCACTTCTGTTGCAGTTGAACAGGACAGCCAAGTCAGACTTTGTCAACAATTTTGGTGCATCCCTGAGAAAATTCTTTTACCCAGTTATAGACTGCTTTACATGATAAACACTTTTCAGCATAAACTGTGATCATTTCCTTATGAATGTCTTCAGCTGAATGTCCTTTAGCCCACAAAAATCACACTACACTTCTCTGTTCTTCTTTGCTACACACTAACAGTTGGGTAGCCATTTTATTATTGCTTTGCGCATGCGCACGTAACTCCCAGCATCCCCTACATACAACTGTTATAAAGTTGGATGATGGTACTATCTAAGGATATATTTAAATACTACCTAATAACTGCCACTGATAAAATATTTCAATTTGTGAGTTAATTAGTGACTTCCCCTCATATAAGACCATCATGGATAGATAAAGGTGTTTTTGTGTGATATAAGACCATCATGGATAGTTATAAAGATGTTTTTGTGTAATATAAGACAATCATGGATAGTTATAAAGGTGTTTCTGTTTGATATAAGACCATCATAGTTATAAATGTGTTTCTGTGTGGTATAAGACCATCATAGTTAGTTATAAAGGTGTTTCTGTGTGGTATAAGACCATCATGGTCAGTTAGATTTTTCTGTTATTATTATATAGTGGTCAGAATTTTGAAACACTGAGATACGAAGTATTGGAAGCAGTGTCTTTCAAACACTGTAACATTCATGAGAAAAAAGTGTTACAGTGGGATGTTTTGGTGAAGAGTTACATTTATTGAGAACACATTATTTAGAGCAACATTTTGGAGTTGATTTAAGTTCACAGTAACCTTCCTTTAGCTTTATAAACTGAAAACTTTAATTCTTTTTATGTGGTGTGTCACAGTAAAATAACTATAAAAAAGAGAATTTGAGAGAAGACCACTATTGAGATAGGTGATACATCACAGTAAAATAACTATAAAAAGGATTTGAGAGAAGACCACTATTGAGATAAGTGATGCATCACAGTAAAATAACTATAAAAAAACAAGAAAATTTGAGAGAAGACCACTATTGAGAAAAGTAATACATCACAGTAAAATAACTGTAAAAAAACAAGAAGATTTGAGAGAAGACCACTATTGAGATTAGTGATACATCACAGTAAAATAACTGTTTTAATTAAAACAACAAAGAATCTGAAGTGGTTTTTTTAAATCACATTTCAAAAAGTGTTTTTATAAAAAAGATAAATTTTCTTAAAAAATAAACTTCATTTATTTATTAAGAGAAGCCACATCCAATATGAGGGATAGACTTTCCTGCTTGGTTTCATCTTTGCACTCTGTTGTACCATAAAATAAGAGAGAGTGTACTGTATGGGTAGTGTGAGTCTATATTCTTGTCTTTCTCATTGTTTATGTGTGTGTCTATCCAGTATTTTGCTTTTATTCAGTTTTGTCTTTTTCCAAAGCATTTTCTCATTGTTTATGTGTGTGTCTGTCCAGTATTTTGCTTTTATTCAGTTTTGTCTTTTTCCAAAGCATTTTCTCATTGTTTATGTGTGTGTCTATCCAGTATTTTGCTTTTATTCAGTTTTGTCTTTTTCCAAAGCATTTTCTCATTGTTTATGTGTGTGTCTGTCCAGTATTTTGCTTTTATTCAGTTTTGTCTTTTTCCAAAGCATTTTGAGAAATGTGAAATGCTTTGAGAGCATGTGAAGAAGAAGGCTGATGGCTTGTGGGAGTTTGGTGTAGCTGAAGTAATGCAAAGTATTTCATGGTGGTGCTTGTGGTTGTTCATTTTTTTCTTTACTTCAAGTGGAGACTCTCACTTTACTTTTATGTGTGAATAGCACTACTTATATTTGATTATTTCTCATTTGCATATGTACAGTGATTTGCATGATTAGTATGAGTGGGCCGTGATGATATCTGAGAAACTGAGTTGCGTAAGACTGAGTTGTGTAAGACAGACTGCACTGATACAAAGCTTGCCTCATTATTGTTGTAGGATATCCTTTAAGTGAAATCAATGTTCTTGGCAGCCGAGGCTGTGGAGAATCTGTTGGAATAAAATCACTTGGAGAAAGGGCTTCTCTTACTTTTCTTGAAGGAGCTTAACTGTCCCAACAAACTTCATCATACACTGGTCACTCTTCTGTCAGACAGGCTGTCAAGTATGCCACTCTCCTATCAAATAGGCTATAGAATATGTCACCTCTGTCAAACAGGCTGTAGAACCACAACTGCCTTACAACTTGGAGGTAGGTTTGACCACATTTCTTTTGCTGGCCCTGATGTGATTGGCATCTCTGATGAAATTATGTAGCTGTTGCATCTCCACTGTGTAATTCTAGTCTGTGATTACCGTGTACAAGTTTTAAAATCCACTTATTGCTGTGTTATATAAAGAACCAGTTCATAGTCACTTTATAAATAAACTTATTCCATAACTTCTTTCAGCTAGTCTAGAGCAGTATCTCATTGTTTCACATGCACTACTGCAAGTAGCAAATATAGCAATCAGTGAATGGAAACATCAAGACTTGTACATTTTAAAAATGAAGAGGATAGGAGAACCTTTAAAAATCCAGGCAGGGCACATAGATAAATGAACAACAGAAGCGAAGCTTGGACTTGAGTGGGGTGTGTCCACTATCCCTAAGAGGGCTACATGCTAAACCTCAACCTAAAACTATCCTCATAATGCTCAGTGAATAATTTTGTTAAATGGTAAAGGTAAAGGTAATCCTGTCATGCCTTAGAGGCACATAGGGATATGGTGTTAGTGCCCATATTTTCCTTGACCTGTCAGCACACTTGAGAGTAATGTGGTCAGCATCACATCTGCCACCTCTCCTTTCTCAGCTTCAGAAGAAGTCAGGTACCTATAAGACATTGCATAGAACTTTCCAAAGTATAAAGCTACAAGAGAAGCATCTGTATGACTTTGTTCACATTTAATGAGGTCTCGTATTTGGCACATAACTTAATTACAAGCTTATCTGGCCAGTAATCTTCATGATAATAGGTAAAAGCAGAGTCTTATCACTGCATAATTGTATGTATTATCATCATCATCAAGTGCTAGCAGGCATTGACAACCATGCTTCTCCACAGATCTTCATTTCTGATATACCAAGGATAACAACACAGATTATTATCATAGCAAAGATTTGTTGCATATCTTCATAGTAAAGCATCATCATCATCTTGGCATGTCAGCCAGTCATTTGCGTGTCCCCTGCGGAACTTTGCCTCCCTAACAGCTCTCCTGGAGGCCTCTCAGTTGTAAGCAAGATTATGTTTAATCACAGATCACAAACAAAAGTCTAATAATACATGTCTTGACTGTAAACTGAAAGATATAATTTGGAGTAGTTTATGATTGTTGAAATAACTTTGTCTTGTGTTATTTTCCCACCAAACAGGACAGTCGAGAGAGTTTATATAGCGTGTACAGTGATGCAGGGGAGGTCAACTATGGCACTATACGTGTCACAGGGGAGATAATGCTGAGTCTGTGCTACAGTTTCAAGAACAACATATTAGAGGCTCACATAAAACAGTGCAAAGATTTGGCTCCAGTAGACACCAAGCATAACAGATCTGATCCGTAAGTGAAGTTTTAAAGGTGATGATCTTTTCAAAATCTTTGTAAGTGAGCTTTTTTGAAACAATCACTTCAGCCAAAAACAAAAAAGTACCTTAGCTGGTTTTTATAACTTGTTAGAGAGGTTCCATATCTGCCATGTCAGTGTGTTTATTTAGCATAAATAATTGTATCATCTTCTGAACAAATGACTTTGTTCACAAAAATGTGAAGCACATTGACATTTCAGCTGCTCCTGTTCCTACAAAAATATATGAGACAAAAAAAGATGAAAAGAAGAGAAAGACTTGACTGTATGTAAGGCAAGACAAAGAAGATGTATATGAAAAATGATGATGTGTTTGGCTAAATGTTGAGGAGTGGTGGAGGAAGTGAGGAGAGGGAAGCAAAGGTTGTCATGCTAAGACAAAGATGGGCAGAAAAAAAAATCTGTTGGATGGAATGAATGTTAAGGACCAGGAGAAGAGATGACATGGGAATAAGCAAGGAGAAGGCAGATGAGAGAACTGGTGGGAAGGTAGGGAGATGGGAATAAGCAAGGAGAAGACAGATGAGAGAACTGGTGGGAAGGTAGGGAGATGGGAATAAGCAAGGAGAAGACAGATGAGAGAACTGGTGGGAAGGTAGGGAGATGGGAATAAGCAAGGAGAAGACAGATGAGAGAACTGGTGGGAAGGTAGGGAGATGGGAATAAGCAAGGAGAAGACAGATGAGAGAACTGGTGGGAAGGTAGGGAGATGGGAATAAGCAAGGAGAAGACAGATGAGAGAACTGGTGGGAAGGTAGGGAGATGGAATAAGCAAGGAGAAGACAGATGAGAGAACTGGTGGGAAGGTAGGGAGATGGGATTAAGCAAGGAGAAGACAGATGAGAGAACTGTTGGGAAGGTAGGGAGATGGGAATAAACAAGGAGAAGACAGATGAGAGAACTGGTGGGAAGGTAGGGAGATGGGAATAAGCAAGGAGAAGACAGATGAGAGAACTGGTGGGAAGGTAGGGAGATGGGAATAAGCACAAAGACACATGAGAGAACTGGTGGGAAGGTAGCAAGATGGGAATAAGCAAGGAGAAGACAGATGAGAGAACTGGTGGGAAGGTAGGGATATGGGAATAAGCAAGGAGAAGACAGATGAGAGAACTGGTGGGAAGGTAGGGAGATGGGAATAAGCAAGGAGAAGACAGATGAGAGAACTGCTGGGAAGATGGGAATGGAAATGGGTTTAGGTAAAAAAAAATGTGGAATTTAACCGTGGATAATTTCTTTCATAACATTCCATATTCTCCAGCTTCTTAATCTCAAGAGATGACACTTTATCATTGACTCCCATGTGTGTCAAGTTAAAAGTGTTTAATCTGGAAAAAGTGTGAAAATTTATCTTGTCAGATAATCTAGATCCCCTCCCCTTCCCCTGCACATTCTTTTTTCTTAAAATGATCACCTTTGTCATCACAGTGGCTGCCGAATTCAAGTTTGAAGTGAATATTTTGTTCTGTCTGGGAGAGGAGATGATATGAAACTGGCACATGAATATGTTAGCCAGAATATCTGGGGTAATCTGTCATAAAAACCAGTTTCCCCTTGCATTCCTTCTTTATGAAGATGTATTTTTACTCCCTCACCGTTTCTTGCGTGCCAGCACACGACCCACTCACCAACACTGTGTGCTGCTCTGCCAGAACAGAAAGTGAAAACATCAGTGCCAGAAACACAGTGAGGAGGAGATTTTTTTGTTACAGCCAGTCTTACCGATGAAGATAGCACAGGATAATGATGACTGTCCATGACAGCATTTCCTGTGTTCTTATAGTAAATCTTGCCCATCTCTGTAGTGTTCCTCACTCTGGCAACCATGTGTGTCTGTGTACAGGTATGTGAAAACCTACCTTCTTCCTGACAAGAGTCGAGCTAGCAAGAGGAAGACAAGAATCAAGAAGCACACACTCAATCCTGTCTTTGATGAGGTTTTAAAGGTTAGCACATACTTTTTCACAAGACATCTCTTCATTTGGTCATTTTTTTATGACTTGGATGTTATTCCTCATGATGATGATGACAGTAATAATTATATTCATTTTAAGTAACATTTCTTCTCCGAAATATATTTATTTAATTTGTAATGCTTCACTTTTCTTATTTAATTCACTTCATAAATAAGGGTTTCACTTCTTTTGTTACATATTTTGTACATTCAGTGCACTTTTATAACTAAAAAGGGAAAAAACCTTCAGTTACAGCAGATATGTACATGTACATGTACACACAGACACAGACACACGTGTGTCCTCAAGAGTGCTACACTGATGTTGATCACAGAGACTGTAGCTGGGTTTTGAACGTTACCATGATTTGAATCCTTAAACTTGTTCACAGCACATGACCATACCATCCCTTGTGTTATGATATACAACTATAACTAGGGTATTATTATTATGTACTGTGGCAGATAGTTTTGAAAATTATGCTTCTCCATCTTGGGCAGTCCTAAGTGTTTCCAGTTAATTCAGATGCTTTTCATATTCTCTACCACATGGTCAGTCTGGTGAGATATTTTTCTCTTGGCTTTCCTCGCTGCCTTTTTCTCTAGAATTTTCCAGCCGTTACTAGGTTCTCCAACTTCTGTCTTCCCGTGACATGTCCAAGAAATTTTGACTTTTTTTTTTTTTTTTTACTTATCATTTTAACCAGTTTTCGTTGTTCTGAAACTTCTTTGAGGAGCTTTTTATTTGTTTTCCTGTCTGCTCAGGATATTAGTTGCATCTTTTGCCACACCCACAGTTTCTTTGTCATCGTTTGTTGTGAAGCATGAGATGGCACAGAAGTGACACCACAGTGGTGGGTTTCCTGTGCCTTCTGCTCAGTTTGTATGTGCTTTTCTGTGCTAGCCTTTGCTTTCATGGCAGCAGGTTGTTGGTCTGCTGCTGTTTATTTAGATATTCACAACTGACCTCTATATCTTGAGGCTGTTCCATCATCTTGTCCCCGGTGGACACCCATGATTGTCCCTGTGTCCATACTCTCAGCGATGGTGATGGTGACATTCAGAGTAGATGTATTAACCATTTTTTCATATACAGCACTGAAAGTACCAGAAGATGATGTGATAGAAAGGTTGATCACTACCTCTCAGATAGCCAGACTACCACATTTGATGTTTGCTACATACCAACAGCAACAAATTCTCTCTTTCTGAACCTTAAGTGCCCAAGGCACATGGGCCTTCCGCAAAGGTTTTCCACAAATGCCTGTCCTTTGCCTTTTTTTCTGCTCTTGCCCAGGTGAGCCCTCTGTTGCTGAACATCCTTTCTGTTGTTCTTCTCCATGTCTCCTTTGATCTACCCTTACTTCTGTTCCCCTGTGGTGTCCATCTTAGTGGTACTTTTGATAGTGAGTCGTCAGTCATCTGGAACACATGAATCAAGAAGCACACACTCAGTCCTGTCTTTGATGAGGTTTTAAAGGTTAGCACATACTTTTTCACAAGACATCTCTTCATTTGGTCATTTTTTTATGACTTGGATGTTATTCCTCATGATGATGATGACAGTAATAATTATATTCATTTTAAGTAACATTTCTTCTCCTAAATATATTTATTTAATTTGTAATGCTTCACTTTTCTTATTTAATTCACTTCATAAATAAGGGTTTCACTTCTTTTGTTACATATTTTGAACATTCAGTGCACTTTTATAACTAAAAAGGGAAAAAAACCTTCAGTTACAGCAGATATGTACATGTACACACAGACACACGTGTGTCCTCAAGAGTGCTACACTGATGTTGATCACAGAGACTGTAGCTGGGTTTTGAACGTTACCATGATTTGAATCCTTAAACTTGTTCACAGCACATGACCATACCATCCCTTGTGTTATGATATACAACTATAACTAGGGTATTATTATTATGTACTGTGCCGGATAGTTTTGAAAATTATGCTTCTCCATCTTGGGCAGTCCTAAGTGTTTCCAGTTAATTCAGATGCTTTTCATATTCTCTGCCACATGGTCAGTCTGGTGAGATATTTTTCTCTTGGCTTTCCTCGCTGCCTTTTTCTCTAGAATTTTCCAGCCGTTACTAGGTTCTCCAACTTCTGTCTTCCCGTGACATGTCCAAGAAATTTTGACTTTTTTTTTTTTTTTTACTTATCATTTTAACCAGTTTTCGTTGTTCTGAAACTTCTTTGAGGAGCTTTTTATTTGTTTTCCTGTCTGCTCAGGATATTAGTTGCATCTTTTGCCACACCCACAGTTTCTTTGTCATCGTTTGTTGTGAAGCATGAGATGGCACAGAAGTGACACCACAGTGGTGGGTTTCCTGTGCCTTCTGCTCAGTTTGTATGTGCTTTTCTGTGCTAGCCTTTGCTTTCATGGCAGCAGGTTGTTGGTCTGCTGCTGTTTATTTAGATATTCACAACTGACCTCTATATCTTGAGGCTGTTCCATCATCTTGTCCCCGGTGGACACCCATGATTGCCCCTGTGTCCGTACTCTCAGCGATGGTGATGGTGACATTCAGAGTAGATGTATTAACCATTTTTTCATATACAGCACTGAAAGTACCAGAAGATGATGTGATAGAAAGGTTGATCACTACCTCTCAGATAGCCAGACTACCACATTTGATGTTTGCTACATACCAACAGCAACAAATTCTCTCTTTCTGAACCTTAAGTGCCCAAGGCACATGGGCCTTCCGCAAAGGTTTTCCACAAATGCCTGTCCTTTGCCTTTTTTTCTGCTCTTGCCCAGGTGAGCCCTCTGTTGCTGAACATCCTTTCTGTTGTTCTTCTCCATGTCTCCTTTGATCTACCCTTACTTCTGTTCCCCTGTGGTGTCCATCTTAGTGGTACTTTTGATAGTGAGTCGTCAGTCATCTGGAACACATGTCCCAACCATCGCCAGCGTCTTTCCTCATGTGCATTTCCTTGATGGTTTGTGCTATTTTTCCAGTTTGATTACGTGTTCTACCATCCCACTGCCTATTTGCATCTTGTGTTTAGGTTCCAAGAGGTCTGCAGTCGGGCTGGGGACTTCCAGTGGCTGGCTTTCATCCACAACCTTCATGGGCTCAGTTTCCTGATATGCGTTTCTCCTTCCACCTATGTTTGTTTTTTCCCTTGTTTCTGTAGCAGTCTGATGGATTTTTTTTAATACCATACTAGCAACCCTGCCTCAAATGCTGTAGCAGCCTAGAAGTGTGAAGGCACTAACACTTCACACCCCTACAACATGCAAATCCCAAGGGATGACATCAACTCTCACCTGCCTGCTTCCAGCAGAGACCTAGTGTTTTCAGCCTTACTTGATTATTATCTTTGATTTATATGAAATCCTGTTCATTTTATTTGTATTGTGGTTGTTATATAAATGATATGAAATCACATTTTTGCTAGTTTAATACAGATAGTATGATAGGTAGTTGACACAACTATATGTGCTGACTGAAGGCAAGCTTTGTATGTTTTCTTGTGGCAGTACCAGATAAGCAAGGCGGAGCTCGAGTCCCGCACTTTGTGGGTGACTGTTTGGCATAATGAGCGTTTTGGTCGCAATGATTTTCTAGGGGAGGTCACCATACCTTTAGACTATTACAGATTTGAAGACACTGCTCCAAGGTGGTACTCGCTGCAAGAAAGGGTATGTTTTAATTCAGTGCTCTTGTTTACACTTTGTAGCTTCTATAAGGGGTTTTGTTTTTTCTTTGTTGTTTAACTTTTTCTCCTACTATCAGCAAAGCTGAAGGGTGTCTGAGTGGCGAAGTGGTTAGTGCACTGGTCTCTCATGGCGAAGGTTAGGGGTTCGAATCCGGCCGGAGGCACCCCAGTCACCCAGCTGTAGAAATGGGTACCCGACTTCTTCTGGAGTTGGGGAAGGAAAAGGGGCCAGGCGTGATACTGACCATATCACCCTCTAGTGTGCTGACAGGTCAAGGAAAATATGGGCACTAACACCATATCCCTATGTGCCTCTAAGGCATGACAGGATTACCTTTACTACCTTTTATCAGCAAAGGTGTTCCCCTGGGATATAGATGTCAGCAAGTTTTATTTTCTAAATACACCGATAACTTGAATTCTAGACTCTGGTATAACTTGAATTCTAGACTCTGATATAACTTGAATTCTAGACTCTGGTATAACTTGAATTCTAGACTCTGGTATAACTTGAATTCTTGACTCTGGTATATCTTGAATTCTTGACTCTGGTATAACTTGAATTCTAGACTTGGGTATAACTTGAATTCTAGACTTGGGTATAACTTGAATTCTAGACTCTGATATAACTTGAATTCTAGACTTGGGTATAACTTGAATTCTAGACTCTGGTATAACTTGAATTCTAGACTCTGGTATTCCCTTTTTTTGCAGGCAGATCATTTTCATGACAAGAGCCAGTGTTATTGTATAGCAGTGCTGATATATTGTTATCATAAATTTACAGGCAATAACCCAGGAGCCTACGATGAGCTATAAGGGGGACCTGTTTATTTCCCTCAAGTATATCCCTACACAACTAGCGGAGGCAAACAAAAGGAAGAAGGCAGGCAGCCCCCGCAGAAAGGGCAAAGATGAGAAGCAGCAGTCCAGGCTTGGGGAGCTCCACGTCCTGGTCAAGGAGGCACAAAATCTCACAGCCATGAGACAGCCTGCAGGATCAAATCCTTTCTGTAAAGGGTAAGGAGATCATTTCTGTGTGGCTTGCATCAAGGTGAAGGTTACAGCTAGCAGTATGTGTAGGAACTGATAAACCAGCAGGACGTCAAGACAGAGACATAATTTGGCTGATAATGCCATGTTTTCATCTGTTCATATATGCACAGGTTTCAGAACATTTTTAAATAAATTAAAAATATTGTAAGATTTCAAATGTTCAGAATTCATTTGTGTGTAATTGACAAGTTGCATGAACTTGTGTATATGAAGAATCCCAATAATCTCATTATTTCTGTTATAACTGTGTCTAAACAAAGTGACGTACAAGAAAAGTAGGAAGACAGGTTGCTAATAATGTCATTATTTCTGTTATAATTATGTCTAAACAGTGACCTATAAGAAAAGTAGGAAGACAGGTTGCTAATAATGTCATTATTTCTGTTATAATTATGTCTAAACAGTGACCTACAAGAAAAGTAGGAAGACAGGTTGCTAATAATGTCATTATTTCTGTTATAATTGTGTCTAAACAGTGACCTATAAGAAAAGTAGGAAGACAGGTTGCTAATAATGTCATTATTTCTGTTATAATTATGTCTAAACAGTGACCTATAAGAAAAGTAGGAAGACAAGGTGCTAATAATGTCATTATTTCTGTTATAATTGTGTCTAAACAGTGACCTATAAGAAAAGTAGGAAGACAAGGTGCTAATAATGTCATTATTTCTGTTATAATTATGTCTAAACAGTGACCTATAAGAAAAGTAGGAAGATAGGTTGCTAATAATGTCATTATTTCTGTTATAATTATGTCTAAACAGTGACCTATAAGAAAAGTAGGAAGATAGGTTGCTAATAATGTCATTATTTCTGTTATAATTGTGTCTAAACAGTGACCTATAAGAAAATTGTAGGAAGACAAGTTGCTAATAATGTCATTATTTCTGATTTCTGTTATAATTGTGTCTAAACAGTGACCTATAAGAAAAGTGTAGGAAGACAAGTTGCTATTAATGTCGTGAAAAATGTGGGAGACAAATTAGTTTTAGCATGCAACACTACATGACAAAACACTCCATCATTGTTATCATGGTCATCTGCCTTGTACATGTGTGTAGAAGACAAGCCATACACCAGTGATGCACAAGTTATCACAGGTTCTTCAGTTTTGAAATATGCATGCTCTATTCTTCTAGAACTTTCCTGCTTTTAGTTATCCAAGCCATCTTTTTTTTTCCATTAATGGAAAAACATCAAAATAACAATCTACAAAGCTATAATAAGACCATCCGTCATGTATGGATCAGAAACATGGAGTGCGACAAAGATGAACAACAATTGCGGATCTTTGAGAACAATATCCTAAGAAGAATCTTTGGCCAATAAAGGATACCAGCAGTGGAGAATGGAGAGCTAGAAAGAACACTGAACTGAACAGCTTATTTAAATCCCAACGAATTATAAATGTCTTGAAACTGAACAGACTACGCTGGCTGGGGCATGTAGAAAGAATGGAAGAGAACAGACAAACGAAAATGATTGTGCACAAGAGATGAGGGAAACAAGACCAAGGGGTAGACCAAGACAGAGATGGAAAGACAATATAGAAGAGGATATAAAAGAAATTAGTGTCACTAACTGGAGAGAGAAGATTAGGAATAGAGAGGAATGGATGCAAACTTTATCTGCAACAATGAGCCTTAATGGTTCGGAAAGCTGAAGAAGAAGAAGAATGGGACACTAATGTCAAACAGTTATCCAAGACAGTTTCCTTCATTTGCTGATGTTTTTCAAGGTAAACTAAGAATATCAAGAAAGTATGGAAAATCAGAAGTAAAAAATTATTCAGATCACAAACTCACAAATCACAACTCACAAAATCACAGACCACAAATCACAAAGATGCAAGAGAGAAAAAAAAGAATCAAGGAAAAATAACTGACAAACAACATAGATATGGCAACATGAGAAGGTGCCTTGAAGCATAGTTTTGTAGGCACATATTTAAAGATGATTTCTAGCTAAGTAGTTGTTTCTATAGAATCCTACAGACACCCAACCTTGAGTAGATGTTTCTGTAGAATCCTGTAGACACCCCACCCTGCATAGATGTTTCTGTAGAATCCTGTGGACACCCCACCCTGCATAGATGTTTCTGTAGAATCCTGTGGACACCCCACCCTGAGTAGATGTTTCTGTAGAATCCTGTGGACACCCCACCCTGCATAGATGTTTCTGTAGAATCCTGTGGACACCCCACCCTGCATAGATGTTTCTGTAGAATCCTGTGGACACCCCACCCTGCAGAGATGTTTCTGTAGAATCCTGTAGACACCCAATTCAGATCTAGAAAAATCATTTATAAACAAATGTGTAGAAGATAAGATTTTATTCCTGAAAGAAAACAAGCATCTAACTTTATTATGATGATATAAACATTGTGCTAGTAATGCTAATGTACCAAGGGTTGTGTGATAATTTTTGTATAAAAGTTCCCAGAGACTGGAAAATTATTTCATGGATTCCTCCAGGTCAGAGAGATTTCAGATAACTTGACAAGATGGTTGCTCATCTTCTCAGTCATTAACTTACAGCATTTTGTTTTCTCTTGTATTCACCGAGTCCTTGTCTAGGCTCCCATTATGTTCACCCGAGTCTTTGTCTAGATTCCCATTATGTTCACCAAGTCCTTGTCTAGGCTCCCATTATGTTCACCCAAGTCTTTGTCTAGGTTCCCATTATGTTCACTGAGTCTTTGTCTAGGTTCCCATTATGTTCAGTGAGTTCTTGTCCAGGCTCCCATTATGTTCATTGAGTCTTTGTCTAGGCTCCCATTGTGTTCAGTGAGTTCTTGTCCAGGCTCCCATTATGTTCAAGTCTTTGTCTAGGTTCTTATTATGTTCAGCAAGTTCTTGTCCAGGCTCCCCTTATGATCACTTAGTCCCTGTCAAGGCTCCCTTTATGTTCACTTACTCCCTCTCAGTGCTTCCCTTATGTTCACTTAGTCTCTGTCAAGGCTCCCTTTATGTTCACTTACTCCCTCTCAGTTCTTCCCTTATGTTCACTTAGTCTCTGTCAAGGCTCTCCTTATGTTCACTTAGTCCCTGTCAAGGCTCCCCTTATGTTCACTTAGTCCCTCTCAGTGCTTCCCTTATGTTCACTTAATCCCTCTCAAGGCTCCCTCATTCATTCATTTGCATGTCTCATGTGGAACTTTGTCTGCCTCACAGCTCTCCTATGGGCCTCTCAGTTGTGAGCAAGATGCCCTGTTGCTGATGCATCCATTTGCAGATCATCAACGATGTCTTGCAGCAATCTTCACCTTGGTCTTCCTCTCTTTTTTTTCCCATTATGTACTTGCTGTTTGGGTTTCTTGGTATATTTCCAGAAAATAGTTTGCCATTGCTTTCCTTCCTGGCAGTGACTGTACTAGTCAGTGATTGTAGCCATTGTCCCTACATTGAGATTATCTCCCTGCCATCATAGAATGTTGACCATAACCAACATCGGTCAGACAACATGTTGGCTGCTCTCCCATTCCATTCACCACCTCAAGGCTCCCCATAATGTTTATTTTTACCTCTTATTCTGTTGTTTACTTCAGTGTTTACTAATGTAGGTCACCTATGTTTTCCAGGTACCTGCTGCCAGATGTGTCTCATGCTAGCAAACAGAAGACCCCAGTCATCAAGAAGACAACTAACCCTCAGTGGAATCACATCCTTGTCTTTGAGGGGGTTGACCAGTCCCAGCTGCATCAGCATGGTCTGGAGCTGACCATCTGGGACCATGAAAAGTTGTCTAGTAATGACTTCCTAGGAGGTGTGAGACTGAACCTGGGACAAGGTGGCAGTTTTATGTTGAGCATTGTTTTTAATTTACTTATTTCATAACTGTTTGCTTTTTCTCTTATTTCTGTGTTTCTCTCTGTGTCATTTTTCATTCATTCTTACTGTTTGATTGTTTCAATTTCTTATTGCTCTTCACTTTTTTCTTTTAATTTCTTGATCTCTGCTTTTTTCCTTTAACTTTCATCATGATGATCATCATCATCGCCTTTCACTCACCTGAGAGCATAGGCCACGGATAAAGGCTCTCCAGTCATCCCTGTTCTTGGAATTATTCTCTGCTTCCTTCCACGTGGATCCCTTGTCTCCGAGCACTGTCATAATTTCTCTTCTTCAAGTAAGTCTAAATCTTCCTCATTTTCTGTTTCTTTGAGGATTCCATGTCAGAGACTGTCTTGCTATGTTGGTGTCGGGTTTCCTCAGAGTGTGGCCAATCCACCTCCACTTCCTTGACATGATTTGTAGGTTAACAGGTTCTTGTCCTGCCCTTTCCCAGACCTCCTGGTTCCTGATCTTGTCTTGCCATTTAATATTTAAAATCCTCCTCAAGCAGTTTCCTTTAACTTTGGTTTTGGAACATTTATTTTTCTGCTTGCTCACATGAACAGATTTGTTTATTGTTCAGTTTGTTTTGATGACAGTTTATTGTAGCATTCTTCTTGTGAAAGTTAGCTTCATCAGTCAGCTTTATAACATGTTGTGGAGCTGAGATGATTGTCTCTTGGGCTAGTGAAGCAGAGCTAGATTTGGACCTTATCCAGGCATCATGAATATTCCTTGTAACAGGCTGTTGCTACAATAAAGCCTGCCCATTATATTCATTATTGTTATTCATCACTTGATGGATCATGTTCACTCACTGTTAACTGAAGCATTTTTTCACTCGCTCTTAGCTTCAGTATTGTTCTATATTCATATTCACCTGCTTTGAACTCAGGTATTATTCTCTGTATTCATGTTTACTTGCTTAATCTGGGCATTGTCTTAAGTTCATGCCCATAAGCTCTTAACAATTGTCACAGGTTTATATTTACAAGCTTTAAACTTTGGCAGTTTCCCCAAGTTCATTTCCACTTATTTTTAACATCAACTTTGTCACATAATCATGGTCTTATTGTACAGAAAAACCTGTGTACCATTTAATATATTGGTAGCAATTTAATGCAGTGTGCTTTCATTTTCTTTGCCTTATAGTAGCAATTTCCCTAATATATTGCATCAGGTACCTATTTTTACAGCTGTGTTGACCTGAGTATGACAGTAACAAGTCACTATTTCACTGCATTTACATGAGGAGCCTACTTAGCACTATGAACTGTATAACACATCCATGCTGTCTATAAATGTTTTCCTGTCTGTGTTAGATTATTGTATGAGATCATCCTGCAGCTACCAGACCATATAACACATCCATGTTCTCTATAAATGTTTTCCTGTCTGTGTTAGATTATTGTATGAGATCATCCTGCAGCTACCAGACCATATAACACATCCATGCTGTCTATAAATGTTTTCCTGTCTGTGTTAGATTATTGTATGAGATCATCCTGCAGCTACCAGACCATATAACACATCCATGCTCTCTATAAATGTTTTCCTGTCTGTGTTAGATTATTGTATGAGATCATCCTGCAGCTACCAGACCATATAACACATCCATGTTCTCTATAAATGTTTTCCTGTCTGTGTTAGATTATTGTATGAGATCATCCTGCAGCTACCAGACCATATAACACATCCATGCTCTCTATAAATGTTTTCCTGTCTGTGTTAGATTATTGTATGAGATCATCCTGCAGCTACCAGACCATATAACACATCCATGTTCTCTATAAATGTTTTCCTGTCTGTGTTAGATTATTGTATGAGATCATCCTGCAGCTACCAGACCATATAACACATCCATGTTCTCTATAAATGTTTTCCTGTCTGTGTTAGATTATTGTATGAGATCATCCTGTAGCTACCAGACCATATAACACATCCATGTTCTCTATAAATGTTTTCCTGTCTGTGTTAGATTATTGTATGAGATCATCCTGCAGCTACCAGACCATATAACACATCCATGCTGTCTATAAATGTTTTCCTGTCTGTGTTAGATTATTGTATGAGATCATCCTGCAGCTACCAGACCATATAACACATCCATGTTCTCTATAAATGTTTTCCTGTCTGTGTTAGATTATTGTATGAGATCATCCTGCAGCTACCAGACCATATAACACATCCATGTTCTCTATAAATGTTTTCCTGTCTATGTTAGATTATTGTATGAGATCATCCTGCAGCTACCAGACCATATAACACATCCATGTTCTCTATAAATGTTTTCCTGTCTGTGTTAGATTATTGTATGAGATCATCCTGCAGCTACCAGACCATGAGCGGTTAAAGGAAGTCTTTCATCTTCCATGACAGGTACCCACCAGGGCAAGCCTGTGGATTGGATGGATGCCAGAGGGGAAGAAATAGAAGTGTGGCAGAGTATGATGGAACAGCCCAACGAGTGGGTGGACGTGCATCTTCCCCTTCGAGTCAGCATGGGCAAACAGTTTATTAAGAAATAGTTTAATTATGGTGGCTTCCTCAGATGGGGGGTCTTACCTTGTGGAGCACGGGAGAAAACTATCATCACCGGCCATGATTACGAAACCCACTCAAGTTTTATGGTTGATAAGATGCATTTTGATGAAACATCTGTGAAGTGGGTGATGGATGGAAGCAGGAGCGCTCCACAAGGTGCAGGTGGCAACAAACTTTATCCACAACCGGATGTTGATAGTGTTACTGAGAGGAAAGTAGCCTTGACCTCTGACTCACCCCCAGCCTATACCAGAACAGCTGAGGGTGGTCCAGTGAATCAGCCATCTCTTGTGGAACTTGCCTCTCCTGACTATACTCAAGAATTAACAAACAGTACCCATTATCCTGCAGATGGTGCTAAGAATAAGTTCTACTCACCATACAGGACTCAGCATATCTTATCAGGTACACAAGAGCACGTATATGCTCCAAATTATGGTACGGCACTCGGCAGCACTGATGACAGTAGCATGACTCACACTGGCAGATATGATTCCTTACATCCAGACAGGAACTACACCAATGTAAGAGAACATGTGGCCCAACTGGAGAAGAATTTTTCTGAAAAACATTACTCCAGTGGTCACTATCGCTCTGGTCTTGTGACATCAGCGCCACCTTCACAGGATGTTTCTGATGACGACAGCATCAGATATAGATCTTGGCCTTCCTGTGGAAATTTTAGTTCATTCTCAGAAGCTTTGGACCAGAGGCACCTTCCTGTCTATAGCCAGGGTAGTCCTGCTCCTGGGTGGGAGTTGACTGCCGGCCGTGGATCTTCTGCAGCAGCGGGTCCTGCGTATTTGCAGACGGCCACATTTGAAAAAGCTCAGTGCTTCAGTTTACCTGAACACAGCCGGACTTTGGCAGTTGCTCATTCCTCCTTACATGCACAAAAGCCTCTTCACTACATTCCATCTCGTAAGATTTCAAGCCAAGCTCATTTTCTTCATGCACAAAGAGAGCACTGTGAACCCATTGGCCTACCTAAAGTAGGACGCAAGTCATTTAATAGTCAGACTTTCCATAGTTCTACATTCCAAAGGCCTGTTCATTCTGCTTCAGATTCACTTTTTAAAAGCTCCCGTAGTGCAGGTATCTTGCACACAATAAGTCATTCTGTCACACCTGAACACTTGTCACAAGGTGCTTGTATATACACACCTTCACCCATACTCCCTGTCATTCATGTGTCGGAGCCCTGTGGTGTTTCACCTGGTGTATCACCCATGATGAAGCTTAATACTCCACCTGAGTTTTACAGACAGCAGGATCATCCTTCAGTCTGTCATCCACCAGAGACCCGTGCAGTGGAACCTGCACACAGGCAAGCACTAGCTCACACAAACCCAGCTCATCCACATTCAACACTAAGTCTTCCAGAACTGTTTCATCCAGAAACTTCTACACAAATCTGTGAGTCTGCACATACAAGATCAGCTTTTCTTGTTTTTGAGTCCATGTGTTCTCCTCCTGCATCGCCTCTGTCAGAACCTCTATGCCCTGGTATTGCATATTTTTCCCACAAGCCGTGGCAGGCTAAGTCCTCTGTTCTTTTGCCTCATCTCTTTGATAACTTGGTCATCCCACTAGCCTTGAAACCAGTACTACAGCATATACACCAGGGTTCTGGAACTGTCTCTAAAGAGCGGCTGCAAGAACTTATTAGCGAAACAGTAGAGAATATGATACCACAGGCTAGTGACGCGTTTAAGTTAGGCTTGAAAGAGTTTTTAAGTCAAGAACTTTGTCATAATCAGTCAGAGGATAATGAACCACCGTCACTTACTCCAGCATGGAGTAGTAGTAGTATTCACCGGTCTCACAGCTCAAAGAATGAAATGCCGAATAATTTAAGTTGGTTATCATTGTTAGTCTCCTATCTGCCAAACGTAGAAACCGTGGAGATATTCATAAACAGCATTTTAGATAGACTCACAGAAGCTTTGATTTCTGAGCTCCATAACTTGACTGGTGTGCACCCACCTGAGAGTCGGGGGTTAGTAGCAGAGCCAGTGGACATCCCAGCAAGAAGTTCTGTTGCACACAATGATGCACAAGTAAATCTTTTGCCATCAGATATGAGGAAGCGGTCATCTGTAGCAGTGCTGAAGGATATAGGAAAAACACCTTCTTCAAACATGAAACCACAGTCTCATTTGAAAGAGGAACAAACAAGGAAGGATTCATTTTCTTCATTTGAGACTTCTGGCCACTCTGAGTTCATTAGCTTCCAAGACTCACTTGTGAATGAGCTTCATACTTCATCCAGTCCAGATCTGGATCTTACAGTCTCAGGGGCTCTAAGAACTTCTTACGCAAGTATTCTGTCCAGCAAAACATACTCTCACTTGCAGGAGAAGAGTCTGATCTACAAGGAAGAAGAAAACTCAAAGGAACATACAACTGTTAGTGAGATAGATACATCTCTACAGCTTCACTCAGAAGTAGATTTCTCACAGGGACAAAGCACATTAAAAGCCAGTAAAATCTCAGCCCAAAACTTGATCCCCTTTCTTGCTTCACAGAGATCTCCACAGGAAACTGACGCAGGCCACGATCACACAGAGGACAGTAAAGAAATACAGAAGCATCTCTCAGTTTCTGGCGCCCAGAATAAAGAAAACTTGTCAGTCCTCAGTGATCCATCCAGAGAGAGCTCACAGTGCTTTAGTGCCTCAGTCAAGACAGACTCAAGCAATATAAATGCTCATTCTTTTGAATGTAGAGACCATGCTTCCAGCTCATTGTACCCGCAGCTGACCTCTCACTCTTTTCATTGTCTTCCTGCCAAGAGCAAGACTAGTGAGTCAGACTCTACCATGATGTCTGGAAAGCTGTCTTCCTGTTTTGAAGAAGATGAAACATCAGAAGATGACTGTTGTAGTGAACCAGAATATAACAGATTATCAAAATGGACAGCTCCTTCTAGAATTATTTCCAAAAGGGCACCAAAATGTGAGAAACTTGCTAAATGTCTGCAGGAGAATCTGCAGAAGATCAGTGGGAAAACAGAAGCTGCTCTTTCAGTGGATAACAGCCTGGCAGGTCTGGACTCATTCCCACAGGATAGTGAAGAAGCCATCAGCATAAAGTCTGCAAGTCTTACAACTGTTTTGCCTGGTCAGAAGAATCTGAGAAGCATTTACAGGCCAACACCAATTCTCAGCCTCAAAAGCCTTTCTTTAGGAAGACTCATAGATGAACATTCAGAGAGTGGGAGTTCTGATCTTAGATCTCAGTCTTGCAAGCTGCAGCAACATTCATATACTGAACTAAACACACAGGCCAAACTCTCTAAACCTGTAGCCAAGAGAAAGGCTCCCAGTTTACCAGAATCAGTCTGTAGACAGCTCACAGAAAAGCCATCACAAGATTCATCCTTAAAAGAGCAAGCAAGCTCCAGAGCCTTAAGAAAATCATGTCCAAGTGATGGCTTTGTGTTGAAAGACAGCTTATCTCTAATTATCAAGCCTGCAGGAAAAACCAAGCCTGCCTCAGGTAATCCAGAAATCCCAAATGATGATCATCTTGGGTTATCTTACAATCAGAAGAGCCAGTTTCAGTCTCAAGATGGCTGTGAGAGAAGCTGCAAACCTGATCCAGTTGCTGGCACATCACATTCCACATTACTAGAACAAAGCAAAGTTGGTGTAACTTGTCATCTTGCATCATGGAAGCCTGCTGTAGCACACTGTGCCACTGCACAGAGCTCAGTAACTCCCAGCGAAACAAACAACACATCATATCCTAAAACTGCAAAACAACCAGGATCATTACAAGCCAGTGAAAGTCTTGGATATCAGGCATCCTAAAATTCCCTTTCTACACCCAAAAGGAAGTCTGTCTCAGACCAATAATGTTTCTGATACTGTTTGTTAATATCTGAGATGTAACATTTGCAGTATAAATATAATGAAATACTTCAATGTTCCACAGACAACTCCTAGCATAGTGAAGTTATCTCTGTTCCACAGACAACTAGCATAGTGAAGATATCTTCTCCACAGACAACTCCTAACATAGTGAAGATATCTCTGTTCCACAGACAACTCCTAGCAAAGTAAAGATATCTACTCCGCAGACAACTCCTAGTGTCTGTGGAGATATCTCTGCTCCGCAGACAACTCCTGGCACAGTAAAGATATCTTCTCCACAGACAACTCCTGGCATAATGAAGATATCTCTGCACCACAAGCAACTCCTAGTGTCTATGGAGATATCTCTGCTCCACGGACAACTCCTAGTGTCTATGGAGATATCTCTGCTCCACGGACAACTCCTAGTGTCTATGGAGATATCTCTGCTCCACAGACAACTCCTGGCATAGTAAATATATCTTCTCCACAGACAACTCCTAGCATAGTAAAGATATCTTCTCCACAGACAACTCCTAGCATAGTAAAGATATCTTCTCCACAGACAACTCCTAGCAAAGTAAAGATATCTCTGCTCCACAGACAACTCCTGGCATAGTAAAGATATCATCTCCACAGACAACTCCTGGCTTAGTGAAGATATCTTAATAAGATAGTATACTGATGCAGTGGTGATGTTCTTTATAAACTGCTTTGATACTGAAGATATACATTTCACTGATAGTTTATGAGCCACTAGATATTTTACTACACATGTAGTTTAAGAGGCATTAGATGTTTGTTCCACATATAGTTCATAAAGTAATTATATAGTCTGTGAGGTACTAGATATTTGTCCTGCATGTAGTCTGATGTGCTAGATGTTTGTCCCATTTTAGTTTATAAGATACTAGATATTTACCCCATGTATAATTTATAAGGTGTAGAGTATTTGCTGAACATATAATTTATGAGGTACTAGTATGTACTCATTATGTAGAAGTGAAGCTGCTTGGTAATAAATTGTTAGCACTATAAAGTACTGTAGTAGTAAACACTGTGATAAATTGTGTAGATAAAGGTATTAAATATTCTCATACTCACACACACACATACATCCTAATGTTGCACACAAACTTGTTACTTCTTTAAAATTGTCTTCACCTAGTAAAAGCAACACAAATATATGAGCTAAAACAATAAAATGCTTGCTGTATTTTTGAAAATGTTGTACATAAACTAAAAGGATGAGACAACCAATCAAATAAACACAATGTACTCCATCGGATTTTGTCATGTGATATTATTTTCCTTTTTTTTTTGTAGTAAGAATGTTTATCTGTGACGCTGTTATCAGTATTTAGTTCTAACTGGCTTGGGAGGCGAAGTGTTCCAGATTTAGAATCCAGCCATCAGCCACGCCGAGCCATGCCAAGCTGCACAGCGTGGGCTTCTGTTAAGCAGGCCGACCATTCTTTTGGCAAAAAAATGCTCTAGAGTTCCGTAAAGTATGAGAACAAATTTTGTAGGATTAGAACTTGGAAAAAAATCGTAGACAAAGCACTTTAGTGAGACGTGAGAGAAAGAAAAATCACAAGAGAATTACCTGGTATTTGAACATGGACTCCGGTAGGATGAGTAGCCGTCTAGCCACGAGAGAACAGCGTACTATCGACTTAGCCAACTAGCACCCCTCAAAAAAAGGTGTTTTGTTGACATAGCCTTTAGTAACTGCACAGTAGACATGGATTGTGACACCCAGAAAAAAACGAGGTCGTGACACAGAAATTCCAGAGCTTAGATTTATTCTCTCTAGCAGGTACCAACTTTTTAGACAAACATACACACGGTCTCCTGCCATGTCTGGTGCACACTTGAACAACAATAACAAACAAACGAATACTTGTTACATGAAGTTAGTTTCAGGTATAGTTTTAAGGAACAATTTTTTATAAATAGGAAACTACGAGGCTTTGGTACGTGCGTGGGGAGAAAGACTTTTGCCCCCTTCCCGGACAGCGAGTGTTACTTTGTTTCGATGCAGAAGCGAGTAGTTTGTCCATCAACTGAAGCTTATAAATGGCTAGCCAGTCAGGTTCGTGCTACCGGTGTACTATGGTTTTGTCGACTATTGGTCTTGAAATTGGCCTCTCTCGCAAAGAGTATCGGATCTGCAGTATGTAATGTGCATTGGTTGTAGGTGCTAGGCTTTCTTCTCATTCGTTAGAGCAGAAAGAGCTGAACGCCGCTGGGGTCAAAAGGGATCCGCTCTGAGCAGAGCGCTGTCTCCCTTGCCCCGCGTCGGTCTGTCGGCAGATATCCGACTAAGGTTCAGTGAAGAAAGCTATCTGGTTGATCCTGCCAGTATTCATATGCTTGTCTCAAAGATTAAGCCATGGATGTCTAAGTTCACAGTCTCACAGTGAAACCGCGAATGGCTCATTAAATCAGTCAAGGTTCCTTAGATGCCATGATCCTACTTGGATAACTGTGGCAATTCTAGAGCTAATACATGCTTACCAATCTCCAACTCTCGTGGAAAGAGCGCTTTTATTAGTTCAAAACCGGGTAGATGAGAGTCATGTTTGGTAGCTCATCTACTGCTGCTGGCGAGATTCTTCAGCTGCCGTGCGTGGAGTGGGGCTCCTCCCGGTCAGTGAAGAAAGGTGCAAATGGGGTTGCCGTGCGGCATCATCATCATGTGCCGTGCCGACTGGCGTTGGCTATTATGCTTCTCCAGAGTACCCGATCCTTCATGCAGGCCATCAGCTCAATTGCTGATCTCCTCTCACACCATCCCGTCAGACTGTCCAGTATCATTTCTCTTGGTCTTCCTCTTGATCTTCTTCCTTCTATTTTTCCTGTTGTTATAATATTTTCAATGCCCCCTCTTCTCATTGCATGTCCTATGAAAGTACATTGTCTCTCTCTTATCTTTTTGACAAGGTTTTTTGTCTCTCCAGCTCTTCTCATACATTCTTCATTAGTTATTTTTGCTGTCCAGGGGATTCACAACATTCTTCTAATAAACCACATTTCTGCTGCTTCCAATGATTTTTGTGCAGACTTGCCTATTGTGCATGATTCACTTCCATATAACAAGATAGGTTCAATATAGCATTTTAGGACTCGTTTTCTAACATTCATTGATAAGGATGTGTTGGTTAATATGTTTCTCATTCTCTGAAATGCAGTCTTTGCTTGGCCTATTCTGTTCCTAATTTCTGTTCTGCATTTCCCATCTGAAGTTATTACTGCTCCAAGGTATTTGAATTTCTGCACCTGCTTTAGAATAGTTCCATTTAATTTAATACTGCATGCTGGTGGATTCTGTTTCTTAGATATAACCATAGTCTCTGTCTTTTTGATGTTCAAAGTAAGGCCTTTCTGTTCACTTTCTTTGGCGACTTTATCCAAGATATTTTGCAGGCGTTGTTGGTTCTCAGCTATCAGTACTATGTCGTCAGCATACCGAAGGTTGTTAATATTGTATCCTCCAATTTTTATGCCTGGTTCTGTGATGATTGTTCTTAGAATATTCTCGCTGTACAGAGAAAAAAGGTCTGGATATAGTACACATCCTTGTTGCACCCCTTGTTTTATAGGTTGATATTTTCCAATTCTATTTTCAACTCGAACTGCTGCTTCTTGCTGCCAGTATAGATGTTTTACAATCCTCAAGTCTTTGCCGTCTATATTGATGTCTTCAAGCATTTTAATAATTTCATTATGTGCCGTGCGGCACCACTATGGAAAAGGTGAAAGAAAGGAATAAGCGAAGTAAACAGTAGTCAAATTATGGCACCTCTGGTCTGGGGGTCGGCCACGTCCTAAGTGCACTCATTTTGGGCGAAATGCCTGAACTGTCTTAACCCAGGGGTGGAAGTCACTAGTGGCGAGGATTCGTCGTCCTGGACAAAAGCTCCGTCCATGTCACAACTAGGAAGGGTAGCGGCCACGACCACAAAATGCTTGAGTCGGAGATAGGCAACCACCTCTCACCCGGTGAGGACGTATGCGTATCCTAACCACACTGAGGTTTTCCGGTGAGAAAGTCCTACGCTGGACTGGATGGGCAACCACCTCTCACCCGGTGGTGATGCACGGGTATCTCAAAACACGTCAAGGTTTTCCGGTGAGAAAAACTGGTGCAACGAAAACCACGGTGTCACGCAATCCTACTTTTGAGACACCAAGAATACAGGCTCAAGCCCTGCTATACTCTGAACCTCTTGTGGTCCTCTCTGGGATCTCGTGTGGTCCTTTCGGGGATCTCGTGTGGTCCTTTCGGGGATCTCGTGTGGTCCTTTCGGGGACCACAGGTGTAAATTCAGTAGGATCACAGGGCGGTCTTGGTGGTAGAAGCGAACGAAGAAGAAGAATAATCCAGCAAATTGTTGTGCTCAAGCTCAAGGAAGCATATCAAAGCAAAACTTGGTGTAAGTACTTCAGAACTTACATGGAAGGGAGGAGTCATAGGTGTCACCAAACTCACCAGTAGGGAGCTATTTATAACTGAATTGAGCAAACCAATAGAGAGCTATTTATAACTGAATTGAGCAAACCAATAGAGAGCTATTTATAACTGAATTGAGCAAACCAATAGAGAGCTATTTATAACTGAATTGAGCAAACCAATAGAGAGCTATTTATAACTGAATTGAGCAAACCAATAGAGAGCTATTTATAACTGAATTGAGCAAACCAATAGAGAGCTATTTATAACTGAATTGAGCAAACCAATAGAGAGCTATTTATAACTGAATTGAGCAAACCAATAGAGAGCTATTTATAACTGAATTGAGCAAAGCAATAAAGAGCTATTTATAACTGAATTGAGCAAAGTCATAGAGAGTTATTTATAACTGAATTGAGCAAAGCAATAGAGAGCTATTTATACATGAATTGAGCAAAGCAATGGAGAGCTATTTATAACTGAATTGAGCAAAGCAATAGAGAGCTATTTATAAATGAATTGAGCAAAGCAATGGAGAGCTATTTATAACTGAATTGAGCAAAGCAATGGAGAGCTATTTATAACTGAATTGAGCAAAGCAATAGGGAGGTATTTGTAACTGAACTGAAAAGTTAAGAAAAGCTTAAATACGGGACTTTAACATTAGAGAAGAAAAAATATTGGATGCAGATGTCAAATCCAGTGACCAGTGAACTGACAAACATCAACTGAAGGAAAATTCAGTAGGAAGAGTTTAGTATGGCAAGGTGTTGCTGAAAAATTTACCCAGAAATTAGGTATTAAAACAGTCATCTACAGGACAGGATCAAGTTTGTAACCAGAAAGCATGTTACAAAGTAGGACCTCAGCATTTACAGACTCGACCAACACAGATTGTCATCGTGTGGACAAGTGTGGAGAATATATGACAGCAAGTCTGAGATTAGAAAGCATGGCTGGGAAGTCAGTCTCACAGATTGTCATCGTGTGGTCAAGTCTGGAGAATATATGACAGCCAATCTAAGACTATGAAGCATGACTGGGAAGTCAGTCTCACATGAGCTTTGTTTGTTCAGACATCAACCCCACGCTTTCTCTCAAATGTGACAGTTCACTTCAGCTTCTCATAGGCAGGAAGCTCTCTGATGTAGAGAACAAAAAACTCCTCAGATAATCAGCGAAGAACCTCTTCCCCGTCCATTTTAGACAAGCGTTTCGGGCTTTAACTTCTGACGCTCTAAGGTGGGCGGGCCCCTCTGGGTCATGACCCCCAGAGGTCTGTGAGTTGTTGGTTATAACCACTTCACCAGGCTGAAGACACTGTTGGAATGTTCACGTCTGTAACGTGACAACGTTTATAGATGTTTGTTCGGTGGATTTCGATTAGTTATCTTATATTACTGAGACCAAGTTCTTGACTGCGTTCCTAGTTAGCACCCTTGCTTGTCCAGCGCGTCACGCATAGCTATCTGTAAGGCACACATGGCGACATGGATAGCTGAGCGGTTGTTCTGCTGAAATATCTGGAGCACACAAAATCAGACCTGGAAGTAAAGGCAGCAGAATTGTCTGGAAGGATATCCGCAGTAACACTTTCATTATCATCAGGTGCCGTGCCGAATGGCGTTGGCTATTATGCTTCTCCAGAGTACACGATCCTTCATGCACGCCATCAACTCAGTTGGTGATCTCTTCTCACACCATCCCGTCAGACTGTCCAGTATCATTTCTCTTGGTCTTCCTCTTGATCTTCTTCCTTCTATTTTTCCTGTTGTTATAATATTTTCAATGCCCCCTCTTCTCATTGCATGTTCTATGAAAGTACATTGTCTCTTTCTTATCTTTTTGACAAGGTTTTTTTGTCTCTCCAGCTCTTCTCATACATTCTTCATTAGTTATTTTTGCTGTCCAGGGGATTCGCAACATTCTTCTAATAAACCACATTTCTACTGCTTCCAGTGATTTTTTCTGCAGACCGGCCTATTGTCCATGATTAACTTCTATATAATAAGTTATGTTCAATATAGCATTTCAGGACTCGTTTTCTAACATTCATTGATAAGGATACGTTGCATAATATGTTTCTCATTCTCTGAAATGCACTCTTTGCTTGGCAGTAACACTACACTACTAGTTTACTTTAAAGGACAATTACAACTTTTTTTGGACCGACATCATCGGTAGCAATGGGTTAACTCTTTTAAGTATTTCGACAAGATTAATTTGAGTAAACTCCCTTGTTTGTGCACTTTTATTGGTAGGGGAATTTTGAGGACTTGAACACGGAAAAAACAACATTAATGATACTTCCCAATTAGGTAAAATATATGTAAAAGAAACAGCAGTTGAAGAAGTAAACCAATCTGTATACCTCGGCAACTACATAGACCAGGATGGTGACGTTAGAAAGGAAGTCAGAAGTGCAAAAGCGGCATTCACCTTCAAGAATCTTGAGAACATATAGCATTCAAAAGTGTACGAAAACCAAGCTAAGATTATTCAGTTCAAATGTAATATCCACCCTCATTTATGCATGCGAAAGCTGAAAAACAAGTAACGAAATAGACAACAAATTAGACTCTTTTGAAAACAAATACCTAAGGAAAATACTCGGTATAAAGCGGAACGAATTCAAGAATAGCGCAGATGAGGGAACAGCATGTCTCATGGGTGATCAGAAAAAGGAGATGCATATATGTCGGTCACGTGATGAGAAGAAACAATCGGAGAACCCCATAACAAGCTATCAAGTGGAACACAATAGGCCGAAGAAAAAGAGGTCGATCACATGAAACTCTGAAGAAGACATTGAATGAATGAATGATCTTTATTTGGTAAAGAATTGGGCACGCATGCCAGAATTACATTCTGCCCCTCATCATTCCATCTTTCATTCTTCCCACACACTTGATTTAATACAAGTATACAAATTACATTAGGAAAAAAAAACATATCAAAAGAGTGTAAGATTAAACTCTTACATTCAAAGAAAAAGAGAAGAAGTAATTAACCTAATAAAATAGCACTCTCACACAGACGTATACATAAACAAAAATACATTGTCAGTACAGATCTTCTAACATAAGTTTTTAACAAACATTAAAATAATTTCTAACAATATCTAACAAGTTACTTTTCGAACTATGTCATTTTAGTACTTGATGGCTGGCGAGTCATGTGTTGAGAGAGTGCTGGTTTAGTAGGCATAAAATCCTTTGATGAGGTTGAAAGGCTCGACGAAAACAGGAAAACTTGGTGAACAACCATGCATGCCCTATGCGACGTTTAACGGCACGGGAAGGATGTAACATGTAGGAATTTTTAGTTTGTACTTTGAACACTAGTCGATCTGCGGTCTGTATACAGAAATGTGAAACTTTATATTCTTTGCTTTCGCAAAAAAAAAAAAATTAACTAAGTCATTCAAATTCTTTAGGAGGAAAAATTAGTTTTGTTCGCTGCTGTTTCTTGAAACTGGCTTGATAATTTTATCTGTCCCACGGGAAATCTCGCCACAAAAAGGAAGGGTAGGAAAGAACAAAAATACATTAACGGGCAGGCCAAGTGGCACAGGGAGAAGAAAAGCAACTGAACTCATTGGAACACCAAACACTCTAAATGGAGATGTATCATGATCAGGTCTCATCGACACAGCATCAAATGAAAGAATGAAGAACAAATGCGCCAAACCAAAAATTCGGAGACGGCACAGGATGATGGTGAGTAACGAGACGGGATGGTCTATGGGCGGGGCTAAGACAGGGGCACCTCGCGAGGTCAGCGTCATTGCGCATGCGTGGTTACCTTTCGGCAGAAGTAATGGCAAACTTCGGTACCCCCAGTCAGAAGTCGGGGGAAACTTGCGATCAGTTTCTGTGAAATCTTTCGTTTACCGGATTATTTTGTGCAAATTCAGTAATGTGTGGATAATACTTTCATTTCGTGGTAGCCTGGTTTGGTTTACTTAAATCTGTGAACAATGTCGAAGTCGAGGAAAGAAGAGTATGAGAAACTTCGAAGTTTGATCAATCAATGGAACATAGACCACTACGATATATTTGAACTAAGCCAACCGAACGATGTAAGCCTTTTATCTTCCTTGATTTCTTCGTTTAGTATAGTTTTATATATTATAAGTACCGATTTAAAGAGTTAAATATTCCAGGGGTGGGTTTGTAATAAACTTCAGCCCTGGTCACGCCAGCGCTTACCTGTGTATAGAGGACACAGGTGACACAAATTTTTAGCGTCAACAATCCAAGATGGCCGTGCTTGCTGTAACAGCCATCCACAAACTCTACCGAAGACTAGGTTTAGCCGTTTATTTGTTATCTTAGAGTATGAAAGCCAAATGTTTAAGGAAAGTATATTGGTTTAAGAAATGCTAAATACGGCAAACGAGGAAACCCGTAGAAGTAGATGAAAGTTTTTTTTTGAAAGGGGGGGGGGGGGGAAGAGTCAGAATGTGTCACCGTATAGGCAGTTCCGTGTGAGGGTGGGGCGTGTGAAAGGATACGAGATAGATTTCTGTAGTAAACGTGGATGATTCACTTTTAAGTAATTTCCGTGGGATTACCCCCAAACATTTGATGAGCCAAGCACTGGCCCCTTTGTTTACTTAAAACTGAAACAGTTTAAAGACCTGTTAATGATGGTTGTCAGTGAGGTAGATCTTTATGAGTTTATACAAGATTTGTGCGTTTGTAACGGGTACCTTATCTTTGACGATTGTCAGGCGGCAGTGCCGAAGGAAAAGCAGTCCAAACATTGTTAAGTAGTTGTGCTTAAACAAATAAAAAAGCACAATTTAAAGATTGTCAAGTGATTATGTTAAAAAAAATTTAAAGCACAATTTAAAGATTGTCAGGTGGTTATGTTAAAAAAAAATGAAAAGCACAGTTTAAAGATTGTCAGGTGGTTATGTTTAAAAAAATTTAAAACACAATTTGAAGATTGTCAGGTGATTATGGGGGATTGGCTAGTGTAGTGCACTTGTCTAGCAACTAAGTGGTCGAGGGTTCGAATCCCCACCTGAGTGAGATTTTTTTTTTCTGACCAATACGACCCTGAGGTTGACCCGCCTCGTAAAATGGGTACCAGAGAAAATCTTGGAAAGAAAAGCAGCGTGGAGAGGAACTGGCCACCCTATCTCATACGCTGATGGTCCAGCATAATGAGTTCTCTATCGCTTCATCCCCTACGGCATTTACTATGGGACTATCTTTACCTTGTCTTTTACCAGGTGGTTATGCTTAAAAAATGTTTAAAAAGCACAATTTACAGATTGTCAGGTGGTTGTGCTTAAAAAAGATTTTTTAAAAAAATACAGTTTAAAGATTGATATTTGTGCTAAAATAACCAGTTTTAAGATTGTCAGATGGTTATGGTAAAGTTTTAAGATTGTCAGATGGTTATGGTAAAAGGGCAACACAGTTATCAAGGTAAATAAAAGATCTGGTCCATTCCCTGTACAACCATCCTTCAAACTCCTGAAAGCAGACTGTTGTGCCAACCTGTCAGTGGACATTGAGCTGTTCTCCAACACTGATGGTGGCTGCCAAGAAACTTTAGATGTTGAATATATTCATCCTTCCTTTCATTTAGTTCTGTGCCAATCTTTCAGAATCATTGGCTCCAAGGAACCCAAGATTTCTTTTAAACAAGTCAAAGAATAATCATTTTTGAGAAATTTTCAAGACACTTGTCATAATTAGAGCTAGTCTGTATATTATAAGTACCGATTTAAAGAGTTAAATATTCCAGGGGTGGGTTTGTAATAAACTTCAGCCCTGGTCACGCCAGCGCTTACCTGTGTATAGAGGACACAGGTGACACAAATTTTTAGCGTCAACAATCCAAGATGGCCGTGCTTGCTGTAACAGCCATCCACAAACTCTACCGAAGACTAGGTTTAGCCGTTTATTTGTTATCTTAGAGTATGAAAGCCAAATGTTTAAGGAAAGTATATTGGTTTAAGAAATGCTAAATACGGCAAACGAGGAAACCCGCAGAAGTAGATGAAAGTTTTTTTGTTGAAAGGGGGGGGGGGGGGGGAAGAGTCAGAATGTGTCACCGTATAGGCAGTTCCGTGTGAGGGTGGGGCGTGTGAAAGGATACGAGATAGATTTCTGTAGTAAACGTGGATGATTCACTTTTAAGTAATTTCCGTGGGATTACCCCCAAACATTTGATGAGCCAAGCACTGGCCCCTTTGTTTACTTAAAACTGAAACAGTTTAAAGACCTGTTAATGATGGTTGTCAGTGAGGTAGATCTTTATGAGTTTATACAAGATTTGTGCGTTTGTAACGGGTACCTTATCTTTGACGATTGTCAGGCGGCAGTGCCGAAGGAAAAGCAGTCCAAACATTGTTAAGTAGTTGTGCTTAAACAAATAAAAAAGCACAATTTAAAGATTGTCAAGTGATTATGTTAAAAAAAATTTAAAGCACAATTTAAAGATTGTCAGGTGGTTATGTTAAAAAAAAATGAAAAGCACAGTTTAAAGATTGTCAGGTGGTTATATTTAAAAAAAATGTAAAACACAATTTGAAGATTGTCAGGTGATTATGGGGGATTGGCTAGTGTAGTGCACTTGTCTAGCAACTAAGTGGTCGAGGGTTCGAATCCCCACCTGAGTGAGATTTTTTTTTTCTGACCAATACGACCCTGAGGTTGACCCGCCTCGTAAAATGGGTACCAGAGAAAATCTTGGAAAGAAAAGCAGCGTGGAGAGGAACTGGCCACCCTATCTCATACGCTGATGGTCCAGCATAATGAGTTCTCTATCGCTTCATCCCCTACGGCATTTACTATGGGACTATCTTTACCTTGTCTTTTACCAGGTGGTTATGCTTAAAAAATGTTTAAAAAGCACAATTTACAGATTGTCAGGTGGTTGTGCTTAAAAAAGATTTTTTAAAAAAGTACAGTTTAAAGATTGATATTTATGCTAAAATAACCAGTTTTAAGATTGTCAGATGGTTATGGTAAAAGGGCAACACAGTTATCAAGGTAAATAAAAGATCTGGTCCATTCTCTGTACAACCATCCTTCAAACTCCTGAAAGCAGACTGTTGTGCCAACCTGTCAGTGGACATTGAGCTGTTCTCCAACAGTGATGGAGGCTGCCAAGAAACTTTAGATGTTGAATATATTCATCCTTCCTTTCATTTAGTTCTGTGCCAATCTTTCAGAATCATTGGCTCCAAGGAACCCAAGATTTCTTTTAAACAAGTCAAAGAATAATCATTTTTGAGAAATTTTCAGGACACTTGTCATAATTAGAGCTAGTCTGCTAAACAGATTTATAGGAATAGTAACTTCTAGAGATGAAACAAATGGGTATGAATTAGAGCAAAAGTTGAAGTTGGACAGGTTTTTGTCTCTGAATGAAAGGAAATTGAAGAATACTCAAGATCGGGTCTAATGGATAATTTTTTCTTTACCTCTAGGCATGTTTTTTTTGCTATGTATATCTTTATACATATTTGCTGCGTATACCCCCAGACAGCATCACACTTTCATGTGCTGAAGGTCATGGAAAATACAGGCCTAACACTGTATACCCAATATGCCTTAATGGCATGGAAGCAGGAACTTTACCTTACACTCAGACATGCTGTTCTGTACACCTTTATTACATATTTGCTGTATATGCCCCCAAACATGCTGGCCTTTACACATTTATACATATTGCTGTGTTTGCCCCCAAACATGCTGCCCAGTACACCTCTAGTGTGCTGTCAGGTCAAGGAAGTTGGCCAGGCGTGATGTTGACCACATCACCCTCTAGTGTGCTGTCAGGCCAAGGAGAATGTGGACATTATACCATAACTCATAGTGTCTCCATGTTACAATAGGGCAGCCACCACCACAATGAATGTATTTGGTAACCAAAGTAAGGTAGCAAGAGCATCCAACTACCTGCCGCAGTTACATAACTACATCTAACAGCATGTACTCAAATATAAGGCGTATGTGATTTATGTCACTTCAGTTATGTGACAGTTACGATTCAACAGCCTCTTTGTAAATCTTTGACACATTTAAAGCTGGCCCAAAGATTGCATGACTAAATATGAATAGATTGTATCAGCAAATGTTAATACAGGGTTATGCATTTGCAGAATTTTGTTACAGTGAGGGCAGATTGAATAGAAAGGCAGGAAATGATCCTTAAAGATTGTTTGATATGAAGAGGGTCCCAGTGTCAAAGAATTATGTGATCAGATAAAGAAAGGATAGGTTGGTAACATTACACATTCACATGGTATAAAATACAATATTTTTTTTTTTATTGCTTTGTTGTGCTTGTGAAGAATTCAGTTTAAATTTTGTGGTTGAAATTAGGAAGCATAGTATTAGTTGCAGTATGGTTTAAAAGAGGCAGACCGTGTGAAACTCTGAAGAGGCCATTGTTAAGAGAGGCCAAATTAACAGGCATAAAATCCCTTGTTGAGTTTGAAAGACTCGCTAAAGACAGGAAAAATTGACGAACTACTTTGCGAGCCCTATGTGACATTTAACGGCACAGGAAGGATATAAGATATGATTAGATGGTTTAAATGTGTGATACAGTACAGTGTCCCAGCAAACAAACAAAACAACAAATGCACTTTGAATTGATATATAACAGCAGTGTGTTCTCCCAGCACATTTAGATTTTACAAGAAATTGTTTTTTAATACTTTTTTTTAAGAGAAAATGTGATTTGTAATTTGATTTGCAAGTGAGGGGCGTTCAAAGTTCTGATGTGGTTTTTATTTTTTGTTTGTTTGTTAGGGCAGGCACTTTTTTTTTGGATGAAGTAATGTACATTGTGATGAACTGCAGAGTTTTTGTTGATAAAGTTATTTTCCGCAGATGTAGACTGTTAGTGAATTAATTCTGGAGCTTTTGTCACTGTCAGATTGATAAGCTTGTTCACACAGGACATGAGTACAGAAACCAGAATGTACATTTTATTCTGGGTGTAGCTTTGTAAAAATAGTCTTTCTTGTGTTGAGTTGTGGCTGACATTAAGCTCAATGTTTCATAATGACACCAGATTAGTGAGGTTGTTTTCTGAGACTACTGCTTTGTTTTTCTATACTTCTTTCTTGTTTGGTTTGTTTTTCAGCATTTCTTATTTCATTTGTTCTTGATCAGAAACTGTTGAGTTTTATATGTTAGGCAGGTTGTATTGAGCTTTATATCATAGAGCTGTGTACATGTTAATAGAACTTTACATTGTTAGCCTATGTACATGTTACATCATAGACATGTGCAGATGTTAATAATGACTTTTTTTCTTATTTGAAGATAGTGCAAATGAAGATAGGTGTTAAAATGTTTAGGGAAGTTGCTGAACATCATTTTGTTTTGTGCATTTTCCTGGTTGGCCTGAGGAGCTGCTGTAGAGAAAGTGCCCCATCTATGTTGCATTAACCCATCTCTCAACTCTGTCTGTCATCTACAAAAGAAAATTGAGCTCCATCTGTCTACAAGTCTAGCAGAGTTGCTGGGAATGCCATAAGATTTGTAATAATAAACCTTGTTATCACTTGACATAGGGTTCCTCCTTCTGAGTCTTTCAGGCTGAGTCAGTTCCTCTGGCCACCCACATGGCAGCAGGTGTGATAGGCACATATAATACTGTTTACTGTCATATGATATTAGATGAATCTAACCAGATGGGTTGTGTATTCTGTACAGGCTGTAAGCTGTAGTTGTGCTATACATGGTAAGCTGTCTGTGCTAGGTAGGCTGTAGCTAGTAGTAGGCTGATTGAGATAAGCCTGCCGTTGCTTGCAGCTTACATGTAGGTGTGTAAAGTTGTGGGGTTAGTTTTCATCATGTGAAGCTGGGGTCAGAAATTGTTTTCATCTATCAGCTGAAGTGTTTTCATAAACAGTGATAACACACACAATGTTTATATACAAACATGATAGCACACAGCAACAACAAAAATGTGACTCAGGTGCATGTAAAATTCTGATTTGATCTTGCACTGATTTCAAGAACCTATGTGTAACAAAAATAATAAAATGTGTGTTTGTTTCTTTTCAGTTTTAGACCCAGGCTGAAAATAACTACTTCTGTGTGATGTGTGAAGAGAGTAATCATAGATCTTGTCATTGATGTTAATGTTACTTATTTCTAGAATTTGTTGTCATCCACAAGCATTTGCTGTTTAGTTTTTGTGAGCATTTTTCAGAGTGTCTTATTCTTGTACTTTCAGGAGCTGGAGTTTCATGGCGTCGTGAGGTTTTTCTTTCAAGGAGGTATTGGTGCCAGCGTCATCACAAAATGTATCAGAGTTTCCAGCACAGCCAGCACAAGAGAAGTGATTGATGTGTTGATAGAAAAGTTCAGACCAGACATGAGGATGCTCAACCAGAACAAGTATGCTCTCTATGAAGTACATGTCAATGGAGGTGGGTAGTGTCTTGGTTGTAAGTTGCTTGACATATCTGACAGTGTTAGCTTCCTGTATTATTAGGTGACTGTCAAGCCAGCCACAAGTCAACAAGTTTGACATGGACCTTGTGTTCTTTCAGTCAGAAAAGTGAGCTTTGATTTATGGTGGTGGAATCTGCTGAGACATCTGGTCTTCTTGGGTCCGCTCTGATTCTTAAAGCAAGCCACTGTAATCCACTCTCGTTTCAACGCACTGCCTATACTTCCACATTACCACAGTCTTGGCCACAAAGAACAGCAGCATGCACTTCTTAGGAAAGCAGAACAGGAATCAAGAACAGTGAAAATTTACTGGTTCCATACCCATTTTCTGTGGTTATAGTAATTACTTGTTGTGGGTGCTTTATCTGCCATGAGATTTCAGACCAAGAAAAGATGAACATTTTGTGATTCTCAGTGGCAGAGGTGGCCAAACTGTTGTTTGCGAGCCACATGTGGCCGTTTGACATGTTTGCTTGTGGAAGTGTGTTGGCTAAGATTCTTTTTTTTTTTTTTTAACATCATGATTAATATAATAATAAAAAAATTGTTAAGCTTTTTTTTTAACTGTGCTTAACTGGGAGTCTGGTGAATTGAAACATAATTTTAGTGTTCATAATTTAAGAATTTAAATGCTGTTTTTAATGGTAGATTTGAGTCAAGGATTAAGTAAATTTTGGTTCAACAAGGGTTACGGAACAACTGTGCTGGGGAATCAGTAGTCTTACAGACTGATGCAGACAGTCAATCAATATTTCTGCTTACTAGTATTTGTTTTTTACATAAATTTTATGTAAGAGAATGTGCATGTACAGTAAAAATGTGTATGTAGTGTTTCTTCATGTCTAGTGGCTGTGAAACATGTGAAGTTTATTATATGTCTCTTGTCTTAAGCAAGTTTGACCACCCCTGCTCTGTGGAGTGATAGAACTTGAGGTCTCCAATCTCCAATTTTGCATGTCCCTTGCGGAACTTTGCCTCCCAAACAGCACTCCTGTAGGCCTCTCGGTTGTGAGCAAGATGGCCTGCTGCTGCTGCATCCATTTCCAGATCATCAACGATGTCTTGCAGCCATCTTCGTTTCGGTCTTCCTCTTTTTCTTTTTCCCATTATGTATCCTTCCAATACGGTTTTCTCTAAATTATCATGACGTTTAATGTGGCCAAAATATTTAAGTTTTCTCTCTTTAATCCTCTTTACTAGCCAGCCTTCTTCAATATTAAGCTCTTGTAGTATAGATATATTTGTTCTTTTTTGTGTCCACGATATTTGGAGAACTCTTCTATAGCATTTACATTCAAAGGCATTTATGTGCTTCTCAGCTGTTTTGTTAAGTGTCCAGGTCTCACAGGCATATGTTGCGATAGGAAAGATGCATGCCCTTAAAAATCTTATTTTTGTGGTTCTGTCTGCTCCTCTCCACAGATTCTTTATTTGTTTTACTTTCTGAAGAGCAATAGATGTCCTCCTTTTAATTTCCCTCATTGTATCTCCATTATTAGTTAGTAGTGATCCAAGATATTCAAAACTCTCCACTTCTTCCAGTTTTTCCTCATTGATACATATTTCAGTTGCCTTGTTTGTTTTGTCAGTTGTCATCACTTTAGTTTTCTTTGCATTAAGATAGAGGTTCTGCTCTTCGCTGTTCTTGCGGACTGACATAATTAGTTTTTCCATTCCTTCTTGTGTTGTGGACAGCAATACTGTGTCATCAGCATATCTAATCTCTGGTATTTCATAACCTCCAACTGTTATGGCATCGTAATATACTTTGTCTACATCTTCTCTAACATTCCTCATTATATTTTCAGTATACAAGTTAAATAAGTAAGGTGACAATATGCACCCCTGACAGACCCCTTGTTTTATGTCAAACCAAGTTGTTGTTTCACCATTTATTCTTACTGCTGCTTGTTGGTCTAAATACAGCAGTGATGTTAATTGTATCAAATGTGTTGGAAATCCCATTTTTTCCATTATTTCCCAAAGTTTCTGGTGTTGTACACAATCAAATGCCTTTGAGTAGTCTATAAAGGATAAATATAGATTCACATTAAACTCCCTGCATTTCTCTATTATCAATCTTAGATTGAATATATGATCTCTTGATCCTCTTCCTTGCCTGAAGCCAGCTTGGATCATATTGACTTCTTCTTCTATTTTCTTTCGAAGTCTACCCATTATGATTTTTAACAGAATTTTACTAGCATGACTAATCAGGGCAACAGTTCTGTAGTTGGTGCATAATTTCAGGTTACCCTTTTTTGGCAGTGGTATGAATACAGTTCTTTTCCATTCTTTTGGCCAAATACCTGAATGCCATATCTTTTTACATAGTGCATGATAGATTGTTGCACACTCCTTTCCTCCTGCTTTAATAAATTCAGCGGTTATCTCATCACATCCTGGTGATTTACCATTTTTCAGACTCTTTATTGCCCATAAAACTTCTTCCATTGTCGGCTCGGGTTCTTTCTCCTCCAATAATAATTCACACTGTTGATTTCTGCTTCCACAGTCGGTTGTTTCATACATTCTTTTGCAATATTCCTTCCATCTTTCCAGAATTTCCTCTGTCTCTGTCAGGGTATTCCCCATCTCATCACAAATTACATTTAGCTTAGGTGTGACATTTCTCGTCAATGTCTTCATTTCTTTAAACATTTCACTATCTCTTCCACACCTCTGATGTTCTTCTATTCTTTCACAACAATCTTGTATGTATTGTTTTTTGTCTTTTCTTATGTTTCTTCGTACTTCGAACTTGAGGCACCACAACTTTTTTGAACTTGAGGTAGCAAACAGAATTGAGATAATTACTTTAAAACACATTCCAAAATGTCTGAATATTCGTTGTAAAGTTGTGGTGCCAGGTCCCTGGACAATCTGGGTTCATCATGATGTGAGTTGCTAACCCTGAGATGTTTTATCAAGTCTGCACCTGTTTTTTCTGGCCTTCACGGTGCTCTGCTAGAATCTCCCAAACCAGTTTGCTGGGAACAGGTCCACATTTATGTCCTCTAGACAAGATTTATGATATCTTTCTGCTTCCTTTATTGCATGCCATGTCATTTATAAACGTTTCCAGTCAAGTTCTCTTTCCGTCTTCATGATTATCTATCAGGTTTTAGTTGCAGGAAAGTTGGTGATTGGGCTTCTTGTACTCCAGACAGTAGACAGCGCATAGTTGGACATTGATTACAACTTTTGGCTTCTCTGCAGACATTTTAAATAGCAGTTGCCAAGACACCAGCAGTTGTAGCAGTGTAAAAATCTTATTTACAGGCCAGTGCAGAGCAGCAAGTTGTTTAAGAGCAGATGTTAATTGAACCATTTGGTGCACATTTAAATCTCAGTAGAGACAGTAGTGCACCTTTGTATTAGAGAATTTGGAATTTAAATACCAAATTGTTGTCAGAATTTGAAAACTTACCAGGTTTTGTGTAATGCCAAGTTTGCACTTGATCTTGTGATGACTTCATGTTTGGCTGTCTAAACCATTTTTGTGGCTTGCGCGGATGGTCAACATCTTATTTGTAGTGTGGCAGTACTTAGAGAGATTGGTTGAGTCCAACAATGACTCTACTCAGCCATCATGCCAGTTTAAGCTTCAGTGTTTTGTCAAGTTCTGTTAGGATTAGTAAAATTTAGTTCATTTAAAAAAAAAACAATTAAACATTCTTTACCTTTAGCTGGCATCTGTATATTTGGTCATAGAGTTTAAAATTTGAAGTTGCTGTTTTTTATGTTGTCACTGAACATTTTCTTCCTCATGCTGTGGTTTTGTTACATGGAACCTTTAGATGTAAGGAGTCTCGAAGTTGTTGCTTCACGAGTGGTCAGTGTATTGTTGTCTCGTGACTGGACAGTTATTTCTCTTACTGGAATCTGAGTTTATGTTGTGTGTCATTTTGTATCTTCATTGGTTGGTGTTACGTCTGTTATGTATCATTTTGTTGATCTTCATTGGTTGGTGTTATGTATGTTATATGTCATTTTGTTGATTGTCATTAGTTAGTGTTGTCTGTCATGTGTCATTTTGTTGATCGTCATTGGTTGGTGTTGTGTCTGGCCTGTGCCAAGATCATGAAAGAAGTCTGTTATCTTCCCAGTGTTTATCATGTATTCTCATAGCTCCAGTTCTGTATTTCAGTGTCTCTTTCTTGAGCACAACTTTATTATCATCTTAGTTATATAATTATGTGTATGCGTCATAGCTTGGACAGTGCATTGAGAGATATACTTGCCTGAGATAAAGTCCAGGTTAGACAGAACTGAGTTAGCAGTTTTCTCAGTTCTGTAGATGCTTGAAATCATTCCTGAATTTGAGTTCATTGACACTGTGGAAGTTTTCGTTTCTCCCTTCTCTACTTCATTACAGTCTGACATTTTTGCCTGTGTTCATGTTCTGTTTTCTCTGTCTCAGACTAGTGTCGTTTGGTTTTGAGATATTTTCTGAAAGCTGACCTTTCAACTAAATGCCATTATTCAGGAGACATTTCCTGTTTATCTTTTTCTTCCTTTTCTCCCAAAGTGGAAACCCCACGTTTTCAAACGAGGCCGCGTATTTTATATTTCTAGCCCTTTCCTGTTATGTTTTTGTTTAGTTTAGTTTTGTTTTGGTCATAAAAGCGGAAATTCTTCTCTGATTTCTTTAGTTAGTGAAAGCAGCTACTAATTGTAGGCATTTCATAAAAGCGAAGTGTCGTAAAACGAACTACTGAAAAGAGGGTATATCTGTAATTTATGTCATACATTTTTACACGTAGATAAGAAAGTTAAAAACATTTGTTCCTGTTTCTTGGTTATTGTGTGGCATTGAGATGTGTGAGACCTTCATAAAACTAACGGTAATATGTCCAAGTTATGTCCACGATCAGCTGAACACAAGATAACCAAAGATGCCATCTTACTGCAGTGTTTTAATAAATCAGTTTTCTGTGTCGTTCACCAACATGCTTCTCCATTTTGTCTGGTCCTTTGTATTCATAATTAGTGGAGTTAAGTTTCTTGTCTCGAGGCCGCTTGGTCAGATATCTTTCTGTTTCTCTCTTTTTTTCTTTCTGCCTTCCTATCTCCTGCTCATGACATGAGACAAGAAATTTTGATGATCTTTTCCTTATAGTTTACATTAATGTTGGCAGTAGCTTCTTCCAGAAATTCTTTCTTTAAGAAATTCCTGACAGGGAAGTAATTTTAGTGTGTTTCAGTACGGAAATAAAAAGATAATAATCAGTTTTATTTTCTTTCGTGACAAGCGGAAAAGATAGCACTTATGATAGTTTGGAGAGCACTTGTTTGGGGGGTGGGGGGGGGGTGAATGAAGAAATGTGAATGATACATGAGTAACAGTGTAACATGAAACAGCAACAGTTATCTTTTTTCTTAACCATATTCATTGTAGTGATATATAGATTCTTCTTCTTTTTTTTAATCGCTACTCCCATAAATCAGAATTTTTAACCCCCCCCCCCCCCCGCTCTCTCTCTCTTCCCCCCTCCCCTCTCAACCACATCTCTCAAACACTTTAAAATGTTGCCTTTCTGTGTAGTCTAGTCCATTGCTTGCCATGGTTATATGTTTGTTTTCTGTGTTGAGCAGTTCCTTAAGATAAGTGCTGTTCCATCTAAAGGTTATATCATGAAGAAGGCGCGCAGCCCAGCTGTTGGGCTGTGTACAGTTCACTTTCTGCTTTACTGCTTTGTGATGCTGTCTTCCAGCAGTTTTGTCAGCAGCAGGTCGCTTGCCAGGAAGTTGTAGATTGTGGGGGATGTCCTGATACAGCAGACAAGAACACAAGTGCTGTTATCCATGTTATCTAGGTCACTCTAGCATCTATTTTATCATAACTAGAGATAGACAACTCCATGTCTTCGTGTGTCTGTCTTTAGCTTATCAAATATGTACTCGAGTCTGGTCACAACCTTTGCTCGGTCCACACGTTGGCAGGCACATATTCATTGTAGTTGGTGGTGTAAATGTTGATTCTGCTTCCTCGCTTGTAGTTCACCTACACCAACCATCTTCTTTATCAGTTTGACTGTAATTATTGTGTGAGAGTGTACAGTCATTCATTCATTCGTTTGCATGTCCCCTGCGGAACTTTGCCTCCCTAACAGCACAGCTGTAGGCCTCTCCGCTGTGAGCAAGATGCCCTGCTGCTGATGCATCCATTTCCAGATCATCAACGATGTCTTGTAGCCATCCTCGCCTTGGTCTTCCTCTCTTTCTTTTTCCCATTATGTACCCTTCCAAGGCGGTCTTCTCTAGATTATCATGACGTTTAAGAGTGTAAAGTAACTACTCTTATTTGTTCCATGTATTGAAGCATATATTGTTGAATGTTTCTAAGTTTGTGTTACTAGTACTATATTGATATGAGTTACGATGAAAGTTGAGAGATGAAGGACAGAGTTTCACACGATGCAGTTTCACTCTTTAAAGTTACAGTTCGGTTCTTCTTCTTCTTCCTGTCTCTCTCTGTCTCTCTGTCTTTCTCTTTATCACTCTCTGTCTCTCTCTGTGAATCTCTCTCTATCTCTCTGTCTATCTGTCTCCCTGTCTCTCTGTCTCTCCCTCTCTGGTCTCTCTCTCTCTCTCTCTCATTTGTGATCTGTATTTTATGGGTCTGATCCATGAATCCAGTTTTTTTTTCTGATATCCCCTGACAACTGTGTATACAGTGTAATCCAGTATGCCTTGCAGTGGAGGCAGCTAATTTCATTCTGAGGCAGCAGGTTTTTCTCAACACAACCTGTTCCAGCGCCTTTTTGTACATCTGGATTGTCTGGAGGGTGACGGCAGCAGGAGCCGATTTCACTGCGTTCAGTCATAGAGACCGCACCACAATCTAATCGTTCAGTCCAGTCCATCTTCTTCGTATATGTGTCAGTTTGTAAGCAAAAGCGGGCCCAGATTAAATTCTTGGATTAAAGTACTCTGCACTGTCTGTGAAAGATAAGCCCGGGCAGGAGTGTGGGAGGTGAAGCTGTCACTAGAATCAGAGTACAGACACAAGTTCCTGACCTGTCATCACACGGAGCATGTGCAGACATAGGCTTTCACCATCACATCAGTGGAGGAGCATACGTGAGTTCTGGTTTATCTGGACACGTAGAAATCACTGTAGTCACTAAAGATCTGATAGGAGCAGCCGCCGAAGACATCAGTCTCCTGTTTCCAGCCAGATAAAACAGCGCTTAGACTGAGGCGGCCACTCAAAGTATTCTGTACTGTATTCTTATTTATAGAGAGACAGAAGAGTTACCCCAGTGGCATGACACACAGGCATGTTGTGTTAGTCTGTGTGTGGTAAGGTCTGTATTTAAGTCAGGCAACCTCGTGCCTGCAGCAGGGTTTAATTGGATCGAACTATCGGCATTCGCCTCGACGGATCAGCACGCTAACCACTTTGCCACATAAACCCCCGTTTATTCTTTAGAAATCGTGTCAAACTGACCGTTTGTGTAGCCACGACCAGCCCTGGTCTCCTATGGAGGGCTGGGTCTGGTATGAGATGATGTTCTTGTGTTGTTCCAGGTGTATAGATTGGTAGAATTACTATGTCGGTTAATGGAGCAACAGATTTGAGATGTTTACCTTTAACATACCAGCCGTTTCTTAGATTAAGTCTATGCGTCAGTCTGTCACTTATCAGCCGTTTCTTAGATTAAGTCTATGCGTCAGTCTGTCCCTTATCAGCTGTTTGTTCAAGTTTATGCGTCAGTCTGTCACTTATCAGCTGTTTGTTAGATTAAGTCTATGCGTCAGTCTGTCCCATATCAGCTGTTTGTTAGATTAAGTCTGTGCGTCAGTCTGTCCCATATCAGCCATTTGTGAGATTAAGTATGTGTGTCCGTCTGCCCTTTATCAGCCGTTTGTCAGATTAGGGCTGTGCGCCAGTCTGTCCTTGCATCTGTAGTGTGAGATTGTCAGAAAATTTCAGTGACTTCCTCTCTGTCATGAACTTGTAGAATGTTGAGCCAAGAGCTTGCCTCAGTTTTCTTGTGTCTGTAATTTTGTTTTAGTTTTGGAAATTTGATTCCAGTTTTCGTGCACATGCAGCCATTCTGCTGGTAGTTTATCACTTGTCTACACACACGAAGGTCCTTGTTGTGCAGACATTGGACGTGCGCCATTTTCGTGATTAACTTTCTTCGTTTATTATTAATGTATTGTGCCAGGCGGGAAACTTCCCCAGGAGAGCAGAACAACCATACAGCTACTCAGATCATCAGACAAATGACCATCTTCCTTCAGAAAAGTATTTCAGTTGCTTTTAACTTGCAAACACTTTGTCCTCTCCTCACGCGTACCTCTTTCTGTCTCTTTCCTCCCTCCTTACACAGGCGCCTGAGTGTCTCTCTCTCTCTCTCTCTCTGTCTGTCTGGACCGCTGTGTTAAAAGCAAAGAACCGTGTATTTGAACATTCTGTAGTCTGTTCTCGTTGTCTGCTGTACTATACCAGGTACAGACTTCCCACCATGCTGCTGCTATAATCAGACGTTGTGTTTGATATAATGTAGCATATATTCAAGTACAGACTTCCCACCATGCTGCTGCTATAATCAGTTTGATATAATGTAGCATGTATTCAAGTACACAAGTGCGAGTCTTTTATATATTTTTTTTAATGAGTGTTTTAAATTAGACTTTATAATAGTGAGATGAGCTGGAAGTAAACTTACGGCTTCTGCTTCAAGTTCACTCCCACAGATTAGGTCCTCATGGGGTGGGCACTCTTGTGGTATAAGTTGTGAAGTGTGGCTTCCACTCGAGCAAGACTTTTATTCTTGTGGGATGTTTAAGTCGATAAGTGATCTTGTTATCTTCAGCCAGTCTCTGCCTTGAGACAAGACAGGATCTTGTTCTAGTGACTAGGTCATGTTCACTGTTTATGTTCGGTGTCTTCTTCCTCGCAGCAGATTGTGCCAGGTATTGTCTTCAGTGTTATCTCAGCCGCTTGTCTTATCATAGGTTAGGGCACTTCACTTTCTTGTCTTGTCATACCCAGGGTTTCTTGACTGAACCCTCTCTCTCTCTCTCTCCCAACCACCCATCCATATACACAGTCATCCTCAGGTAGCATGCCACTCTCTTCAACTTCCTGTCATTAAATTCTCATTTGCATGTTTACTGTCCCGTGGCATATTGTCCAGTCTCTCACTCACTCACTCACTCTCTCTCACCTCTCCCCTCCCTCGGTCCATCCATTGACTTTGCCTGTTTGTCAATATGTGACCAAACTCCTTCATTTGGCTTGTATCTCTGAACTAAAATAGCCCCAGACAGTGGGTGGCCCAGATTTGGAAGACAATGCTCGAGTAAACGGAGAAGACAGGAGAAGGAAACAAGAAAGTAAATGTTTAAAAATAGCAGCCAGATGTGATGTTGTGAGCGTCGCCATCTTGCGTCAGGTAACTGCTTGTTGGAAGGGAGAACACAAGTCTCTAATGAGAGGGAGAGCCGTTCAGGAAGTTAAGACCAAACAGTTTGAAGTTTAGCCTGCACCAGCAGGTTCACGAACTATGCCAGATATCTGTTCGTTTTTGTCGGTTTGTTCCGCTTTTCTTTGCCGGTTTTTTGCCTGTATTTTTTGTTTTTAATGTAGCTCCAGGCATACACGTCGATAAAGTGAACTTGCCTTCTGTTGGTGGAAAGTTTATTCTGTCTGAGCAAGCTTAACATACTGCTATAAATAAGTTCTTTTTCTGAAGAAAAGGGGAGGGGGTGGGAATTGTAGTTTGCTAGAACTTCAGTTACAGGTGTGAGGCATTCATGGCAGATGTTTCTTAACACGATAGAGATGTTCATGGTGACCCAAAACATTTGCACTTAATATCTGTAATATACATATGCAGTAGTTGAAAGTAACGTTTATATATCTGTAACATACATATGCAGTAGTTGAAAGTAACGTTTATATATCTGTAACATACATATGCAGTAGTTGAAAGTAACGTTTATATATCTGTAACATACATATGCAGTAGTTGAAAGTAACGTTTATATATCTGTAACATACATATACAGTAGTTGAAAGTAACGTTTATATATCTGTAACATACATATGCAGTAGTTGAAAGTAACGTTTATATATCTGTAATATACATATGCAGTAGTTGAAAGTAACGTTTATATATCTGTAATATACATATGCAGTAGTTGAAAGTAACGTTTATATATCTGTAATATACATATGCAGTAGTTGAAAGTAACGTTTATATATCTGTAATATACATATGCAGTAGTTGAAAGTAACGTTTATATATCTGTAATATACATATGCAGTAGTTGAAAGTAACGTTTATATATCTGTAATATACATATGCAGTAGTTGAAAGTAACGTTTATATATCTGTAACATATACAGTAGTTGAAAGTAACGTTTATATATCTGTAACATATACAGTAGTTGAAAGTAACGTTTATATATCTGTAACATACATATGCAGTAGTTGAAAGTAACGTTTATATCTGTAACATACATATGCAGTAGTTGAAAGTAACGTTTATATATCTGTAACATACATATACAGTAGTTGAAAGTAACGTTTATATATCTGTAACATACATATGCAGTAGTTGAAAGTAACGTTTATATATCTGTAATATACATATGCAGTAGTTGAAAGTAACGTTTATATATCTGTAATATACATATGCAGTAGTTGAAAGTAACGTTTATATATCTGTAACATACATATGCAGTAGTTGAAAGTAACGTTTATATATCTGTAACATACATATGCAGTAGTTGAAAGTAACGTTTATATATCTGTAACATACATATACAGTAGTTGAAAGTAACGTTTATATATCTGTAACATACATATGCAGTAGTTGAAAGTAACGTTTATATATCTGTAATATACATATGCAGTAGTTGAAAGTAACGTTTATATATCTGTAATATACATATGCAGTAGTTGAAAGTAACGTTTATATATCTGTAATATACATATGCAGTAGTTGAAAGTAACGTTTATATATCTGTAACATATACAGTAGTTGAAAGTACATCTGAAGTGAAATGCTCACCAAAGGCTATCTTGAGAAGAACTGTACAAGCAGAAATGAATAATACGCAGCACATCTGCTGGAGCACAATACAAAGGCTGGCCGCAGACCGTGAGAGGTGGAGAGGATTTGTTGCTGACCCGTTAGACGCCACAGGACGTAATGCCGCCACCGACCAAGGACATGGATGGGTGGGTAGATGGGCGGACGGGCGGATGGCATGAGGTCAGGGCGTATAATCAGTTTGGAGCGGTTCTCCCTAGGGCATTCTTTTCTAACTTCTCCACAGTGTACATGTGCAGATCAACTCGTATTTAATGAAGAACATATAAAAGATGGAAATCTCACTATAATTTTTTTTTAAACAATATTTCAGAGGAGCGTAGGCTGGCAGACGACGAGAAGCCCCTCTTTGTTCAGCTTAACTGGGGTAACGATGTCAGAGAAGGCAGATTTCTGCTCAGAAATGAAGACCACCCTACAGTTAGGGTAAGAAGTCTGTGCATACATTTTCAGGCTAGTTTATGTAGTCGTGTATCTCTAGTTGAAGATTTGATGTCAGAATATTGATCCTATGTGTTGGGGAATACGTTTGGGGGTGATAGAGAGGGGGAGTTCCTGCCTTCCTAGGAGGCTCCACTCCCATGTCAGTAAACAGGCATGCTTTAAAACTTTAAACTACAGCCACTTAATAACTTGTGCAAAGACTTTAAGTGAACTGATTTCATAATAAACAAGTACTATGTATTCTAAAACATATTTGTAATTTTGCAGTCAGAAGTCATGGGAGCTGTTGTCGGATAAACGAATTCTCGTAAAGCAGGGAGTGTATATAAATATATGCTTTGCTTTATCATCAGTGCACTCCGGACATGTCCGTAGGTGCTCTGGTCCTCCCTTCAACGTACCTATCAGTGTCCTGTGGTTAACAGTGTCCGTCCTGTGTTGGTTGACAAGTCTTCATGTGTGTCCAGTATGTCTCTTGTTTCTGACCATGCCAGTCTGTACTCCCAGCTCACTTAGTCTAACTAGCAACGTAGATTCGCTGCTTTTGAAGTCCTCTACTGTGCCTATCTCTCTGAGCGCATTCACAATATCAGCTCTATCCAGCAGTCGTCCATCAGCGATAATGGCAGAGCCATCCAACTATCATCTCTCTCATTTCCCTGGATGTCCACATGCCCAGGGACATAGATGAAGGTGACTGCGAATCTCTGATTTCTGTAGTGACTCAAGCCACTGCCTGCTACAGAACCTGCCCCCCCCCCCCACCTTCCAGATCATACTCATCCAGTCACTTAGTATGCAACCCCAGGCATAGTCTTGTGACTCTAGCCAGATGAATGCTTTCGTTACTACCATCACCTCCATCGTCATACTGCTTGTGGTCATAGCGAAGGCACCGCTGGCTTCCTGGATTGTTCTGCTCGCTGAGAGTGATGTGAATGGCCCTTTGATGTCGTGTGTGTGTGTGTATATATATCGATGTAAAATAGCTGAAACTATGGGAAAAGAGACAGACGAAGACAGAGGGAGAAGGCAGTAGTTAGTAACTTTAACAGAAAATGTTTTCAAGGAAGTTTTGAGAAGAATACAGCCAACATGGCTGTGTATACAAATCAGTGCGTATAGTGGCAGAGAAAAGCGTATCTTGCTGAGCTGGGTGTTCTTATTTCAGGACCCTGCTCTTGGGTTCGACAAGTCGGTTCTCCAGCAAGATCAAGGCGGCTTCAAGAGGAGGCTGTCCAAGCGAGAGAAGAAGGAGCTGAAGAGACGAGAGAAAGAGCGAGGGAAGGAAGCCGTGAACGGGGACGAGAGTGTGGCCAACAAGTTGTACGAGGACGCTCCAGAGACCAGCTTTACCAGGAGTATCTCCAACCCTGAGGCCGTGATGAGGAGGCGGAGACAGCAGAAGCTGGAGAAGAAGCTGGCGCAGATGAGCGCTGCGGACGGTGCTAACAACGATAGCGGTGAGTACGACAGACGTGTGCTTAGTGTTTCAGTAGGGTACATTACTGATGTCTTCTGTGAAACAGATCTCCCCACGTCAGTTATTTGTCTTTATTTCCCTTCTCTGTATTGATTTCTCTCCCACTCTCAGCATGGTTGTTGCTGTTGACAAGGTTAAGTACCTTGTCATGTTCTTAGTGTCATTCTTTGCTGCTCAGTTTTGTGGCCTCGTCGCCTGCAGTGATGACTGTGCAACAACGCAGACTCCAGCTACAGCTTTCTACACTCCAGAAAAGTCTGTTTACTACACTATCATCAAGCTATAGCTAGATGTTTATTTCCTCTCCTGTGCCTATCTCTCTGAGCGCATTCACAATATCAGCTCTATCCAGCAGTCGTCCATCAGCGATAATGGCAGAGCCATCCAACTATCATCTCTCTCATTTCCCTGGATGTCCACATGCCCAGGGACATAGATGAAGGTGACTGCGAATCTCTGATTTCTGTAGTGACTCAAGCCACTGCCTGCTACAGAACCTGCCCCCCCCCCCCCACCTTCCAGATCATACTCATCCAGTCACTTAGTATGCAACCCCAGGCATAGTCTTGTGACTCTAGCCAGATGAATGCTTTCGTTACTACCATCACCTCCATCGTCATACTGCTTGTGGTCATAGCGAAGGCACCGCTGGCTTCCTGGATTGTTCTGCTCGCTGAGAGTGATGTGAATGGCCCTTTGATGTCGTGTGTGTGTGTATATATATCGATGTAAAATAGCTGAAACTATGGGAAAAGAGACAGACGAAGACAGAGGGAGAAGGCAGTAGTTAGTAACTTTAACAGAAAATGTTTTCAAGGAAGTTTTGAGAAGAATACAGCCAACATGGCTGTGTATACAAATCAGTGCGTATAGTGGCAGAGAAAAGCGTATCTTGCTGAGCTGGGTGTTCTTATTTCAGGACCCTGCTCTTGGGTTCGACAAGTCGGTTCTCCAGCAAGATCAAGGCGGCTTCAAGAGGAGGCTGTCCAAGCGAGAGAAGAAGGAGCTGAAGAGACGAGAGAAAGAGCGAGGGAAGGAAGCCGTGAACGGGGACGAGAGTGTGGCCAACAAGTTGTACGAGGACGCTCCAGAGACCAGCTTTACCAGGAGTATCTCCAACCCTGAGGCCGTGATGAGGAGGCGGAGACAGCAGAAGCTGGAGAAGAAGCTGGCGCAGATGAGCGCTGCGGACGGTGCTAACAACGATAGCGGTGAGTACGACAGACGTGTGCTTAGTGTTTCAATAGGGTACATTACTGATGTCTTCTGTGAAACAGATCTCCCCACGTCAGTTATTTGTCTTTATTTCCCTTCTCTGTATTGATTTCTCTCCCACTCTCAGCATGGTTGTTGCTGTTGACAAGGTTAAGTACCTTGTCATGTTCTTAGTGTCATTCTTTGCTGCTCAGTTTTGTGGCCTCGTCGCCTGCAGTGATGACTGTGCAACAACGCAGACTCCAGCTACAGCTTTCTACACTCCAGAAAAGTCTGTTTACTACACTATCATCAAGCTATAGCTAGATGTTTATTTCCTCTCCTTTCATCCATCCTTTCATGACATAGATGACAACACTCCGCCCATGCGACTCTCGCCGCCTCAGTTTACACTAACCTAAACAAACTGGAGCGTAGAGCCCGCGTCAGACCGTAAATCACATACAGCGCTAACTTTGACGCCTCAGATCAAGTATTCAAAAGGAAATCTGGGACGTGAATTATCTATGTGCACTGAAGCATGGACATCAAGTATATTTAGATTTGATTTTAAAACGTAAAGATAGCCACTGGAGCTGAGGTTGAATGAAAATACACATCTACATAAATGGTGAAGCGAGAATTTAAGTGGAGCATTTCTCCAGTGTTCGCTGATAACACAAGCCAGGATTTATAGTCATGGGATAACTGATAACTGATCCGATTGTTCTAAATTTGGCATTGTTCTTCCCCTTCCTTCTCCTCTTCTTACAAAACTGCTACTAACGCCACATTTACTACAGTTGCTGTTTACTACATTCTACAATTACTACAACTATTACTGCTGCTGCAGCTACAACTGATACAACCACTATTGTTGCTACTATCACAGCCACAGCATCAACAGCTGGTATTACAACTATTGCTATTACCACTGATACAACACTTAGTATAACTTTTCAACTACTTCTACGACCACTACATTACTACTACACTTTTTGGCCTGATAATAAGCAGTTTCAGTCAGAGAAGTGGTCCTTTGTATCGTGACATTATTAGCATAGTTTGTTCTGAACTTATTTCATAAAAGAGGTCTCTTTTTGCATTTTTGATCTGTCTCTTAACTTGTGTGTCTTTCTCTAGATTGTGTGCCTGTCTCTAGCTTGTGTGCCTGTCTCTAGCTTGTGTGTCTGTCTCTAGCTTGTGTGTCTGTCTCTAGCTTGTGTGTCTGTCTCTAGCTTGTGTGCCTGTCTCTAGCTTGTGTGCCTGTCTCTAGCTTGTGTGCCTGTCTCTAGCTTGTGTGCCTGTCTCTAGCTTGTGTGTCTGTCAGATAGTACGTATCTGTGCGGGAATCTATCTCATTTTGCTTAGATATGCTTTTTGTTGTTGTTGTCCTCTTTGTGCCTGTTTTTAGCAACTAATAAAGGCTATCTTCCAAACCCAGCGAGAGCGTGCGTGACATAATATCGTTATGTGGGCCGCCTTGAGAGGACAGCAGTAAACCAGCACCTCATTATCCTAATCAGGAGATGGAACAACTTGTTAAATATCGCTGTATAGCATGCTTCCCTCATTTTTTCCCTGGCTTCCATCTCCTTGCCACCCAAACCACAACCCTAACCTACCTAAAACAAAAAAAAGCACATGTGGTTCTGATGGCACAACCACTCCGTTGTCTGTACCGCCCTCCCATCCTCACAGATAGCGGCCATGTAGACAGCTACTGTAGAGCCACGCTGGTCTATTCTCGTGTTTCTGCCAGCTCCTAGAGCTCTTCTCATTGTCTGCTGTTAGAGCTCTTCTCATTGTCTGCTGTCAGAGCTTTTCTCATTGTCTGCTGTTAGAGCTCTTCTCATTGTCTGCCGTCAGAGCTCTTCTCATTGTCTGCTCTCCTGCCAAGAACGTAGCTCATCCCAGTAATCTAATCTAGCCGCCATAACACGGCACTTACATTGCAGTCCAAGGTCCAGATTGTCAGGCTACTGAATGTAGCATACGTTATCACATTAACCACTGCTAAAATAATGAACTCTTTTCATGATAATCCCAAGACTTTGGAGGAGATTTTGTGAGTTGTGTTGGTTATATGAGCTCTGCTTTTGGTGGTAAATCTCCTTGCTGCATGTGAGTGGAGGCTTTCGTGATTGTTCAGGCTTGGAGTATTGACCACAAGTTGACTGTCCAACAGGAGGCCAGAATGCTTTATTGGAAAATAGGTAACTTTCCACGCAAGCGGTTCCCAACATTTTTCTTGTCGCTGACTCCTGAAGTCAAGGCAACAACGCCCCGGGGGGGGGGGGGGGCCAATCTCCCAGCACTTAGTGTTAACAGACATTTCTGACAAATAATTTAAGAAGTTTCAGTCAGTTACAGGACAGTTCTAGTCAGGGAATGTTTGTGAAGTACAAAGAAAGAAATAAAGTTTAAATCTAGACTTGCTGTCAGGCCTTCCACATGGCATTTAGCTAACATCAGCTTGAGAATCACTGTTCTTCCACATGGCCTTTAGCTAGCATCAGCTTGAGAATCACTGTTCTGTCATACAGGGTAGCGTGCCAGCGTGTCATCTTGTGTGTTTAATCTTGTTTTAATCCTCTTTATGATAAGGCCATATTAGGTGGCCGTGCTGCGCGTGGGGTTCTCCTAAAGCCTGCTGTAGACGGGGATGAACCATTATTGCACTCAATCATTGCTTCCATCTTGTGTATAGAGGAAATCTAAATGTTACTGTAGTCGAGTTCTCGGGCCGCATTTCGCGGGCCGCATGCTGCTCTTTGATATGTAATGTGGCGCTCGTAGAAATAAATTGACACCCTCTCTCTCTGTCTTTCTCTCTCTCTCTCTCTCTCTCGCCCGCCCTCTCTCTCTCTCTCTCTCTCTCTCTCTCGCCCGCCCTCTCTCTCTTAACATTACAAGTAATATAAAATTTAAATTTTAAAAAAAGTTAGAGCTTTATAATTATGTACTGGATATAAACTGGAAGTTTACTGGATTACAAGATAAGTTGAGTGTTCATGGTGAGTTATTATATTTAAGAGTTTAGATGCAAGTTTCAGTGTTAGAGTCAGGGTTTAAAGTTAGTCCTCATAGCAAAGATTACACAGGAGTTTGTGCTGGAGAATGAGTAATCCCACACACTGGTGCTGATAATCAATATGTGCTGGAGAATGAGTAATCCCACACATTGGTGCTGATAATCAATATGTGCTGGAGAATGAGTAATCCCACACATTGGTGCTGATAATCAATATGTGCTGGAGAATGAATAAACATACACACTGGTGCTGATAATCAATATGTGCTGGAGAATGAGTAATCCCACACATTGGTGCAGATAATCAATATGTGCTGGAGAATGAGTAAACATACATACTGGTGCTGATAATCAATATGTGCTGGAGAATGAGTAATCCCACACACTGGTGCTGATAATCAATATGTGCTGGAGAATGAGTAATCCCACACATTGGTGCTGATAATCAATATGTGCTGGAGAATGAGTAATCCCACACATTGGTGCTAATAATCAATATGTGCTGGAGAATGAATAAACATACACACTGGTGCTGATAATCAATATGTGCTGGAGAATGAGTAATCCCACACATTGGTGCTGATAATCAATATGTGCTGGAGAATGAGTAAACATACACACTGGTGCTGATAATCAATATGTGCTGGAGAATGAGTAAACATACACACTGGTGCTGATAATCAGTATGTGCTGGAGAATGAGTAATCACACACACTGGTGCTGATAATCAATATGTGCTGGAGAATGAGTAATCCCACACACTGGTGCTGATAATCAATATGTGCTGGAGAATGAGTAATCACACACACTGGTGCAGATAATCAATATGTGCTGGAGAATGAGTAATCCCACACACAGGTGCTGATAATCAGTATGTGCTGGAGAATGAGTAAACATACACTGGTGCTGATGATCAATATGTGCTGGAGAATGAGTAATCCCACACACTGGTGCTGATAATCAATATGTGCTGGAGAATGAGTAATCCCACACATTGGTGCTGATAATCAATATGTGCTGGAGAATGAGTAATCCCACACATTGGTGCTGATAATCAATATGTGCTGGAGAATGAATAAACATACACACTGGTGCTGATAATCAATATGTGCTGGAGAATGAGTAATCCCACACATTGGTGCTGATAATCAATATGTGCTGGAGAATGAGTAAACATACACACTGGTGCTGATAATCAGTATGTGCTGGAGAATGAGTAATCACACACACTGGTGCTGATAATCAATATGTGCTGGAGAATGTGTAATCCCACACACTGGTGCTGATAATCAATATGTGCTGGAGAATGAGTAATCACACACACTGGTGCTGATAATCAATATGTGCTGGAGAATGAGTAATCACACACACTGGTGCAGATAATCAATATGTGCTGGAGAATGAGTAATCCCACACACTGGTGCTGATAATCAGTAGGTACTGGAGAATGAGTAAACATACACTGGTGCTGATGATCAATATGTGCTGGAGAATGAGTAATCCCATACACTGGTGCTGATAATCAATATGTGCTGGAGAATGAGTAATCCCACACATTGGTGCTGATAATCAATATGTGCTGGAGAATGAGTAAACATACACACTGGTGCTGATAATCAGTATGTGCTGGAGAATGAGTAATCACACACACTGGTGCTGATAATCAATATGTGCTGGAGAATGAGTAAACATACACTGGTGCTGATAATCAATATTATTACCTACACGTAATTATTAAAATGTATATTAAATCTTTGTAACAAAATGTATATGTAACAGGAGTTTGTGTAATATCTGTTCATGTCTCGCAGCTGTTAAACATGTGAAGTTTAACTTACGTGTCTGTTACCTTCAGCAAGTTAGGCCATCCCAAGTATACCTGTATACATAAAGTCTTTATATATATGTGTGTGTATGTGTGTGTGTGTCTGTCTGTCTGTCTGTCTGTCTTTTCAGACGCTGTATTCCAGTGTTTTCTCTCTTTTCCAGTTCATTTTCTTTGACGCAGTCCACATTCTTAGAACGGACTCTCCCGTGATTTTCTGTTTCTCTTCTACCTAACACTGATCTAATTTATATAGTCCACTGCTCCTCGCCCTGCTTTTAAAGGCAGTTTTACTGAACAGTTTTGTGTTAGTACCCACTTTAACTTCCAGCACATCATTTAGGAGACGGGTATTGACCCTCAAGAATCTTGAGAACATATGGAATTCAAAAGTTATAAGCACATAAACCAAGTTAAGATTCTTCAATTCAAATGTAATATCCACCCTCATTTATGCATGCGAAAGCTGGAAAACAACTAAAGAAATAGACAAGAAATTAGACTCTTTTGAAAACAAATGCCTAGGGAAAATACTCGGCATCAAGTGGAACGAATTCAAGAACAATGCAGAGATAAGACAGATGACTGAACAACAACAAGTCTCATGGGTGATCAGGAAAAGGAGATGGACATATGTTGGTCACTTGATGAGAAGAAATTATCAGAGAATCCCAAAACAATCTATCAAGTGGAACACAACAGGCCAAAGAAAAAGAGGCAGACCGCATGAAAGTCTGAAGAGGACATTGTTAAAAGAGGCCAAATTAACAGGCATAAAATCCCTTGATGAGGTTGAAAGACTCGCCGAAGACAGGAAAAATTGTCGAACTACCTTGCTAGCCCTATGTGACGTTTAACGGCACGGGAAGGATATAAGATATTTATTGACTGTCAGTTGTACTACCCGTTTCTTCCGGGTGTATGTTGGGAGTATGTTGTAAGAGTAAATATATGTGTGTAGTATGTTTCTAGAACAGAGTCCTGGAAGACGCTAGCCAGGCTGAGAGAAATGTGGTTACATCAGTAACTCGTCTTAGCTCTCATCATCCGGCCATACGTGTAGTTACAACACGAGTTGTGATAGCTTGTTACATTGTGTGTGTGTGGGGAAGGGAGAGGGGTGTTTGTGTGTGGGGAAGAACAAGAGTACGTGCTCTAGCAGCGGAAGCACACGTGATGTTTGTGCTTTACGGTCTGTAGACAAAAGTGTGAATGATCGACCGTGCTGAAGAGAACTAACACCGGGGTACCGGCTTGTGAGAACAGCCAGTAGCCGTCCCGTGAGAACCACGACATCCACTTACGCCGACAAGCAACCATTAATCTCACACTGGTTATTGTTGTGTGGTTGTTGTTGTCTGTACAAAAGCTGATTTACGTGCTTTATATAACAGTTGTCTACGCGGAACGTGGTATACTATGACAAGAGCATGCAGTAGGTAGGCCCAGCTCCCAGGGCTGTTGGCGCTATAATGTAGTTAATACTCCTAGTTGGTGTTTCTTCACTCCCTACCTGTCACCAATGTTAAAGTTGGTGTTTCTTCACTCCCCACCTGTCACCAATGTTAAAGTTGGTGTTTCTTCACTCCCCACCTGTCACCAATGTTAAAGTTGATGTTTCTTCACTCCCCACCTGTCACCAATGTTAAAGTTGGTGTTTCTTCACTCCCCACCTGTCACCAATGTTAAAGTTGATGTTTCTTCACTCCCCACCTGTCACCAATGTTAAAGTTGATGTTTCTTCACTCCCCACCTGTCACCAGTGTTAAAGTTGATGTTTCTTCACTCCTCACCTGTCACCAATGTTAAATTTGATATTTCTTCACTCCCCACCTGTCACCAATGTTAAAGTTGATGTTTCTTCACTCCCCACCTGTCACCAGTGTTAAAGTTGGTGTTTCTTCACTCCCCACCTGTCACCAATGTTAAAGTTGATGTTTCTTCACTCCCCACCTGTCACTAATGTTAAAGTTGGTGTTTCTTGGCTTCCCACACTTTACATGTAACAATATAACTGTCTGCCACCAATATGAAAGAAATTAGCTTTTTTTCCCATGTTAAACTGATCAAAAATCATGTGTTCTCGTGAGTGTAGATTGTATTTCCAACTTGTTGTGTATCTTTCTTTCATACTACATGTGGTGAGATAGCTTTTCTATTCATTTCTTGATGTTGTCCGCCTTTTGTCATCTTGTTGATGTTGTCCATTCATCATAATCTTGATGTCTGCTTTTTGCCATCGTGTTGATGTTGTCCATTCATTGTCATCTTGATGCTGTCCGCCTTTTGTCATCATATTGATGCTGCCCACTCATCATCATCTTGATGTTGTCTCCCATTTGTCATCCTGTTGATGCTGCCCACTCATCATCATCTTGATATTGTCTGCACTTTGTCATTCTTTTGATATTGTTTGCTCCTTGTCATCCTGTTGATGTTGTCCACTCATCATCATCATCATTATATTATCCAGTGATCATCATCGCGATGTTGTCCACTCATTATCATCTCATTGATGTTGTCCACTCATCTTGATATTGTCCACTTGTCATCCTGTTGGTGTTATCTACTTGTCATCTTCTTGTTCTTGTCTGTCTGTTGTTGTCCTCTTGATAATGTCACTCACTTACTGTTATCCCTAAGAGTAGTTCTCAGCATGCCATTATGTTCCTTTCTATGTCCAAAATATTTTCAAAGTGTATGGTTCCTATTTTAAAACATACTTTCTATTTTTCTAATCAGTTATTTTCTCTCTGCTGTACTCATACTCTCCTTGCTTCTGTATCTGTGTGTTTTAAAACAACTCAGCATCATGTTCCTGATCAGTACGCTAAACTTCTGTATCTGTGTGTTTTAAAACAACTCAGCATCATGTTCCTTATCAGTACGCTAGACTTCTGTATCTGTGTGTTTTAAAACAACTCAGCATCATGTTCCTTATCAGTACGCTAAACTTCTGTATCTGTGTGTTTTAAAACAACTCAGCATCATGTTCCTGATCAGTACGCTAGACTTCTCTATCTGTGTGTTTTAAAACAACTCAGCATCATGTTCCTGATCAGTACGCTAGACTTCTCTACACGGAACACTAACATAACAGTGAAAGTAATAACAAGTAGTAGCAGCAGTAAAACACAGTATTATAACAAATGGGGCTACACAGCAGTAATATAAGTGTTAAAAATAACGGTAAGATAACGTAAGTATGTTAGAAATAACAAAAAGGCAAAGACCATAAGTGATAGAATAAGACGACAAACGAAGAACATTACACCACATCTCCCCCCCCCCCCCCCAGGACACATTTATATAGCCATTTTTTATATATCAATACTTGCTTGTATGAGATAGGAAGGCCCATATTTCTGTGCTATTGAGAGCGTGTAAGCTGTGACGGTCTGTAGCATAGCAGGTTTTGTTGTTGTCAGACCTGTTCTGGCTGGTGTAAGGTACCTTAGCGATCTCTGGCGCAGAGTGTGGGAAGCAGGTCGAGCTCTCCAAACATTGACCTCACTGGGGGCCGTAACTTGGTGTCTGTTGTGCCTTGCGTTGGAATCAGCCGTCTACAGTGCAGTGGTTTTCAAGCTGTGGGATATTCACATCAGTGGTATTAACTAGCAGAGCGGATAGGGGTTCAGCTGTGGCATGGCACGCTGTTGTACCCACAGAGTTGGGATGTTGCGTGCACTAACACCATGTCTATGATATGTCTCAATCAGTCAGAGCTTTTGTTTCTTACCTTATGAATAGATATTTGCAGTTTCTTTCATCAGCTTATATCTCATACATTGTCCTAAACAAACGTATCTTCCCTTACAAGAAATACCTTTGTTTTTTTAAAAATCGTCTGTTTGTAAGGGGAAAGACATCAAATAGATGTTATTTAAATGCTGATATCCAGATACAAAAAATATCAAGTAGATGTTCTTTAAATGCTGATCTCTCTCTCTCTCTCTCTCTCTCTGAACCTTAGGTGCCCAGGGCACATGGGGCTTCTGCAAGGGTTTTCCACAAATGCCTGTCCTTTGCCTTTTTTTTCGCTCTTGCCCAGGTGAGCTCTCTATTGCTCAACACCTTCTCTGTTGTTCTTCAGCAAAATGATCTGATTGTTGACCGTCAGTCAGGTTTTAGGCTGAAACATTCCTGCCACACAGCTCTCACAAAAATGACAGAATGTTGGTTATTTAATATAAATGATGATAAATTATGTGGTGCTGTCTTTGTTGACTTTAAAAAAAGTATTTGACATGAGTGATCATGAAATCCTAGTTAGAAAGCTCGAGACTTATAGATTACACCCTGACAACAAAATTTATTACATCCTTTCTTTCCAGCAGACAACAGGTAGTTTGCCTCAAAAACTGTAAGTCAAGTTCATCTGTGGTTGATAATGGCGTTCCAGAGGGATCTATTCTTGGTCCTCTCCTGTTTACCATCTACATCAATGATCTTCCACTTCATCTAAAAAAATCATCTTGTTCATTCTTTGCTGATGACTGCACAGTTTACACTAGTGACAGTGACTGTATTAACCTTGAGTCAACTCTTCAAATTGAAATAAACAGTCTAATTAATTGGAGCAACAACTACAGAATGTTAATAAACACCAGGAAAACAAAGTCCATGCTCATTACAACAAGACAAATTAACAAATTCACCAACAACAACACTACAGCTCCATGCTGGAACTTCACAGATAGAGAATGTTAGTGAACATAAAACTCTAGGTCTCATGATTGACCACCACCTCAGCTGGAATCATCATATAGACAATCTAACCAAACTCATTGCACAAAAAGTTTACCAATTTACTTAAAATTAAACATTTTCTTGACATAGACACCAGAAAAATATACTACATATCACAGATACAAACATACTTGGACTACTGCTCCACAGTCTGGGATGGTTGTTCCATATCAAACATAAAAAGACTTTACTTATTTCAAAAATGAGCAGTAAAGCTTATAGATGACAAACTTATCTTATCTTATATCCTTCCCGTGCCGTTAAACGTCACATAGGGCTCGCAAAGTAGTTCGCCAATTTTTCCTGTCTTCGGCGAGTCTTTCAACCTCATCAAAGGATTTTATGCCTGTTAACTTGGCCTCTCTTAATAATGTCCTCTTCAGAGTTTCACGCGGTCTGCCCCTTTTTCTTCGGCCTGTTGTGTTCCACTTGATAGCTTGTTTTGGGATTCTCTGATCATTTCTTCTAATCAAGTGACCAACATATGTCCATCTCCTTTTGCTCAATAGATGACAAACAAGCAGCACATATTACAATAAAGGACAAACATCTTGATATTCAACCCCTCAAGAGGAGATTTCTTTTCAACAAGGCCAAGTTAATTCATAAAATTCCATCGCACAATGTGCCACACTATCTGTGGTCATTGTTCAAATCCAACCCAAAACACAGTCAATGCTTAAGCAATTGTATTCTCCCAAAACCAAGGCTTGACATGTTTAAAAAAAGCTTCTCTTACTCAGCTGCCCACCTTTGGAATGCCCTACCAATTCATATAAAACTTATAAGTAGTATTTGTTCTTATAACTTTAAACTTTGTCAACATCTGTTTAATATGGACTATATGCCTCCCTAAACATAGTTTAAAGTAGTTTAAAAGCTTGAGTGTTGTAATTTTTTTTTTCAATACTGCTTTTCTATATATTTGTTAGTTTTGAATGAATGTAAGAATGAAAGTTTATTTCATATTGTTGCATACATCAGAGTGTAGAGTGTATGGACATGAGATAAGTTTATTATTTATTTATGTAGTCATTTAATGTGTTTTCATAATTATTATGCTCATTAACAAATGCTGAATAACTGTGACTGAGTGAAAGCTGTATGATGAAGGGCAGAATGTCAGACGGGCCTGCGTGCCCAATTCCTAACCATTTGAAAATAAAGTATGTTCGTTCGTTCGTTTGTTCATTCATTCTGCTCCATGTCTCTTTTGGTCTACCCTTACTTTTGTACCTCTGTGGTGTCCATCTTAGTGCTATTTTTTTGGTAGTGAGTTTCAGCCATTCGAAGCACATGTCCCAACCATCGCCAGCGTCTTTCCTCAATAATTGCTGTCAGTGGCTCCATCTGCATTTCTGCCAACAAGATATCTCTTACTAGGCCAAAATATTTGTCTGATTCTTCAAAGACATTTAGTCTGGAAAGAGTTCAACTTATTTTCTGTGTTGTTGGTGATTTTCCAGCATTCACTTCCATGGAGACAGAGAACAGATATCAAGTAGATGTTCTTTAAATGCTGATACACAGAGAAAAAATATCAAGTTGATGTTCTTTAAATGCTGATACACAGAGAAAAAAATATCAAGTTGATGTTCTTTAAATGCTAATATACAGAAAAAAACATCAAGTTGATGTTCTTTTTATATGCTGATATACAGAGAAAAAGATATCAAGTTGATGTTCATTAAATGCTGATATACAGAAGAATTTATTGCATGGACAGAAAATTGAGAAAAGTAGGTGAGCCGTAGGCTCTGTAGCTACAGGTAGTGCACTTGATAATCATTATATTACTGTTTACCTAAACTGTTTGCTATGTTACTTTAGTATTTATTTATGTATTTGTTATAGTACTGTTTCTTTACTCATTTGTTATAGAATTATTTAGTTGTGTATTTGTTGTATTACTGACCATTTAAGCATTTGTTATATTACTGTTTATTTAGGTGTTATTAGCATAATTGTGAGTTTAAAATATTGAATATGTACAGGAGGTACACTGAAGATCTATGGAGAGTCTCTAAGACCAGACGTCCCTTACAAAACTTTGTTCCTGTCAACTGCTGACACAGCTGCTGCCGTGGTCAAAGAAGCTTTGGAAAAATATGGTTTGGAGAAAGAGGATCCTGCAAGCTACTGCCTTCTTGAGGTGAGAAGTGTGGTTATAGTGTAGAAAAAAGGGTTGAAGTTGGTGCACACATTCAGGGAATGTTCATCTAAAGAAACCACATAAAAACTTGCTAGAAAATCACTGCAGAAATCCCATACTTTCTCAGTTTTTTGTGCTGGAGTATTTCTAATCAATGACAGCTCTCCCAGTTCCTTTCTTCTACCTTATCCTCTTTAGCAGAAATAACAGGAATAGCACAGAGGAATCAAGAGCTACCCAGAGAGTTTAGTGTGAGATGAATCATGCAGCCAAAACTTGCTTGTATAGACTCATCACAAGGTGCTGGAGAATGACTGGAAGCATTCCTTTTACAAAGTCTCACTCGTGGCAGACATTGACTTTATCATAGGAAGGTGAAAAGACTGACATTTGTGAAAATACCAGATACAAAAATCTTTAAGTAATCTTTAAAAGTGACATCATGGATAATCTGTTCACTTTATAAAACCATATCAGTCTGTTTGTTTTATTGAAGTTGAAAATGTTTGGCTGTAGAGAAATAGAAAAAAAGTTTTATTGAAGTTGAAAATGGTTGGCTGTAGAGAAATAGAAAAAAAAGTTTGACATAACTGAGTTGTTACCTACTTTTACTAAGGTGTTTCTTCCTCCCGGCGGAATGGAGTACCACGGAGAAAGTTCAGGAAATGAGAGAGTGCTGGATGATAACGAGTGTCCTCTGGCCATTGTCATCCAGCAGTCCCAAAGCAGAAATCAAGGTACAAGCTTCATGATTTTCTGGCGCAGTTGTTGCACATTCTTGTCTCTGCTAGATTTAACGTAACTGTTGATGATAGAGCACATTTAAATGCATTTATAGACTTACAAAAAATTAAGTGTATGTAAATGTGTGTGGGAATGAATTGATAGTAAAATGTTATTATGTGAAAACAGTGGAGCCAGGATCTATTTGTAATCATACTTCAGTCAGCCTAGCTGTAGAAATGAGTCCTGACACTACTGTGTCAGGCAAATTTACATTTCACTGGGGTGGTGGGGGTGAGAGGTTGGGAATCCATAGTAAAGTAAATATACAGAAGAGGTATGTTGCATGGAGGAAAGTCAGAAATAGAGAAGAGAAACATGGAACTAGAGGAAAGATGTTTTGGGTATATTAACAGGTACAATCATACTCCAATAACTATATTTGATAGAGAACACTGATACAAACAAGAACATATGTGACAGTAAGCTAAATGGCTGTAGGCAACAGTTTGGCACATTTTATCCTGCTGTATGTTCAAAGTAAGTGATAGAGTAAACTGAAGGTTAGTTACAGTTGATGTCAGTGGTGATAGATGTGTTCTTCTTGTATAAACAGTTGATAAATATTTGTTAATGATATATGAGAATGACCTGTTATTGTATAATGATGTTTATTTGTAGTTGTGCAGTAATTACCGAGCACATACAGTGCTGTGATAGTTTAAAATTTGCCGAGTTTGAAGATTAAAGTTAAAAGAAGCCTGTTGTACAGATTTCATTGCTAATCTGTGATAGTTTAAAATCTGCTGAATTTGAAAACTAAGTCTGTTGTACAAATTTCAGGGCACATCATCTTCCAGCTGCACCGTCGATCAGCAGATTACGCAAAGAGAAGACAAAAACCACGGTCAATGTCGCACGAGGATCTGCGCGCAAATGCAAGTGACCAGCGACATACCAATGTGGACATGCTGCCCTACTTGACTGAAATGAATGTTCGAGGTATGTTGTAATATGTTCTGGCGAAATGAATGTTTGAGGTATGTTGTAATATGTTCTGGTGAAATGAATGTTTGTATGTAGATGTATGTTGTTAGCTTTCAAGATGAAAGTTGGTCCCGTGTGCCAAACTACTGAGTTTAGTGCTATGGTATAGACAGCACTGATTCTTCGTTACGTCTGCTCGGCCGGTGGTGAACTGTGAAGGTCTTTGTCCTTGTACAGGTTGGCGCCTTAGCTACAGAATTCATGCTGAGAGCGACGCTGACTAGTTTCACATTTGGATTTTTGTAGTTCCTAAAGTGGTGTCCTCACTGGGTGGCTCATCATCAAGGACTGATGCGAAGAACCATCGATGAACATTCTGCACGATATTCACTGGCACAGGCAGTGGAGCCATTATGGGAGCATCTTGTTCGCCATGATACTGAGAACCTAACACTGAAAATTAGAACAGATATATGTTTTAGCTAACAAAGATGAATGTATGAATTATGTAGGTGTATGTTCTAGATAACTAAAAAAGAATATCTGAGGCATAAAGGTATATGTTCTGATTAACTTATAATACATTTCTAGGCATGTTGTTGAATGAACCAGAAAGGTATGTTTGGTGTATGTATATGTATGTTCTAGTGAACCAGAAATGGATGTCTAAGGAACATATGATATATGTATTGGTTTTCATGTGCTCATCATCAGATGTCTCTTCTCCTCTTGTACTGTCATGTGAGAATACTTGAGATTATTCTTTTTATGGCAGGCAAGCCCAAGCGTCATGTCCTTCCACTGAATGTGACAGAGGTTGTCAATGTGACGGAGGTGGCCAACAACAAGGCAGAATATAATGGGAAGCATTTTCTGCAGGTGAGAGTTTGTAGAGAGAGCACAAGTACTCTTCTACTCACATACAACACTTTGTTGTAGTTCACTTTGATATGCTGTCAGTTCGTGAGATCTGTGGTAGGGTCAGTTTTGTAGTAACATGTCATTTATGGAAAGTCTGACATTCCTTTAAACTCTTGACCATTTCTCAACTCCTAGGTCAGTCAGATGAGGGTAAAATGAAACATGTTGGATTTTAGTACATGCTGCATAGAACATTGCCCTAGAAGAGCTGAAAAATGCTGCATAGAACATTGCCCTAGAAGAGCTGAAAAATGCTGCATAGAACATTGCCTTAGAAGAGCTGCAAAATGCTGCATAGAACATTACCCTAGAAGAGCTGATGAAGACATATTAAATAAAATGCTGTCAGCGCTTATAAAAGACAGTGTCCCATGTGAAACATGGAACAGAACCCCAGTGGAGCTGAAAGTGAAGTTACAATGATTCCTATTGCCATTCCTTTGAATATTGAGACATGATGATGCACTCATCTCTGAGTTATCTAATTTATTATTAATTTCATCACTCATTCAAACTTGCTTCCTCTGGCTGTCTTGTAGTTGTCGGGCTCGGACATCCATCCTAGGCATTGTGTGATTGCACACACACAGGGCATCGTCACGGTCACCCCAAACAGCCAGGATGCAGAAACGTATGTGGAGGGTCAGAGAATCTACGAGACCACCATGCTGAAACATGGGATGACAGTTCAGTTTGCCAAGGATAAACTCTACCGGTTTCTGGAACCCAGATTCCAGGAGGTAACCACCCAAGAAGTTTTTCCGGTTCATGTTTGTGAGTTTATTCTAGATTGAAATGTTTAATGTTTGAGGAGGATAGATTTTGACTGTTTGATACAGAGAAAATGAGAGAGAATTCTTCTTGTAGGAGCCCAGGGCATGATATATGTTCTTTATATTTCCCTAGTGTCTGTGGTATTGTGGGGTCTCATTATGTTTTCATAGTGGTATCATGAGAATTCTTTATGTTTTTATAGTGTCCATGAATCATAGAATTCCTGAAATAATCATGGGATTTCTGAAATAATCATGGGGAACAAAAATAATCTGTGTAGAGGAAAGATGAAATGGAAAGTGTGTGTGAGTGTGTTTTGGGGGGTGGGGGTTCTTTCACTGTCAAGAGTATACTTCTCTGTTATGTAAAATAATTATTTTACGCGTGTATGTAAGAGTATACTTCTCTGTTATGTAAAATAATTATTTTATGCCGGTGTAGGTAAGAGTATACTTCTCTGTTATGTAAAATAATTATTTTACGCGTGTATGTAAGAGTATACTTCTCTGTTATGTAAAATAATTATTTTATGCCGGTGTAGGTAAGAGTATACTTCTCTTTTATGTAAAATAATTGTTTTATGCCAGCGTAGGTAAGAATATACTTCTCTGTTATGTAAAATAATTATTTTATGCCAGTGTAGGTAAGAGTGTACTTCTCTGTTATGTAAAATAATTATTTTACGCCAGTGTATATAAGAGTATACTTTTCTGTTATGTAAAATAATTATTTTATGCCAGTGTAGGTAAGAGTATACTTCTCTGTTATGTAAAATAATTGTTTTATGCCAGTGTAGGTAAGAGTATACTTCTCTGTTATGTAAAATAATTATTTTATGCCAGTGTATATAAGAGTATAATTCTCTGTTATGTAAAATAATTATTTTATGCCAGTGTATAGGAAAGCTTCTCAGATTTTCTCCACAAGAAGAATGTTAGTGAGTGATTTTTACATGAAGTTCTGTGTGAAGTTTGCTTTAAAATGGTGCATAGTTGCTGTAAGTACTATGTTGAGTGTCTTTGTCTGTAGCCCCAAGGACAGAACAGACCGTACCAGCTGCCAGTGAAGACTCAGCGTGTACAGCCACATGAGACCAACTTTGACGTGGATGGCAACATCGAGACAATTAGTGGCTCTTCACCTCGTTCAGGGTCTCATTCCTGGGACATGCAGCAGAGGAGGTAAAGTTTACATCTGAGATGTGAGCTGAAGAGGCTGTGTTCTCTGTGAGGGAAGCTTTGGTCAGTCTGAAAGATGGTGCACGCAGCTGGGATAGATCAGATTCTCTGTTTATTAAGGATTTGATTCTTACAAGGTCTCCTGTGCTGTTTTATGATCTGTAAGATCTGTATTTTTGTTCTTCTCATTATGATGGAGTGGGTCTTTATAATAAGAGGATTTCTTCCCTGATTTGTTGTGCTTCTCTCCCAGCAAATAAATATAAATATGTGGCTTGTAGATATGTGTTCTGGGAAACTGAAACAAAGTACAATCTCCTGAAAGACATGTTTGACATGCACTTGTCATGTGATGTGCTCTCCCTTTCTTTTTCAGCACTTTTAACAAAAATTGTGCTAAATTTGGACCTCTACTGACTGGACGAAGAGCACAGCTTTTAGTGGTGTATCCAAAGCTTCAGTCTCAAGACTTACTTAGGTTTTGTGGTGTACATCTTCACTTGAGAAGCACCTTGTGGCATATGTCCTGGAATCTTTCACATCTCTCTCTCTCTCTCTCTGAACCTTAAGTGCTCAAGAAACATGGGGCTTCCACAGAGGTTTTCCACAAACTCCTGTCTGTTGCCTTTTTTTCTGCTCTTGCCCAGGTGAGCCCTCTATTGTTCATCCTCCTCTGTTGTTCTTCTCCATGTCTCCTTTGGTCTACCAATATTTCTGTTCCCCTGTGGTGTCCATCTTAGTGTTATTTTTGGTAGTGAGTCATCAGTCATTCGGAGCACATGTCCCAACCATCGCCAGCGTCTTTCCTCAATAATTGCTGTCAGTGGCTTCATCAGCATTTTTGCCAACAAAATGTTATTTCTTACAGTGTTTGGCCAAAATATTCTTCTAGTCTTTCACATAGTGTGGCATAAATTTCTCACAAGTGTTTTCAACATTATTATGTTCTGTTAAAAAATAAGATTTTTGTGAAATTTTATTCTTCAGTTGGTGTCTAATTTTGGTAGAAAACGTCTCGCTGATTTACCTTGTTGTGAGTTTGTTTGTTGATATGGCATTCTTAATGTATGCTTCATGTAACAGCTACGTGTGATGTATAGTTACCAGCTACATAAGGAGCTACATGTGATGTATAGTTACCAGCTGCACTAAGGAGCTACATGTGATGTATAGTTACCAGCTACATAAGGAGCTACATGTGGTGTATAGTTACCAGCTACATAAGGAGCTACATGTGATGTATATTTACCATCTTCACTAAGGAGAATGTTTGGTATTCACTCATTTTGGTCCAAGAGCTCTAAGTCTTTGTCAGCTCAACACTCGCAGGAATCAAATGTTTGTACACTTGTGGAGTTCTCACACTCCAGGTCATCATATCCTGGAGCTTAGTCTCCAATCCAGCTTCTGAAGATCTTTCTACTCCCAAGTCCTGGTCTGGCTCTGAAGATCTTTCTTCACCCAAGTCCTGGTCTGGCTCTGAAGATCTTTCTATACCCAAGTCCCAGTCTGGCCCTGAAGCTGCAGAACCTCAGAATTCATCTGGGTGTCAGTATTTCAGAGTTAACTTGAAAAGAAAGCAAGGAGGAAGAAGAAGAAGAACTACAGTAAGAGTGAATGCTTGTGACCAGCGGGTTGTGATGTGAACAGATAGAGATGTTACATTTTCTGAAATAGCACACTCTGATTTGACTTTCCTAGTATTTGTGTGTTATCTTTTCTATATAGTGCTTCTGACAGATCTCCAGGTTCTTCTCTTGGGTCACATGGACCCGAAGACCCACTCCCAGCTTCAGTGGAATATATCTTAACTGGTAAACATTTTCTTCTTGTGCTTAAAAGTGTTTCTTGTATTTACCATTTGATGAATTGTTAGAACAGCATCCTTAGTGTGAAGTTTCTAAATAGAAATAATCAAAGAAAGTAAACTTTGTGTAAAGTTTCTAAACAGAAATAATCAAGGAAAGTAAACTTCATGTAAAGTTTCTAAATGGAAATAATCAAAGAAAGTAAACTTTGTGTAAAGTTTCTAAATGGAAATAATCAAGGAAAATAAACATTGTGTAAACATTTTTCTGACAGCTGAGGATCGTCTTCTCCGAGCTTCCGTCCTGGAGGTGAAAAGCAAGCAACTTCAGTTTAAGCTTGCCCCAGCGTACACTCTGTACATGTCAGTCCGACATTTGCTGTCAGCCAGGTCTCCAGTCACACAACGAGGTCAGCTTGTGACAGACCTTGTCAACAAAACATCCAAACTTATACAACAGACCATCCAGGTAATGCAAAAACAATGTCTGTGTCAGGCTACTGAGGAAGAAAATCAGAGTTGCATCAGGACATTGAAAATAATTGAGGGGAAAATGACAGGGTTATGTCAGGACATTGAAAATAATTAAGGGGAAAATGATAGGATTATGACAGGACATTGAAAATAATTGAGGGGAAAATGATAGGATTATGACAGGACATTGAAAATAATTAAGGGGAAAATAATAGGGTTATGTCAGGACATTGAAAATAATTAAGGAGAAAAATGACAGGGTTATGTCAGGACATTGAAAATAATTAAGGGGAAAATAATAGGGTTATGTCAGGACATTGAAAATAATTAAGGAGAAAAATGACAGGGTTATGTCAGGACATTGAAAATAATTGAGGGGAAAATGATAGGGTTATGTCAGGACATTGAAAATAATTAAGGAGAAAAATGACAGGGTTATGTCAGGACATTGAAAATAATTAAGGGGAAAATGACAGGACATTGAAAATAATTAAGGGGAAAATGACAGGACATTGAAAATAATTAAGGGGAAAATGACAGGACATTGAAAATAATTAAGGGGAAAATGACAGGACATTGAAAATAATTAAGGGGAAAATGACAGGACATTCACTCAGAGTGGTGGTGGTGGGGTGGGAGCAGGGAAGCTTTGTTTAAAAAATGTTGCCTTCTTTAGATATCATGGTTTCTCTTTCTCGGCAAAGATGTTGAGCTGAAATAGTTTAGATATTCAGAAACAGAAGGTTGGATGTCCCTGTACACATCAACCAGATTATTTACATTAGATTTTTGTGATGTGGATCTTGAAAGCAGCTTCAACATTCTTTGGGAGGTGGCTGCTGAGACTTGCCTAACTTACAGGGAGCAGGACGCTTCCTTGACTGCCTCCACAACTATGTAAAAACAGGTCTGAATAGCCATACATGTTTCAACTGCTGCAGTGATATTTATCTCAGCTTCCATGGTGTGTTTTGTTATTTGTGTTAAGGTAAAGGTAAAATTCCCATTTCCATGTTTAAGGCATTTTGGGAATACAGTTTTAGGGCCATATTTCCAAGACCATCAGCATGTAAAAGTGTGATGTGGTCTGTATCATGCCCGGCTGCATTTACCTTCTATATTTCTCTGGTACCAATTTTTAGAGGCTGGGTGTACCCCATGGCCTTGGTACCAGAAACAAATCCCCACTGATGGAACTTGAACACAGTACTACTGGGTTAGTAGCTTAAGTGCCTAACAACTCCACCCACCCAGGCTGCATTATCTTTATATGAGAGATCCTTTTTTCCTGACCGAGGGGGGACAGCATATTGTAGCCCTGTTACCACTTTCTTGTCATTACATGTGACCTGACTTTTTGCTTTCTGTAACAGGAACATCATAATGAGCCATCTGATTTAGCGTTTTGGATGGGAAATTCTTCAGAACTCTTGCACATGTTCAAACAAGATAGAGATATACATCCTCTGAGTGGCATAGCCCAAGAGATACTGGCAGGAAGTTTGTCCTGTGACTGTGATGTTAGGAGTTTGTCCTGTGATTGTGATGTTAGAAGTTTGTCCTGTGATTGTGATGTTAGGAGTTTGTCCTGTGGTTGTGATGTTAGAAGTTTGTCCTGTGATTGTGATGTTAGAAGTTTGTCCTGTGATTGTGATGTTAGAAGTTTGTCCCGTGATTGTGATGTTAGAAGTTTGTCCCGTGATTGTGATGTTAGGAGTTTGTCCCGTGATTGTGATGTTAGAAGTTTGTCCTCTGATTGTGATGTTAGGAGTTTGTCCTGTGATTGTGATGTTAGAAGTTTGTCCTGTGATTGTGATGTTAGAAGTTTGTCCTGTGATTGTGATGTTAGAAGTTTGTCCTGTGATTGTGATGTTAGAAGTTTGTCCTCTGATTGTGATGTTAGAAGTTTGTCCTCTGATTGTGATGTTAGGAGTTTGTCCTGTGATTGTGATGTTAGAAGTTTGTCCTCTGATTGTGATGTTAGGAGTTTGTCCTGTGATTGTGATGTTAGAAGTTTGTCCTGTGATTGTGATGTTAGAAGTTTGTCCTCTGATTGTGATGTTAGAAGTTTGTCCTGTGATTGTGATGTTAGAAGTTTGTCTTCTGATTGTGATGCATTGTTAGGCTAAGATAGAACTGAGAAGGTCCCGATTTATACAAACAGCATTTATGTACCACGAGTAAGATGAGTATTTAGCCTTTATAGACTACTCAAAGGCATTTGATTGTGTACAACACCAGAAACTTTGGGAAATAATGGAAACAATGGGATTTCCAGCATATTTGATACAAGTAACATCACTGCTGTATCTAGACCAACAGACAGCAGCAAGAATAAATGGTGAAACAACAACTTGGTTTGACATAAAACAAGGGATCCGTCAGGGGTGCATATTGTCGCCTTACTTATTTAACTTGTATACTGAAAATATAATGAGGAATATTAGAGAAGATGTAGACAAAGAATATTACGATGCCATAACAGTTGGAGGTTATGAACTACCAGAGATAAATATGCTGATACACAATATTACTGTCCACAACACAAAAAGGAATGGAAAAACTAATTATGTAGTCCGTAAGAACAGTGAAGAGCAAAACCTCTATCTTAATGTGAAGAAAACTAAATTGATGACAACTGACAAAACAAACAAGGCAGCAGATTTATGTATCACTGAGGAAAAACTGGAAGAAGTGGAGAGTTTTTAATATCTTGGATCACTACTAACTAATAATGAGGGAACTTAAAAGGAGGACATCTATCACTCTTCAGAAAGTAAAACAACTAAAGAATCTGTGGAGAGGAACAGACAGAACTACAAAAATAAGATTTTTAAGGGCATGCATCTTTCCCATCACAACATATGCCTGTGAGACCTGGACGCTTAATAGCTGAGAAACACATAAATGCCTTTGAATGTAAATGCTACAGAAGAGTTGTCCAAATATTGTGGACACAAAAAAGAACAAATATATCCATACTACAAGAACTTAATATTGAAGAAGGCTGGCCAGTAAAAAGGATTAAAGAGAGAAAACTTAAATATTTTGGACACATTAAACGTCATGATAATCTAGAGAAGACCGTCTTGGAAGGGTACATAATGGGAAAAAAGAGAGGAAGACCAAAGTGAAGATGTCTGTAAAACATCTTGATGATCTGCAAATGGATGCATCAGCACCAGGCCATCTTGCTCACAACTGAGAGGCCTACAGGAATGCTGTTAGGGAGGCAAAGTTCCGCAAGGGACATGCAAATGAATGAATAAGTAAGATGATTGGTTGTGCAAGTTTGCCCAGAACTGAAGTACTTGTCATGAAGTCAGCCTGCATCAGTGAAGGGAACGTTCTCTGGGGCTTATTTCTCCACAAAGAACATCTAATAAAAGTGTCATAAATAGGGAATGTGCGGTGTAGGCTGCCATCTTTGCTTCATGGAGTGGATCAAAGAACCAAGCTCTGCTGTCTTGGAGGAATTCATTCATCTGTGGTTTTGTTGGCTAGCATTGCTTGGAAGTAGGTAAGGATGGTGGTAATCTTTAGTTGCTGGCAGTGATGATAGTAAGTCTTGATACAGTCATATCAGCTTTCATAACTGATGTTAAATGTTTTGTTTTCTCACATAAGAGCTTTTGTCATGTCATCTTGCTTAACTTCTTTCATCATTGTTTGTCTTGTTTTTCAAACTTCCACTTTTCAGCATAAGATTATAAGCGGTCTTTGATCTTTGTAAATAATTCCATTTTACTCTGTCAAACTTTGCCTTTTTTTGCTGTCAGACAGTCCTTATGGTTTACAATCATTAATTCTGCTGAAATATTTTGAAATGATGTCACAGCTGTCCCAGTCAATCTCTGTGTATCATTTTTGATGTAGTTTTTAAGTAGAAAGGTCAGTAGTTCCAGTTGACCAGTAAAAATCCTGAGATGTGGTCATAGCATTTTGAATTGCTTTAGATTTTTAGTGCGGCCTTGTCTTAATAACATTGTGCAGATAAGCTCCTCATTTCATTTCTTTTGACAGTTCACACGTCACGTTTGCTTCACATTTTTCTTCTAGAAGCGGGGCATGGCTACAACATGGGTCGGCCAACTCTAGCAGATGTTCTGAACACCCTGTCGGCAGCCATGACACTCCTGCGACGCTGCAGGGTGAACGCAGCTCTCACCATCCAACTCTTCTCCCAGCTTTTTCACTTCATTAACACCTGGCTGTTCAATATGTTGGTCACTGGCCCACAGCTGCAGCTGTGTGCCCGCGCGTGGGGCTTGAGGCTGAAGCGGAGGCTTGCGAGTGTGGAAACTTGGGCCGAGAAGCAAGGGCTGGAGCTGGCTGCCGACTGCCATCTCTGTAGAATCATTCAGGTACCTCGAGATTTTCCCTTGGTTTTTGTTTTTAGTAAATTAAAAACATTCATTCAAGTCAACCATCCTCTTTTTTTATATATAGTCATTTTTGTGTTTCTTGTCTTCGTATTGTGATTGCTTTATGAAGTTTACTCAGAGAAATGAACTGAAATTGACATGAATGAATGACTTTTCATGTGGGTGTTTAATATTTTATGATTGGCTAATCTACAGGGACATAAAACTGGAATAGAAAAAATTGGTTGTGTGAGGTTCATTTCTTTCAAGAATATAGAGATCTTGAGGAGAAATATCGCTTGACTTCTGGCAGGATCTCCGTAACATGAGTAGAATTTTCTTCAAGAACCACGCTAGAACTTTCATCCGACAGTTTTATAGAGATTTCTGACAGGTCCATCTTTAATAGCTGGAATATGAATATTTTATGAGAACTTTTCCATTCTACAGGCTGCCCATTTGCTCCAGGCGCCAAAGTCCAGCGCCAACGACATCACAAACATTAGTTCCACGTGCTTCAAGCTCAACTCTCTGCAGCTAAGAGCCCTTCTGACTCATTACATGCCAGAAAAGAGTGAGCCTTCGGTGTCGCCAGCCTTTGTGGAGCGAGTTGTGGCTATGGCGGAAAACATGACTGATGCGCCAACTCGGGCCGATGGTCGAGAAGTGCGATTGGAAGAGGACAGTGACCTTCACTTGCCATTTTTATTGCCAGAAGACGGCTACTCCTGTGACACTATCAGGGGCATTCCAAATGGCCTTCCTGAGTTTGTTAAACAGATGGAGAATGCTGGTAAGAAGTTTAGTTTGGCAGAGAACAGTTGGAACGATGTTTGCAGACATTTATTAAACAGAAAAGTTGGATAAAATATTTTGTTTTGAGAGCAGACTTTTATCAAACAGAAAATTCTGAGAAAACATTTGTCTGTCAGAATTAGTTTGGGGTGGAGGGGGGAATTGTAAGGTGGTTATTTGTATTGTTACATTGTTGGAAAAGTAGTGAGAAATGATGTTTGTGCTTTGTTTTTTTGTGTGCAGGTATTTGTAGATTTATCCTGAACAACAGTAGTTCAGGTAGCTGGACTGTGTACATGGAGGACGAGCTTTCGCCAAGTGTAAGTAGTCTGCTTTGTTTGCTGGAGTAGTTTTTAATATGGCAACGAGTCCTCTTTGTGTACATGTAAGCTTCTTGTTCTTTTTTTTATGATAGTTGCTTTCCGTGACACATTTATGTGAGCGGTTTGTCAGAGGCTGCAGGTATGGGTATTCTAGGTGGACTCACTTAGAACATAGATAATGGAGATGAACAGGTTGTATGTATGCAGACAAAAAGCCTCACTGTAGACTGATAGTTGGTACAAAGCTCCTGACTTGCTTGGCATAGCAAAATACATCTGTGCCTGCATTTTAAGTCACTTGATTTATTTCTTCAAACAATTGCACAGGTTTAGAGGAAAGGAAAAGTATGCACAATTTAGCCATTTGTAAACTCTCTTTCATCTTTGTCTTAGGGTTTGCTGTGTTTGTGAGACAGAGAGAGAAAAGTGCATCTGATGCCAAGAGTGATTGCTTAATCCATTGTGACCTTTATTTTGTCATGATTTATGATTGCCTCTTACCTCATATAGCATCAGAATTATTTATGATTTATTCTTCTGTAACATGTACAGCGTGGTCTATATCTCTTATGTTTATTGTTTTCATTATGTAAACTTTATGTATGGTAAAACAGGAAACAGGAAGTCCAGGTTTTGGTCTGCCGTCTGCTCCTGAGATTTTTACAATCTCTTTTAAGAAAGTCAAAGGCAGCATGGGCCTGAGTATTGTGGCAGCAATCGTGAGTCGACACATTTTTTTTTTTTAAACTGTAGTTTTTTTTTGTTTTGGTCATTTGTATTCATTGTAAAGGAACTGTCATACAGTAATCAATAGTCGGTGTAACTTATGCTGGGTTTGCTTTCCCATTCAGCCACTTTGAACTTGGGGTACTGATTAGTACATGAATGCCATGTTTTCCATTGTTTGACTGGCTACATTTGTGCCAGCAGGCAAGCAAGTTTGATTCGTTGTTTAGGTAGAAGTTTTTGGAAACTAGGAACAGATTCATTAACAAAGCACATAATTATGAAGATTTGACTTTAATATTGTTTATTCAGAAACACACAGGAGGAAAGGAAAATGAGACCAGACTTCATATATAATGTATAACAAATAAGGACGTAATAAAAAAAAATTACTTATCCTGTGGGTTGCTGAGGTAGTCAGAGTTTTCTTATAGTGTGGTTTTTTTTTTAATGAAAATGATGAAAGTCAAAATTCTGTAACTGTATGTGGTTAATTGTAAATCTGTTCCTATCTTGTTTGTTATCATAGCTTTAATCCAGTTGCTTTGTGTGTTTGGGAATGTAGTTGTGCAATTACGTGCAGGAAAAATGGTTTTCTTGTGAGTTTTTTACTAAATTATTCATTTTGAGAGAGTTTACCATTTAAGTTTATGAGTTCTTACAGCTGGGTAGAATTTGTTCACTTGAGAAGGTTGTACAATATGGTATTATCTCTGTACTCATGAGTTTTTGTGAACTGTGATTGTTTTTTGTATTGTATATAATGCAGTGTATTTTGTCAACTTAGTCATGGATATCTGACTATTATCCTCAAGGGTGAAGGTCAGCCAGAACAAGGGATCTACATCAAGTCGGTGGTGGATGGTGGGGCAGCTGCCATGGTGAGTGTTTAGCTCCTTTTCTTTCGGGCGTATTCTCAAAACAGTTATATTTATATCATGTTGGAGTGCTGTCATTTCATCTTATTTTGATTAAACTTAAAATATCATTCATTGTTTTGTATATCTTTTTAACCCCAGAATTTAGTTTAAATTGTTTTTACAACTGTTAGTTGTTTTTTATGAGTCCTTGTTACTTTTGAGTTGGCACCAAATTTTTGTTAAGTAAGTTTGGCATGATGTGTTTCTCAGGATGGCCGTCTTCAAGCAGGCGACCAGCTTCTGGAAGTTGATGGCAGATCTCTCGTTGGTGTATCGCAAGACAAGTAAGCAAGTCCCAGCCTTTTGGTGCTTCACTAGTTTTATGATTGCTTGGTGACTTCCCTGTAAATGTAGAAGATATGTTCTTGGCAAATGATGTTTGCAGCAGATGTTAAAATGTGCTAAATCACCACCATCATCATGCACCAGTCAGATGTTCTAGTTTTGCAAGGGGAGTTTGAAAAGAGATGAATAAATGATCTGTATTTTCAAAGGGCGAAGAACTTGGCACACAGACCCGTCTTACATTCTGCCCTTCATCACTCCATCTTTCATTCTTCCCACACACTCGATTTAATACAAGTATACAAATTACATTAGGAAAAAAAATAGTGCTAAAAAAGAGTGCAAAATTAAACTATTACAATCACAAATAGAAGAGGTAATTAATCTAACAAGATAACACACACACACACAGGCATATACACACACAAAAATACAATTTCAGTGCAGTTCATCTAACATCACATTCCTTAACATTCATTAAAAAATTTCTAACATGTTACATTTAGAACTGTATCCTTTTAGAACTTGATGGCTGGTGGGTCATGAGTTGAGAGAGTATTGTTATTCTGTGGTGGCATACAGTTACAAGCAAGTAAAGTACTGAAACAGATTTGAGTTAGAGGATGAAGTGTTACTAATGGATTTTAGATTGTAGGGGAGGGTGTTTCAGAGATGTACTGCAGAGTATGCAAGGCTTTTCTTGTACAGATCAAGTCTGGGTTTAGGAAGAAGACAGTTTTTAAAATGTTGATGAGTGGATCACAGTGATGTCTTTAATCCCAGGAGTAATGTAAGAAGCAAGTTTACCTCCAGGAGACAGAACATTTATCTCTGCCACGTTGCTCAGCCTCTGGCAGCACCATGCTGATATAGATGTAGTCTTGGCCAGGTTTTTTTCTGCCTAGTGTTGGTAGTTGTGTAATCTGATTAAAAAAAATATCACCAGACTAACAGTTATTGTAGGGTTAGTTTTATTTCTGAGCTTTTGTTTTAAGAAATATTTGGTTGCAGTATCAGCTGAATTCAGAGGAGGGAACCGAACAGAAAATGTCTCCGGCTGGATTTATATTTTTGTTACTTTTGAGATATTATTATTTATATTAATGTTATTTATTTATTTATGTTACTATTATAAATGGTATTTTAAAAAAATATTCATGTTCCAAAAATTTATTCCAAATCAGGGCAGCTGAGCTGATGACCAAAACTGGTCAGGTGGTCAAACTTAAGGTGGCCAAACGAGCAGTTTTGTACCACAATTTGGGTTCTCTACTTAACCAACCTTCTCCAACAAGCCAGAGAGGTAACCTTTCATGTGTAACTGTGAAAAATTCACAGATCACCTTAACTGAGCAGTTTAATTTCAGCAGATTGTCTTCAGAAGTGGTATTATGTTTGTGAAGTATAATTTGGCACGGTTTCCCTTTTCTAGTTTGTATATGGTTTTCTCTGCTAGCCCTTGTATAAGAGGGCAGACTTGCAAGGCTGTTTAGTCTAATATTCCAGTTCATTTCTGTATCTTTCACTGTCTGCCACCCAGTGGATGCACCCGACAGAAGGACAAGCTTCACCCTCGCAGGAAGTAACCTATGAAGAGTTCCAGTAATCATCGGTGTGCTGAGTGTGTAATTGAGATAGTAGTACTGAGTAAACTAGTTTAATTGAGATAGTAGTACTGAGTAAACTAGTTTAATTGAGATAGTAGTACTGAGTAAACTAGTTTAATTGAGATAGTAGTACTGAGTAAACTAGTTTAATTGAGATAGTAGTACTGAGTAAGTTAGTTTAATTGAGATAGTAGTACTGAGTAAACTAGTTTAATTGAGATAGTAGTACTGAGTAAACTAGTTTAATTGAGATAGTAGTACTGAATAAACTAGTTTAATTGAGATAGTAGTACTGAATAAACTAGTTTAATTGAGATAGTTGTACTGAATAAACTAGTTTAGTGGAGATAATATTACTGAGAAAACTAATTTAGTGGAAATAGCAGCACTGAGTAAATTAATTTTAAATTAAAAATTGTACTTTCATTACTGTTAACAGCTGTCAACAGCAAAGCGCCTGGACCCATCCGAGCATTCAGTGATGAGGGCCCACCCCCTCCATATGAAGGGAAAGATCTTAAGCCTGCCGGTAGTTACGGTAAACATGTGTTTCTGTCAGACATCTTAAAGTTCATCAGTGTTCTGTATGTGGAGAGAATCATGTGGTTAGATGCAGAAGTCTGGGGTGTGCTTGTTTAAACTTGGGGGCTTATGGGGATTAAATTAGTTGGGGGTCTGTTTGTTTGGAGATGTGAAGTTACGTGCTTGGACTTGGAATAATGTGTTTAAAGACAGAAGAGCTGTATATACAGACAAAGAGTAACAAGTTAGATTGATAGAGCTACATATTCAGACTTTTAACTAGGTCAGATTAAAGTAACAACATGTTCAGACTTTTAACTAGGTCAGATTAAAGCAAGCGCTGGACTAAAAAAACCAAATAGAAAACCATGGATATCAGAAAACACATGGAAGTACATACATGAAAGACAAGCAACCAAATTAGACATATTGAATGTAAAAACATATCTTGGAAAAGATCTGGCGAAAACAACATACAAAGAAATAGACAAGAAAGTAAAAAGTTCAGCTAGAAGGGATAAAAGAGAATACATAGACAATATGGTGAAAGAGGCATAGAAAGCTGCAAAAACAGGCAACAGCAAAACTTTATATAACATACAAAAGAGGCTAAAAGGTACTATTACATCTAAAGAAAGACCAATCCTTAGTAAAACTGGAACCCTATTAACATCAAATAAAGACCAAAAGCAAATATGGGCCGAACATTTCCAAGAAATAATCGACCACGCCCAAAAGAATTGATAAACCTTGAAACCAACTTACCAGCCCCACAACTAAATGTCAACTTAGATGAAGTTGCATTGTATAAAACTGTACCAGCAGTGAATTTAATGGCTAACAACAAAGCTGCAGGTGAAGATGAAATAACAACTGAAATGTTAAAAGCTATTAACAGTGACAACATGAGACAACTACAGAGAATGTTTAATAAGATTTGGAAAGAAGAAAAGGTCCCTTCTAAATGGAAAAAAGGAATCATTGTTAAAATACCAAAAAAAGGCAACCTTAGTGACTGTAATAATTGGAGAGGAGTAACCTTAGAATCAGTTGTTTCAAAAGTATTTTGCAAGGTCATTTTGAATAGACTTAAAGATATAGTGGATACCACAATGAGAGAAGAACAAGCAGGATTTTGAAAAGGAAGAAGCTGTCTCGACCAGATCTTTAGATCTCTCTCTAAGAATAAAACTTGAAGAACATATTGAAAAGCAGATCCAGTAATAGTGAACTTCATAGACTTTAAAAAGACATTTGATAGCATACACAGAGATTCATTGTGGAGAATTTTAAGTCTATATGGAATACCATCTAAAACTGTCAACATCATTAAGGACCTATATAGTGGATATGTTTGTGCAGTCAAAACAGAAGAAGGAATGAGCGAATGGTTTCAGATTGAAACAGGTGTGAAACAAGGATGTATACTATCTCCTTTACTTTTTGGAATTACAATAGACTTCATAATGAAAAAATGCTGCACAGGTAACACATGTATTGATTGGGTACATGAGACCCAACTAGAAAATCTTGATTTTGCTGATGACATAACTCTTATCAGTAACAATGCGAATTCTATGCAAGAAAATAGATATCCTGTCTTCACTGGCTAGCAAAATAGGACTCGAAGGACAAAACAAAAATAACGAAACTTCCCATTAACCAGAATGGAAAAATACACATAGAAAGGACAGATGTTGAAGAAGTCAGTCAATTTGCATACCTTGGCAGCTACATAGACCAGGATGGTGACACCAGGAAAGAAGTTAGAATTGCAAAAGCAGCATCGATCTTCAAGAATCTTGAGAACATATGGAATTCAAAAGTTATAAGCACAAAAACCAAGTTAAGACTGTTCAATTCAAATGTACTATCCATCCTCATTTATGCATGCGAAAGCTGGAAAACAACTAAAGAAGTAGACAAGAAATTAGACTTTCGAAAACAGATGCCTAAGGAAAATACTCGGCATCAAGTGGAACAAATTCAAGAACAGTGCAGAGATAAGACAGATGAGTGAACAACAACCAGTCTCAGGGGTGATCAGGAAAAGGATATGGACATATGTTGGTCATGTGATGAGAAGAAACGATCAGAGAATCCCAAAACAAGCTATCAAGTGGAACACAACAGGCCAAAGAAAAAGAGGCAGACTGCATGAAACTCTAAAGAGGACATTGATAAGAGAAGACAAATTAATAGGCATAAAATCCCTTGATGAGGTTGAAAAGCTCGCCAAAAACAGGAATAATTGCTGAACTACCTTGCGAGCCCTATGTGATGTTTAACGGCACGATAAGGATATAAGATATATAAAAAGATTAAAGTAGATGTGTGTTCAGACTTTCAAATAGGTCACATTAAAGGAGATTCTCATTCAAAATTAGAGAGCTTTTTTTGCTAAAATACATAATACATTTAGACTTGGAGAAACTTATAGAGCTTTATACATTTAGACTTGGAGAAACTTATAGAGCTTTATACATTTAGACTTGGAGAAACTTATATAGCTTTATACATTTAGACTTGGAGAAACTTATAGAGCTTTCTACATTTAGAGTTGGAGAAACTTATAGAGCTTTATACATTTAGAGTTGGAGAAACTTATAGAGCTTTATACATTTAGACTTGGAGAAACTTATAGAGCTTTCTACATTTAGACTTGGAGAAACTTATATAGCTTTATACATTTAGACTTGGAGAAACTTATAGAGCTTTCTACATTTAGAGTTGGAGAAACTTATAGAGCTTTATATATTTAGACTTGGAGAACTTATAGAGCTTTATCTATTTTGACATGGAGAAACTTATAGAGCTTTATATATTTAGACTTGGAGAACTTATACAGCTTTATATATTTAGGCTTGGGAGAACTTATGGATCTTTATATATTTAGACTTGGAGAACTTATACAGCTTTATATATTTAGACATGGAGAAACTTAGAGAACATTATATATTTAGAAACTTATAGAGCTTTATATATTTAGAATTGGAGAAGTTATAGAACATATTAGGAATGAGTGAAGTTAGATGGACAGGTGCAGGGAAGATAAACTCAGATAAATATACAATAATATATTCAGGAAGTGAGAAACATGAACGAGGAGTAGGAATTATATTTGATGAACAAATGGCAAGGACAATTGTAGGATATTTGAACATCTCGGACCGAGTCCTGCTAGCCCAACTGAAAGGACAACCAATAAACATAAATATTATACAAGTGTACGCTCCAACATCTGAAAGCTCTGAAGAAGATGTACAGCTATTTTATAATGACATAGAGACAGCACTAAAACACATAAAGTCACATGAAGTTACCATAGTCATGGGAGATTTTAATGCCAAAGTTGGTAAAGGAAGAACTTAGACATCGTTGGTGACTATGGACTGGGGGAGAGGAATAACAGAGGTTATAAATTAATTGAATGGGCAAGAATACACAGCATGGTTGTAGGAAACACCTGGTTTAAACAACATCCCCGAAGACTGGCAACGTGGTGCAGTCCAGACAAAAAAACTTTTAACCAGATAGACTACATATTAATCAACAAACGATTCCACAGTGCATTACTGACAACAAAAACCATGCCAGGAGCTGACTGCAATAGTGACCATGATCCACTCTGTGGAAAAGTTGGAATAAAACTAAAGAAAGCAGGCAGAAAAGTGAGAAACATCAAACTGAATACAGAACTTCTTAAAAATGACCAAGAACTGCGAGAACAATACAGAGTTATTATAACAAATAGATACAATGCAATAGCAAAGATAAATAGTATAGATGAACAATGGGAAATGTTAAGAGATTCTATCCACCAAACTGTTAAGGAGATAATACCACCAGAAAAAAAAGCCCCTAAAAATAAATGGATGACAGATAACATCTTAGGATTGATGGACAAGAGGAGGAGGAGTAAAAATAACGAGAAAAAATATAACAAGATAAATAAAGAAATAAGACGCAAATGCAGAGAAGCAAAAGAAATGTGGTTAAATGAGCAGTGCAGACAGATAGAGGACTCTCATATTAAAGACAGCAAAAACATGCACAAACGAATTAATGAACTCACAGGCAGGAAAACAGAATATACCACAGGATGCCTGAAACCGAAAGAAGGTAAAATGTTAATGGGAAAAGAAGACATTATGGACAGGTGGACAGAGTATATCGGTGAGCTATATGGAGCAGAAAGACCAGAATTAACACCAGATACTGAAAACTATGATGGACCACCAATACTTGAAGATGAAATCATAGATGCCATCAAACACATGAAGAAAGGAAAAGCGACTGGGCCTGATAATATAACAATAGAAGAAATAGAGGCACTAGAGGAGACAGGAATAAAAATAATAACCAGGTTACTGAATGACATTTAGAACAGTGGTTATATTCCCAGTGACCTGATTAAATCCACGTTTATAGCACTACCAAAGAAACCAGGTGCAAAGGAATGTGACGACCACCGGACTATCAGCCTCTCATGTCACATAACGAAGCTACTTCTGAGAATAATTATGAGAAGAACAAGGAAAAAGATTTGTTGAAGGAAAGGGAACACACAATGCCATTTATGCTTTACGAACACTAACAGAAAGAGCTTTAGAAGTACAGAAAGATCTCTATTTATGCTTCATTGATTACACCAAGGCATTTGTCAAGGTGAAACATAATGAAATTATTAAAATGCTTCAAGACATCAATATAGACGGCAAAGACTTGAGGATTGTAAAACATCTATACTGGCAGCAAGAAGCAGCAGTTCGAGTTGAAAATAGAATTGGAAAATATCAACCTATAAAACAAGGGGTGCGACAAGGATGTGTACTATCTCCAGACCTTTTTTCTCTGTATAGCAAGAATATTCTAAGAACAATCATCACAGAACCAGGCATAAAAATTGGAGGATACAATATTAATAACCTTCGGTATGCTGATGACACAGTACTGATAGCTGAGAACCAACAAGACCTGCAAAATCTCTTGGATAAAGTCGCCAAAGAAAGTGAACAGAAAGGCCTTACTTTGAACATCAAAAAGACAGAGACTATGGTTATATCTAAGAAACAGAATCCACCAGCATACAGTATTAAATTAAACGGAACCATTCTACAGCAGGTGCAGAAATTCAAATACCTTGGAGCAGTAATAACTTCAGATGGGAAATGCACAACAGAATTAGGAACAGAATAGGCCAAGCAAAGACTGTATTTCAGAGAATGAGAAACATTAGCTAACACATCTTTATCAATGAATGTTAGAAAATGAGTCCTAAAATGCTATATTGAACCTATCTTGTTATATGGAAGTGAATTATGGACAGTAGGCAAGTCTGCACAAAAATCATTGGAAGCAGCAGAAATGTGGTTTATTAGAAGAATGTTGCGAATCCCCTGGACAGCAAAAATAACTAATGAAGAATGTATGAGAAAAGCTGGAGAGACAAAAAAAACCTTGTCAAAAAGATAAGAGAGAGACAATGTACTTTCATAGGACATGCAATGAGAAGAGGGGGCATTGAAAATATTATAACAACAGGAAAAATAGAAGGAAGAAGATCAAGAGGAAGACCAAGAAATGATACTGGACAGTCTGACAGGATGGTGTGAGAGGAGATCATCAACTGAGCTGATGGCCTACATGAAGGATAGTGTACTCTGGAGAAGCATAATAGCCAACGCCAGTCGGCACAGCACATGATGATGATGATGATGAAGTTATAGAGCTTTATATATTTAGAACTTGGAGAACTAATAGAATGTTATATATTTAGACTTGGAGAACTAATAGACTGTTATATATTGAGACTTGGAGAACTAATAGAATGTTATATATTAGAACTTGGAGAACTAATAGAATGTTATATATTAAGACTTGGAGAACTAATAGAATGTTATATATTTAGAACTTGTAGAACTAATAGAATGTTATATGTTTAGAACTTGTGGAACTAATAGAATGTTATATATTTAGAACTTGTAGAACTAATAGAATGTTATATATTTAGAACTCGTAGAACTAATAGAATGTTATATATTAAGAACTTGGAGAACTAATAGAATGTTATATGTTTAGACTTGGAGAAGTTATAGAGCTTTTTAGACTTGGAGAAATTGTTTTAAAATTCAATCCTTTTGCTGATATGTGTGTAGGAAATCCAGACAGGATGCGAGCACCTTCTTCAGGGAACATTGCTGACACTAGGCCTGGAATGTCTCGTGATGCTCAGACCTTTCACCGTGACAACGACCCTCGCTCCAAATCAACAACAAATCTTCATGTTGAAGCTAATGTGAACAGTGGTGTCACACGCCCAAGTATGAAAGCAGCCCAGTCTGTTGGGGTGCTTAACTCAAATGTAAACCGCCGCCAGGATAGTCGACCCGGTGATTATGAGAATCAGTCAGGTTTCCAGCAGGCGGCGAGCAGGCAACAGAATCCACAAGGAAGACCTCAGAACTTGCAACCAGTTCAGGGATATCAGCAGCCTCAAAGGACTTCAGATAGATCCTCAGTATCTTCACGAGCCTCTTCCAGTAGCAGCAAAGATATGAAGCCACAGTCAGCTTATTATAGTCCTGAGAAGGAGAGACCACAGTCAGCTTATTACAGCCCTGAGAAGGAGAGACCACAGTCAGCTTATTACAGCCCTGAGAAGGAGAGACCACAGTCAACTTATTACAGTCCAGACAGAGAGAGTCAGGACTTCTCGAGACCAAGATCAGAGGATGTTGGCAGCAAACTCAAGGAGTGGCAGGACAAATATGAAGACCCTCGAGGTAAACAGAGCAAGAATAGTGCCGGAGGATATAGCCCTCCATCCAGCAGCACGAGTTCTCAAAGCAGAGAGCCTCCTCCCCAGCCTACCCACAATCCTCCACCCAAACCAACAGCCCACGAGCGCCTCTTCAGCCAGCCAGGTGTTCCGCAGAAGGTTAACAATACAGCATATAGTAGACAGCCCAATTTTTATGATCACACAACACCTCTGCAGCGTGAACTTCCACCTGCCTTCCATCAGCTACAGAGACCTCCAAGTGAGGGTGAGTTGAGACCAAGATTAGCTCCCAAGCCTGTAGCCATGCCGTCCAAGAAAAATCAGTTACGAGTTCAACACACGGACATGCCCAGTATGAAAGTGGACAACAGGGAAACACAGCCTCACTTCTTCGGAAACACACGACCTTCACCTTCACCTCAGACTGGTCAGCTGAGCAGTCCACATGTGGTTCAACAACCTGGCTTTCCACAGCTTGATCAGAAGAATGCACAGTATGGTCAGAAAAATGCCCCATATGAACAGAAAAATTCTTTGTATGACCAGAGAAACACACCATATGAGCAAGAAAATGCTTCATATGATCAGAGAAACACACCATATGATCAGAAAAATACTTCATATGATCAGAGAAACACACCATATGATCAGAGAAATACTCCATATGAGCAGAGAAACACATCACAGCAACAAGAACAAAGGAGCCAAGTTCAGCCAGATTCCAGAAACGATACAAGATTTGCACAAGACCTAAGGATGGCACATGACCCAAGGAATGGACCTGCTTATGAACAGAGAGGTCTTCAACATGATCAATGGACTGGTCCTGACTTGAGAAATGTCCCAGATCCAAGAAATACCCAACAACCAAACATTAGAGATGGATATCAACAAAAAAAGAATGCACAAAACATGGCTAACACTCAGCCTTCTTCAGCTTTCCAAGAACGGAGTAGAACAGTTCAGCAAGATCCATACTTCCCTGGTAATAGTAGTGGTTATAACTACAATACACATGCTCATGATCTTCCACCTCCACCATCGCAAAAAAACGTATCCCCAGAGATCCCTGCACCTCACACAGAAGACCTGCCACCTGTCCCGCCTCCACCTTCCCACGAGGCCCTCATTGAGCAGAAGCTGTTGGAGGAGCAGCAGAAACTTATGCAGCAAATTAGTGCAACAAACCACTTCCTGGCTTCTGATCCAAGGTAAGTCCATCCCACCCACATTGTGTTAACTGGCATTTCTAGAATCTTGTCCTGGTTCCCTTCATTACTGGTCCTGAGTAGCTTGTTTAATAGTGAACTGTCTTTTCACCCAGAGGTTGTGACAAACTAATGCTGTAGTAAATCAGTACCTGACAACAATGTGTAATGGAACTTGTCTCTGGAAATGAAGAATTTATGGCTAAAAGTTGGAAAACATCAAAGTATACTGTACATATGACTATCAGTGCAGTAAGAGAAAAAAAATAACAGGCTATTTACCTCATAATTCTGTTATCATCTTTCTTCAGTATATAGATCTACTATATGTAAATCTGCTATGTGTAAGTTTGCTGTACATAAGTCTCCTATATGTAAGTCTGCTGTATCCTCTGTTGGTAGCAGCACTAATTTGGCACGAAATTTCTTTACAGCCGTGATCGAAAGTATAGCACCAGCACAACACAGCAGCAGCAGCCAGTTCATCAGACACAGCAGTATCAGCCTTTACCACAGCAACAACAACAACAACAGCAGCAACGGTACCAGCCGCAACAGAAGCACCAGCAGTCATCCATAAACCGTGTACTTCCTCCAGGCATAGATGCTAGAGACACAACTCCGCTAGGTTTCCAGGTAGCTCAAGATGGCTATAGAGCAAATGACTCTTTCTCCCAGCCAAACTATCAGAACATTGGCTTTGCTGCTGAAGCGAGGTCTTCATCAGGCCCTGGCCCACAGCTGACAGCCACACCTCTGCCCTCTACAGATTATTATTCTTACAGTAATCCTGCTTTGAAAACTCAAGCATTTCAGGTGAGATTCCCTCTTTCCTCCATTCTTATTTGAAAGGTATAGGTATATATACAAAGTCTAAAGTAGTTTGAAGTATGGCTTGATTATTGTATTTTTAAATACTGCTTTTCTATATATTTGTTAGTTTATAATGAATGTGAGACTGTAATTAAGTTTATTTCATGTAGTTACATAAATCAGAGTGTGGAGTGTTTGGACAAGAGATAGTGTATTATTTATTTATGTAGTCGTTTAACTGTTTCTTTGTGCTTATTATGCTCATTAATAAATGCTGAATGACTGTGACTGAGTGAAAGCTGTATGATAAGGGCAGAATGTCAGACGGGCCTGCGTGTCCAATTCTTAACCCTTTGAAAATAAAGTATGTTCGTTCGTTCATTCTTTCTTTTGCACTTCCATCTGGCTACCTCTTCCTTCATTCTGTCTTAGATCTTTCCTTCTGTTAAACTGCTCACATCTCCATCCTTCCATTCTTCATTTCATTTTCCAACAATCTCCTTGTTCTCTTGTCTTCATTCTTGTGCTTGTAATTCATCTACTAATTTAGTTAACAACCATTAGAGAAACGACTGTTGTGTTGACTTGCTGACTTGAACACACCTGTGTTTGTTGTTTGATAAATTACCTGTACTTGCTGTGACTGTTCAGGTAAAACCAGCGGTGCCACCTACCAAACCAAAGCTTCAGGATCGTGGTGAAGCCAACAGCAGATCAGCCTGGGACCGAGATGCCAAAGAGAAAGCCAGAGAGGAGGAACATGAGGAACTGTACAGAGCCAGGGAACAGGAGATTGCTGACCTGGAGTCCAGACCTTACCTCAACCCTCAGGTGTCTCCTTGTCTTTTGCTGCTTTATATTTCCTTTAGTCTGTATTGTTTGTCTTATATTTCCTTTAGTCTGTATTGTTTGTCTTATATTTCCTTTAGTCTGTATTGTTTGTCTTATATTTCCTTTAGTCTGTATTGTTTGTCTTATATTTCCTATAGTCTGTATTGTTTGTCTTATATTTCCTATAGTCTGTATTGTTTGTCTTATATTTCCTTTAGTCTGTATTGTTTGTCTTATATTTCCTATAGTCTGTATTGTTTGTCTTATATTTCCTATAGTCTGTATTGTTTGTCTTATATTTCCTATAGTCTGTATTGTTTGTCTTATATTTCCTATAGTCTGTATTGTTTGTCTTATATTTCCTATAGTCTGTATTGTTTGTCTTATATTTCCTATAGTCTGTATTGTTTGTCTTATATTTCCTATAGTCTGTATTGCTTGTCTTATGTTTCCTATAGTCTGTATTGCTTGTCTTATGTTTCCTATAGTCTGTATTGCTTGTCTTATGTTTCCTATAGTCTGTATTGCTTGTCTTATGTTTCCTATAGTCTGTATTGTTTGTCTTATATTTCCTGTAGTCTGTATTGCTTGTCTTATGTTTCCTCAGTTCCTGTTGGTTGTTTTTTCTGTCGATGGTGTTAAAAAAAATTGGAGGATACAATATTAACAACCTTCGGTATGCTGACGACACAGTACTGATACCTGACAACCAACAAGACCTGCAAAATCTCTTGGATAAAGTCGCCAAAGAAAGTGAACAGAAAGGCCTTACTTTGAACATCAAAAAGACAGAAACTATGGTTATATCTAAGAAACAGAATCCACCAGCATGCAGTATTAAATTAAACGGAACTGTTCTAAAGCAGGTGCAGAAATTCAAATACCTTGGAGCAGTAATAACTTCAGATGTGAAATGCAGAACAGAAATTAGGAACAGAATAGGCCAAGCAAAGACTGTATTTCAGAGAATGAGAAACATATTAACCAACACATCCTTATCAATGAATGTTAGAAAACGAGTCCTAAAATGCTATATTGAACCTCTCTTGTTATATGGAAGTGAATCATGGACAATAGGCAAGTCTGCATAAAAATCATTTGAAGCAGCAGAAATGTGGTTTATTAGAAGAATGTTGCGAATCCCCTGGACACCAAAAATAACTAATGAAGAATGTAGGAGAAGAGCTGGAGAGACAAAAAAACCTTGTCAAAAAGATAAGAGAGACAATATACTTTCATAGGACATGCAATGAGAAGAGGGGGCATTGAAAATATTATAACAACAGGAAAAATAGAAGGAAGAAGATCAAGATGAAGACCAAGAGAAATGATACTGGACAGTCTGACAGGATGGTGTGAGAGGAGATCATCAACTGAGCTGATGGCCTGCATGAAGGAACGGGTACTCTAGAGAAGCATAATAGCCAATGCCAGTCGGCACGGCACCTGATGATGATGATGGTGTTTTATCTAAACCAGAAGTGATGAACCTTTTTTTTTTGAGTGAACTTCCTGCTAAATGGCAAGTTTAAATAACAAAATAAAATTTTCCCTCTTGTACCACTAAGCGGTTTTCAGTGTGTTTCAAGGAGTGAATTTTTTTTTGTTTTTAATGTGCCCAGAAGTTTACAGTTTTGTCTTCCTTCACGTAGGAATGTCCAAGAAGGTGAAGGTCACATTTAGATTAAAAAAGGTGATGTTGTATTTAGATTCAGGAAGGTGATATATTTAGATTGAGAAAGATGATGATGTATATAGATTGAGAAAGATGATGTATTTAGATTGAGAAAGATGATGTTGTATTTAGATTGAGAAAGATGGTGTTGTATTTAGATTGAGAAAGATGGTGTTGTATTTAGATTGAGAAAGATGATGTATTTAGATTGAGAAAGATGATGTATTTAGATTGAGAAAGATGATGTACTTAGATTGAGAAAGATGATGTATTTAGATTCAGAGGTAGGCAGGGTAAAGGTAACCCTGTCGTGCCTTAGAGGCACACAAGGTTATGGCGTTAGTGAGGTAGGTTAGTATTTTGGTCAGGAAGATGTAGGGCAACAAGCTGTTTCTAGAAGTTCTGCAGAGAAGTAGGTTAGGATTTTGGTCAGGAAGATGTAGGGCAACAAGCTGTTTCTAGAAGTTCTGCAGAGAGGTAGGTTAGGATTTTGGTCAGGAAGATGTAGGGCAACAACCTGTTTCTAGAAGTTCTGCAGAGAGGTAGGTTAGGATTTTGGTCAGGAAGATGTAGGGCAACAACCTGTTTCTAGAAGTTCTGCCGAGAGGTAGGTTAGGTCTTATATTTCCTATAGTCTGTATTGCTTGTCTTATGTTTCCTATAGTCTGTATTGCTTGTCTTATGTTTCCTATAGTCTGTATTGCTTGTCTTATGTTTCCTATAGTCTGTATTGTTTGTCTTGTGTTTCCTATAGTCTATATTGCTTGTCTTATGTTTCCTGTAGTCTGTATTGCTTGTCTTATGTTTCCTATAGTCTATATTGCTTGTCTTATGTTTCCTATAGTCTGTATTGCTTGTCTTATGTTTCCTCAGTTCCTGTTGGTTGTTTTTTCTGTCGATGGTGTTAAAAAAAATTGGAGGATACAATATTAATAACCTTCGGTATGCTGACGACACAGTACTGATACCTGACAACCAACAAGACCTGCAAAATCTCTTGGATAAAGTCGCCAAAGAAAGTGAACAGAAAGGCCTTACTTTGAACATCAAAAAGACAGAGACTATGGTTATATCTAAGAAACAGAATCCACCAGCATGCAGTATTAAATTAAACGGAACTGTTCTAAAGCAGGTGCAGAAATTCAAATACCTTGGAGCAGTAATAACTTCAGATGTGAAATGCACAACAGAAATTAGGAACAGAATAGGCCAAGCAAAGACTGTATTTCAGAGAATGAGAAACATATTAACCAACACATCCTTATCAATGAATGTTAGAAAACGAGTCCTAAAATGCTATATTGAACCTCTCTTGTTATATGGAAGTGAATCATGGACAATAGGCAAGTCTGCATAAAAATCATTTGAAGCAGCAGAAATGTGGTTTATTAGAAGAATGTTGCGAATCCCCTGGACACCAAAAATAACTAATGAAGAATGTAGGAGAAGAGCTGGAGAGACAAAAAAACCTTGTCAAAAAGATAAGAGAGAGACAATATACTTTCATAGGACATGCAATGAGAAGAGGGGGCATTGAAAATATTATAACAACAGGAAAAATAGAAGGAAGAAGATCAAGATGAAGACCAAGAGAAATGATACTGGACAGTCTGACAGGATGGTGTGAGAGGAGATCATCAACTGAGCTGATGGCCTGCATGAAGGAACGGGTACTCTAGAGAAGCATAATAGCCAATGCCAGTCGGCACGGCACCTGATGATGATGATGGTGTTTTATCTAAACCAGAAGTGATGAACCTTTTTTTTTTGAGTGAACTTCCTGCTAAATGGCAAGTTTAAATAACAAAATAAAATTTTCCCTCTTGTACCACTAAGCGGTTTTCAGTGTGTTTCAAGGAGTGAATTTTTTTTTGTTTTTAATGTGCCCAGAAGTTTACAGTTTTGTCTTCCTTCATGTAGGAATGTCCAAGAAGGTGAAGGTCACATTTAGATTAAAAAAGGTGATGTTGTATTTAGATTCAGGAAGGTGATATATTTAGATTGAGAAAGATGATGATGTATATAGATTGAGAAAGATGATGTATTTAGATTGAGAAAGATGATGTTGTATTTAGATTGAGAAAGATGGTGTTGTATTTAGATTGAGAAAGATGGTGTTGTATTTAGATTGAGAAAGATGATGTATTTAGATTGAGAAAGGTGATGTATTTAGATTGAGAAAGATGATGTACTTAGATTGAGAAAGATGATGTATTTAGATTCAGAGGTAGGCAGGGTAAAGGTAACCCTGTCGTGCCTTAGAGGCACACAAGGTTATGGCGTTAGTGAGGTAGGTTAGTATTTTGGTCAGGAAGATGTAGGGCAACAAGCTGTTTCTAGAAGTTCTGCAGAGAAGTAGGTTAGGATTTTGGTCAGGAAGATGTAGGGCAACAAGCTGTTTCTAGAAGTTCTGCAGAGAGGTAGGTTAGGATTTTGGTCAGGAAGATGTAGGGCAACAACCTGTTTCTAGAAGTTCTGCAGAGAGGTAGGTTAGGATTTTGGTCAGGAAGATGTAGGGCAACAACCTGTTTCTAGAAGTTCTGCCGAGAGGTAGGTTAGGATTTTGGTCAGGTAAGACATGTTGGTCCTGACAGATGTTTCATCTCACCAGTTCTGGTGATGTGTGTCTGTATATTGTTTCTCTTTCTTCATTCTTGTCATGTCAAGGTGTAAGTAGCCAGCTCTTTTTAAACTGTAATTTTGTGTTTATTCATCATGCTCTCACAGAGGTCTCCTCTCCAGTTTTGAAATTTTGCTCTGTGTTTGATTGGTTTGATGATGCTTTTCTTATTCTCTTTCTGACTTGTAATGTTTCAGGACAAAGATAGGTTGCGAAAGCTGAAGATGGAGCATGAATTCCAGAGACGGGTAAAGGAGGTAGAAAAAGGAGATGACAATGAAAATGATGATGAACCTGCAGAAAGGCTACATGTAAGTATTTTAAGACCTCACAATGTTAATGTATCTTACAGGTTTTTGTTTTTGTTTTGGTTTGTTTCTTTGTGAAGTGTGTGAGCTTAGAACTGTTTCTTTGTGAAGTATGTGAGCTTAGAACTTTCTTGTGAAATATGTGAACTTAGAACTGTTTCTTTGTGAAGTGTGTGAGCTTAGAACTGTTTCTTTGTGAAGTATGTGAGCTTAGAACTGTTTCTTGTGAAATATGTGAACTTAGAACTGTTTCTTTGTGAAGTATGTGAGCTTAGAATTGTTTCTTTGTGAAGTGTGTGAACTTAGAACTGTTTCTTTGTGAAATATGTGAACTTAGAACTGTTTCTTTGTGAAGTGTGTGAGCTTAGAACTGTTTCTTTGTGAAGTTTGTGAGCTTAGAACTGTTTCTTTGTGAAGTGTGTGAGCTTAGAACTGTTTCTTTGTGAAGTGTGTGAACTTAGAACTGTTTCTTTGTGAAGTGTGTGAACTTAGAACTGTTTCTTTGTGAAGTGTGTGAGCTTAGAACTGTTTCTTTTTGAAGTGTGTGAGCTTGGAACTGTTTATTTGTGAAGTGCGTGAGCTTAGAACTGTTTCTTTGTGAAGTGTGTGAACTTAGAACTGTTTATTTGTGAAGTGTGTGAACTTAGAACTGTTTCTTTGTGAATTGTGTGAACTTAGAACTGTTTCTTGGTGAAGTGTGTGAGCTTAGAACTGTTTCTTTGTGAAGTGTGTGAACTTAGGATAACCTCAAGCTAGTGCTGATAAACTTTTGGATCCAAGATTCATTTCATGTAAATAATGAAGCTTTTCTAGACATTTTCTGGGCTTGTGTCATTTTTATTTTCCTGATCTCTTGAAAGATGAGGAAGAGGCCAGTTGGTGGCATTTTGACTGTGTCTTTTCTTTGTTGGAGAGTTCATTTAGGTTATTATGTCATGCTAGTTCTCCAGGAATACAACATTCTCCTCTTTACACAGACTGTAACTATATGACTTTTGTCACGCTAGTTCTCCAGGAAATCAACATTCTCCTCTTTACACAGACTGTAACTATATGACTTTTGTCATGCTAGTTCTCCAGGAAATCAACATTCTCCTCTTTACACAGACTGTAACTATATGACTTTTGTCATGCTAGTTCTCCAGAAAATCAGCATTCTCCTCCTTACACAGACTGTAACTATATGACTTTTGTCATGCTAGTTCTCCAGGAAATCAACATTCTCCTCTTTACACAGACTGTAACTATATGACTTTTGTCATGCTAGTTCTCCAGGAAATCAACATTCTCCTCTTTACACAGACTGTAACTATATGACTTTTGTCATGCTAGTTCTCCAGAAAATCAGCATTATCCTACTTACACAGACTGTAACCACATGTTTTTTTGTCACGCTAGTTCTCCAGATAATCAACATTCTCTTCCTTCCACAGATTGTAACTGTGGTTTTTGTCATGCTAGTTCTCCAGATAATCAACATTCTCTTCCTTCCACAGATTGTAACTGTGGTTTTTGTCATGCTAGTTCTCCAGAAAATCAGCATTCTCCTCCTTACACAGTCTGTAATTATGTGTTTATTCATCATGCTCTCACAGAGGTCTCCTCCCCAGTTTTGAAATTTTGCTCTGTGTTTGATTGGTTTGATGATGCTTTTCTTATTCTCTTTCTGACTTGTAATGTTTCAGGACAAAGATAGGCTGCGAAAGCTGAAGATGGAGCATGAATTCCAGAGACGGGTAAAGGAGGTAGAAAAAGGAGATGACAATGAAAATGATGATGAACCTGCAGAAAGGCTACATGTAAGTATTTTAAGACCTCACAATGTTAATGTATCTTACAGGTTTTTGTTTTTGTTTTGGTTTGTTTCTTTGTGAAGTGTGTGAGCTTAGAACTGTTTCTTTGTGAAGTATGTGAGCTTAGAACTTTCTTGTGAAATATGTGAACTTAGAACTGTTTCTTTGTGAAGTGTGTGAGCTTAGAACTGTTTCTTTGTGAAGTATGTGAGCTTAGAACTGTTTCTTGTGAAATATGTGAACTTAGAACTGTTTCTTTGTGAAGTATGTGAGCTTAGAATTGTTTCTTTGTGAAGTGTGTGAACTTAGAACTGTTTCTTTGTGAAATATGTTAACTTAGAACTGTTTCTTTGTGAAGTGTGTGAGCTTGGAACTGTTTATTTGTGAAGTGCGTGAACTTAGAACTGTTTCTTTGTGAAGTGTGTGAACTTAGAACTGTTTATTTGTGAAGTGTGTGAACTTAGAACTGTTTCTTTGTGAATTGTGTGAACTTAGAACTGTTTCTTGGTGAAGTGTGTGAGCTTAGAACTGTTTCTTTGTGAAGTGTGTGAACTTAGGATAACCTCAAGCTAGTGCTGAAAAACTTTTGGATCCAAGATTCATTTCATGTAAATAATGAAGCTTTTCTAGACATTTTCTGGGCTTGTGTCATTTTTATTTTCCTGATCTCTTGAAAGATGAGGAAGAGGCCAGTTGGTGGCATTTTGACTGTGTCTTTTCTTTGTTGGAGAGTTCATTTAGGTTATTATGTCATGCTAGTTCTCCAGGAATACAACATTCTCCTCTTTACACAGACTGTAACTATATGACTTTTGTCACGCTAGTTCTCCAGGAAATCAACATTCTCCTCTTTACACAGACTGTAACTATATGACTTTTGTCATGCTAGTTCTCCAGGAAATCAACATTCTCCTCTTTACACAGACTGTAACTATATGACTTTTGTCATGCTAGTTCTCCAGAAAATCAGCATTATCCTACTTACATAGACTGTAACCACATGTTTTTTTGTCACGCTAGTTCTCCAGATAATCAACATTCTCTTCCTTCCACAGATTGTAACTGTGGTTTTTGTCATGCTAGTTCTCCAGAAAATCAGCATTCTCCTCCTTACACAGTCTGTAATTATGTGGTTTTTGTCATGCTAGTTCTCCAGATAATCAACATTCTCCTCCTTACACAGACTGTAATTATATGTTTTTTGTCATGCTAGTTCTACAGATAATCAACATTCTCCTCCTTACACAGACTGTAATTATATGGTTTTTGTCATGCTAGTTCTCCAGATAATCGACATTCTCCTCCTTACACAGACTGTAATTATATGATTTTTGTCATGCTAGTTCTCCAGATAATCAACATTCTCCTCCTTACACAGACTGTATGGTTTGTGTCTTCAGTTCAGATCTGGTCATGCAGGTCATCATGGACTGGTCAGTTGTGAAGGATATATTTACCATGAATTTTGATAGTATTTACACAATATCAGTACTCCTAACCTGGCTGACCAGCCATTTGCCAGTAGAGATCCTTCTTCACATCTACAGAGTGTTGCAGAAGGCAGGTAACTGAGAGAGTGGTCTCCATTATGGTGGAGCTTACAGAGAAGTTTAGTATGACATTTCTGTGGAAGGACACTATCTTATGTGTGATCCAGGAAGTGAGGAAAACTGTCACTAAGAACATCAAGATCATCTTCATTGCTGTGACATAGCTTTACAACAAGTGCTGTGGCTTATAGCTTTACAAGTGCTGTGACTCATAGCTTTACAACAGTTCTGTGACTTATAGCTTTACATCAAGTGCTGTGACTTATAGCTTTACAACAAGTACTGTGACTTATAGCTTTACATCAAGTGCTGTGACTTGTAGCTTTACATCAAGTGCTGTGACTTGTAGTTTTACATCAAGTGCTGTGACCTATAGCTTTACAACAAATGCTGTGACCTATAGCTTTACAACAACTGCTGTGACTTATAGGTTTACAACAACTGCTATGGCTTATAGCTTTACAACAACTGCTGTAACTTATAGCTTTCAACTGCCGTGTCTTATAGCTTTACAACAACTGCTGTGACTTATACTTTTACAACAGGTGCTGTGTCCTATAGCTTTAAAACAGGTGCTGTGTCCTATAGCTTTACAACACATGCTGTAACTTATAGCTTTACAACTGCTGTGACCTATAGCTTTACAACTGCTGTGTCTTATAGCTTTACAACAACTGCTGTGTCTTATAGCTTTACAACAACTGCTGTGATAGAAGTGTTGATGTCTTTACATTCATTTTCATATTCCTCTAGCTAGTTTTGAAACATAGCTTTATACTGTGATATGTGTGCTCTGATAGTTGTATAGTGTGATATAAGTGTGCTCTGATAGTTGTATACTGTGATATAAGTGTGCTCTGATAGTTGTATACTGTGATATGTGTGCTCTGATAGTTGTATACTGTGATATGTGTGCTCTGATAGTTGTATACTGTGATATAAATGTGCTCTGATAGTTGTATACTGTGATATAAGTGTGCTTTGATAGTTTTATACTGTGATATAACTGTGCTCTGTTAGCTTTATTCTGTGATATAACTGCTCTGATAGTTGTATACTGTGGTATAACTTCTTTGATAGTTTTATAATGTGATATAACTGTACTCTGATAGCTTTATACTGTGATATAACTGTGCTCTGATAGTTGTATACTGTGATATAACTGCTCTGATAGTTTTATACTGTGATAAAACTGTGCTCTGATAGCTTTATACTGTGATATAACTGTGCTCTGATAGTTGTATACTGTGATATAACTGCTCTGATAGTTTTATACTGTGATAAAACTGTGCTCTGTTAGCTTTGTACTGTGATATAACTGTGCTCTGATAGTTTTATACTGTGATATAACTGTGCTCTGATATTTTATACTGTGATGTAACGTGCTCTGATAGCTTTATACTGTGATGTAATGTGCTCTGGTAGTTTTATACTGTGATGTAAATGTGGTCTGATAGTTTTATACTGTGATATAACTGTGCTCTGATAGTTTTATACTGTGATATAAATGTGCTCTGTTAGCTTTATTCTGTGATATAACTGCTCTGATAGTTGTATACTGTGGTATAACTTCTTTGATAGTTTTATACTGTGATAAAACTGTGCTCTGTTAGCTTTGTACTGTGATATAACTGTGCTCTGATAGTTTTATACTGTGATATAACTGTGCTCTGATATTTTATACTGTGATGTAACGTGCTCTGATAGCTTTATACTGTGATGTAATGTGCTCTGGTAGTTTTATACTGTGATGTAAATGTGGTCTGATAGTTTTATACTGTGATATAACTGTGCTCTGATAGTTTTATACTGTGATATAAATGTACTCCGATAGTTTTATACTGTGATGTAACGTGCTCTGATAGCTTTATACTGTGATGTAATGTGCTCTGGTAGTTTTATACTGTGATGTAACATGCTCTGATAGTTTTATACCGTGATATAAATGTGCTCTGATAGTTTTATACCGTGATGTAACTATGCTCTGATAGCTTTATACTGTGATATAAATGTGCTCTGATAGTTTTATACTGTGATATAACTATGTTCTGATAGTTTTATACTGTGATATAAATGTGCTCTGATAGTTTTATACTGTGATATAACTATGTTCTGATAGTTTTATACTGTGATATAAATGTGCTCTGATAGTTTTATACTGTGATATAACTATGTTCTGATAGTTTTATACTGTGATATAACTATGTTCTGATAGTTTTATACTGTGATATAAATGTGCTCTGATAGTTTTATACTGTGATATAACTATGTTCTGATAGTTTTATACTGTGATGTAACTGTGCTCTGATAACATTATACTGTCATGTAACTGTGCTCTGATAGTTTTATACTGTGGTATAACTATGTTCTGATAGTTTTATAAACTGTTGTGAAATAGTTTTATAGTTTGATATAGTTGTGCTCAAATATAAATAGAAAAAGTTTCATTGGTTTACCTGCCCATTCTTTTTTCAGAACCGTGAACGAATGATACAGACTTTGAGGGAGGACTTGGAGAAGTCGCGGCAGAGAATGCGGGAATTTGAATTGTCACATCAACGAGCAGATGCCAGTCGAGAAGAGGATAGATTACGAACGTGAGTAGCAAGCTTATTCCCTTGTCAACTTTGCTGATGTAACGGAATCAGGAGTAGTATGGTGGATATTAGACTGTCTTCTCATGCAAAGATTGTGGGCTGAAGCAGTGATAGCTAATCAAGCTGTACAGATGGGAACATAATGCCGTAGTTTTGGGTGAATCTCTCTGTAAAAGATCAGCCTGTAAAATGTGCCACACATTATTACACTGTTAATATTGCTGTCAATACTACAGATAAACAGGACAGCAGGTAAAAAATTTGACCCATAAATACAGGGAGGGCAGTCTAGTTCACCCAGGAAGGTGAGAAGAGAAGAAAGTCTGGTTTCATCATATCATCTATCTATGCCTCTGACCCCTCGTGGAGCATAGGCCGCCAACAAGAGCTCGCCAGGCAGTTCGGTCCTGGGCCACTCTTTCCAACTGTCTCCATGTCTGGTTCATTATTTTGATGTCCGTGTCCAGACTTCGGCGCCAGGAGTTCCTTGGTCTCCCTCTCCTCCTTTTACCCTGTGGGTTCCATGTTAGGGCTTGCCTTGTAGTGCTGGATGTGGATTTCCGTAGGGTGTGTTCAATCCATTCCCATCTTCTTCGTAGGATGTCGTCTTCCACTGGTTGCTGGCCTGTTCGCTGCTGCAGTTCTTGGTTACTTATGGTACCTGGCCATCGTATTTGTAGAATCCTTCTAAGGCATGTGTTAATAAATGTCTGGATTCGTTTCATGATCATAACAGTAGTTCTCCAAGTTTTTGAACCGTATAGCAGAATGGGCTTTATCATGGTGTTAAATACTCTGATCTTCACTTTAATTGACAAGGCTGAAGTTCCCCATATTTTCTTCATCTGATGGAATTTTACTCTTGCCTTGCCCATTCTTGCTTTTACATCAGCTTCTGTTCATCCCTGCTTGTCTATCACACTTTCCAAGTACGTAAACTTTTCAACCTCTTCCAGTTCCTCTCCTTCCAATATAATGGGCATTTCGTTGACCTCATTTACTCTAAGAACTTTACTCTTTCCCTTGTGGATGGTAAGGCCTAGTCTTGAAGAATTTTCTGCCACTAATATGGTTTTCTCTTGTATCTGTTGCTTAGTCTGGGAGAGAAGTGCCAGGTCGTCAGCAAAGTCTAGGTCGTCAAGTTGAGTCCAGAGCGTCCACTGAATACCATTTCTCCTATAATCTGTTGATTTTCTCATAATCCAGTCTATGGCCAGGATAAATAGGAATGGTGACAGCAGGCATCCCTATCTCACTCCGGTGTTAACTTGAAAGGCATCTGTTAGTTGTTGTCCATGGATTACCCTACATGTCATCCCTTCATAGGAGTTTTTAATGATGGTGGTAATCTTCTCTGGTACTCCGTAGTGTCTCAACAGCTTCCATAGGGTCTGTCTGTCGATGCTGTCGAAAGCCTTCTCATAGTCAACAAAATTGACATAGAGAGGTGAGTTCCACTCCAGTGATTGTTCTACGATGATACGTAATGTTGCTATTTGGTCTGTACAGGATCTATTCTTCCGGAATCCTGCTTGTTGGTCCCTGAGTTGTGGATCTACCACGTCCTTTATCCTATTTAGAAGAACTCGGTTGAATACCTTTCCTGGTATTGATAGCAGTGTTATACCTCTGTAGTTGGAGCAGGAGCTCAAGTCACCTTTCTTTGCTAGCTTGACAAGGTAACCTTCTTTCCACTCTGTAGGCACTTGCTCCTCTTCCCAGATCTTCCTGAAGAGGGGATGAAGAATGTCTACGCTTGTCTCAATATCTGTTTTCAGTGCTTCTGCCGGGATGTTATCAGGTCCTGCTACCTTGCCACGCTTCATCTGTTTTATGGCTTTACAAATCTCTTCCCTTGTTGGTATACCACAATCTATTCGTAGATCTCTATCGGCTGGTTCAATATTTGGTGGGTTATGAGGGGCTGGTCTATTCAACAATTCTTCAAAGTGCTGCATCCATCTGTCTCTCTGTCCCCAGTCATTGGGTATTGTTTTTCCGTTCTTGTCTTTCACTGGCCTCATCGGCACACTATAATTTCCAGTCATCTTCTTAATTGTGGAGTATAGATCCTGTATATTTCCCTGCCGGGCAGCTCCTTCTGCCTCTGTTGCCAGTGTTTCTATCATCATATCAGGCAGACAGTTATTGTCTGTCTCTTCCCATTTGTCTCTTATATGTTAACTGTAATATTTTCTCATAAAGCAAACGTGTCTCTAGTTTTCTGTGTCTACTGTGCAGGACTCAGAGCTGATTTATATGTCTTTAGATTTAGTCACATTTAGAACATACAGTGTAACTTTCACTTGCTACATATAAACTTAGTTGCTGGACACCAAAAATAACTAATGAAGAATGTAGGAGAAGAGCTGGAGAGACAAAAAACCTTGTCAAAAAGATAAGAGAGAGACAATGTACTTTCATAGGGCATGCAATGAGAAGAGGGGACATTGAAAATATAACAACAGGAAAAATAGAGGGAAGAAGATCAAGAGGAAGACCAAGAGAAATGATACTGGACAGTCTGACAGGATGGTGTAAGAGGAGATCATCAACTGAGCTGATGGCCTGCATGAAGGATCGTGTACTCTGGAGAAGCATAATAACCAACGCCAATCGGCACGGCATCTGATGATGATGATGACATATAAAGTTAGCATGTTAACTGTATTCTTTGTTGTGTTTTGGCACATATAAAGTTAGCGTGTTAACTTTATGCTTTGTTGTGTTACTGTAGCCTGGAGCGTCGACTAGAGATGTATGAGAAAGAAAGGGAAGAACAAAACAGAGGATACAGAAGAAGCAAGATAACAGAGCCAGGGAACAGCAAGACTGGTTACAGAGGGTAAGAAATGTCTTTATTTTATATACTGTCCAAAAAAAAAGAAATGCATAACTACTGATGACCCAATTTTAGCCATAACTTTTATAGCTTTTTAAATTGAATGAATAAAATTTTCGAATTGCACACATACCTAAGGGTTTAAACACTCACTTGACAGTTTCTTGCATCTGTGTGATGAGAATTTGTTAGTCCCAGGGGTTCTCAAGTTAGTATGGTGTGTGGCCTCCTCCGCTTGCATCAATCAATGACTGGCATCTCCTGGGCATAGATGCGATCAGATGTCTGATGTGCGCCTGTGGGATGGCTGCCCACTCTTCCTGGAGTGCCTGCCACACAGATCACGACAATTGGCTGGAGAAACGTTCGGCAACAAACACATCTTTGCACCTCATCCCATAGGTGCTCGATCGGATTCATGTCTGGAGACAGGAATGGCCAGGGAAGGGTGAGAATGTTGTTGGCAGTCAGGAACTGTGCGGTGAACCGTGCAGAATGGGATCTGGCGTTGACCTGTTGAAACACAGACCTTTGCGCAGCCAAAAATGGAAGGATATGGATCGAAGAATTTCACTGATGTATCGTTGTGCATTCAAGCCTCCTTCAGTCTGCACTAATGGACTCCTTCCATTGAAACTGATCATTCCCCATACTATTACACCGCCACCACCGTGCGGCGGAGCTTCATCAACGCAATTGTGGGCAAAACGTTCATTTGGCCTATGGTAGACCCTTCTTCACATATCATGGCGGTGCAGCAAAAAGGAAGATTCGTCACTAAACCAGACACGTCTCCATTGATTGTCAGTTGTCCAGGGCTGATGCTGGTTGGCCCAAACAAGTCAATTTTGGCGATGGCGTCTCGTTAAGACAGGACCTCAGTGAGGTCGTCTTGCCACCAGTCCAGCTTCATGCAGTCTATTCCGGAAGTTTGATCAGACACACGACGTCCTGCAAGCAATGACTGGGCACTTGAGGAAGCTGTTGTAAACCTGTTTCTGAAGTGACGAACCAGAATAAAGCGATCATCAGCTGCTGTTGTCACCCTGGGTCGTCCACTGCGGTGCCGGTCTTCAGCTGAGCCAGTGGCTTGGAAACGGTGCCAAAGTTGACTGATGGTGCTCTGCTGCACGTTTAAATGCCTGGCAACCTGACTTTGACTTTCGCCTGCTTGCAGGTGACCAAATATAATGTTTCATAAATTTTGCAATAGACGCGCCATAATTGTCTGAAAATTAACTGAATTTGTTTGTGTAACCTCATCCTTTTATAGGGTTTCATTTGTGTGGGAAGTGAGATGTGCTGTCCACAAAAATCGCGACTTTTCCCACAAATGCACCGTGAGTTATGGTAAAAAAATGTGTGATTAGCAAGGGCAGCTACTGCGTTCTGACTATGCGCGAGAATAGCAAAATTTAGGCTAAATCATGGACCTGATATCTTGGTGACAATTTTTGGTTTGGTTCGAGATACCTGGGAAAAAAATTGTTGTCATAACATAAAAAATGAAGCTTATATAAGTTATGCGTTTTTTTTTTGTGGACAGTATATTCTTTTATTTCTGTGTTGTTACTGTCATTTGTGGTTTTCTTTCATTTTGTCAGTGTATCATTTCATTTTTTAATGTGTTGTTTTATGTATGGATGCTTTCTTTGATTTGTAGGTGTTTTATTTTATTAATATATTATTTTATTTTCAGATGTCTTTTTTTCATGTGCAGTGTTTGTTTTTTATTTATCAGTTCTCAGATGTCTTCTTTCAGTTCTAGATGTTAAACATTTCCTACATTTGTTTTGTTTCATAAGATGTTACAAGATATAAACTGCTGAAGGCAAACACACAGTGGGAGAGAAACAGCAACAATAACATGACAAAGATGTGAACAATTTATTTATTTTTTACTTGCATTTCCTCAGTTGAGCTTTGTTTTTTGCAGTTGTTTTGCTTTCCATTTATTATTTGTGTTTCATTTGTTTTGTTTGATGAAGTTTGAATCTTGCAGCATAAGCATGTATTTCTTGTTGCTGTGAGCATCTTGGCCAGTCAGACAGTTAGTGGTGACAGAAGCTGTCTCACAACATCTGCCCGCTACAATCCTGTCTTACCAGACAAAGCAAGACATAATGAAATGTATGAAGAGTGTTTGTCTTGCGGTGAAGTACATGTAAATACATCATCATTTTGCTGGAGTTTGCTAAATATAAAAATAAAAATTGTTCATGAAAACTGCATGTTTGAAAATATGAATTCGGATACTAGTTTTATGTTTGTTTTTTTTTTGTTTTTATTTTCAGGATACAGAGAGGATGTATGAACTACAGAGTAGATATGATGATGAGAATAAAGGCCGTGCTGAAATCGACAAGGACAGTGATGAGAGTAGGTCAAATTTTGTCAGAGATGAGAAATATCAGACAGGTTTTTCAGGAACTCGGCCAGGTCAGACTTCACAAGGATATCCGCAGTACGCAAATGTCTCCAGTCAAGGTTCCTTTGATGGAACTGGTCTGGCTCCACCTCCTCCAGAAAGAAAGTCTTCATATGAAACATTCACACATCATCAACAGAGGGCCTCTTTTAGAAATAGCAGCAATATAGACCTTCCTCCACCTCCTGCTGCTGCTGGTGGTAGTAGTGGAGGGCTGCCTTCTGCATTAAAAACTGCCCAGGAACAACCACCTCCAACGAAGAAGTCTGTGTCCTTCAATACTCAGATGAATTCGTACAAAGACCGCACACCAAGCCACTCGATATCTTCATATAGGTCACCTACAGGCTCACTATCATCAGAACATGAATTTCCTCCCCCTCCAAATTTTAGTCCAGATGTTGAAGTGTTTGAATCAGATGTCCATCCTCTACATGGCTCAAACAGCACAGATATCAGGCGGTCAGACTTCACCTACAACTCCTCAAGTCATGCTCCAAACGTCATCGGCACACAGGAAGTGTACCGAGACCCACGATCACAGATTGAAGCCAAAATTGCGTCACAGTCATCCGGCCGCGGCGCAGATAGAATGTCATTCAGAGATAAAATGAAGTACTTTGCCACGGAGGCTGGCGAGGACACTATCAAACTCAAACCAAAATCATCAAAAACACTAAGGAATATTGAATCTCAGCTTAATGGCCAGTGAAGTTAGGAACACTAAAGTCCAAATTGTTGTTGAAATGTTTCTTTCATAGCTGCTGAAAATTTCAGCCACATGTGGTAGAATTTAGTTACGTAGAGTAGAATTGAGCCACACATGATAGAGTTTAGTTACATAGAGTAGAATTGAGCCACATGTGGTACTTTAGTCAAACAGAATAGAACTGAGCCATATGTAGTAGAGTTTAGTCACATAGAGTAGAATTGAGCCACCTGTGATAGTTTAGTCACATAAAATTGAACCACATGGGGTAGAGTTTTAATACTGAACTGTTTAAAGAAAACTAAATTCAGTGAAAAATGAAAGATTTTAATGGCAAAAAAAACAACTTTTTTAAAAACATAAATAGTATTTATGTAGCTGTTATTTTTACCAATAGTTTTGAAAGTTAATTTTGACAAAAATGTTCTTAATTTATGTAAATATTTTTTTTTAAACATGAATGTTATATTACTAGTGACCTTATAAAAATGCAAAATTTTCAAAATATTTTCATTTCATTTCAGCCATTGTAGTTATGAAAATTGTTTCTGCAACACATCCCTTGTCATGAAAATATCGTGTGCTTTTATCAGTCACTTCTCGTTTATCAAGTTCTTTTTTTTAATTATTGAGTTTGACAGTAAATAAAGAAACACCAGAATTTGATGACAGAAACAGACACATCAGTACATGAATCAGTGGTGATACAAGGAGTGATCATGCATTTGCTAACATGTAACACTTCCGTTTACAGTCAGTGATCATACAGTGGCAGCTCTCTCACTGTGGGATGATGGGATTGGAGGAAGCGATGACTTTTCTTAGATTAGGAACAGTTAAACCTTGCTGTCACTCACAGGCAATTTTGTGGAATAGCTCAGAGAATATAAGTGAGAGAATATAAGTAGTGAGAGAATATAAGTAGCTGAGAGAATATAAGTAGCTAAGAGAATATAAGTAGCTGAGAGAATATAAGTAGTGAGAGAATATAAGTAGTGAGAGAATATAAGTAGTGAGAGAATATAAGTAGTCAGTGGAATGTCTAAAATGTAAGCAGCTACTGTAAGAGTGACTGGCACCCTGATTGGTTCTTCAGCTACAGAGGTTTTCAATAAGTCTGATAAATGATATAAATGACCTTTATCTTGAGTGTTGTCTGAGATATGTGGGGAGACAGCTTTATCTTGTGTGTTGTCTGAGATATGTGGGGAGACAGCTTTATCTTGAGTGTTGTCTGAGATATGTGGGGAGACAGCTTTATCTTGAGTGTTGTCTGAGATATGTGGGGAGACAGCTTTATCTTGTGTGTTGTCAGAGATATGTGGGGAGACAGCTTTATCTTGTGTGTTGTCAGAGATATGTGGGGAGACAGCTTTATCTTTAGTGTTGTCTGGGATATGTGGGGAGACAGCTTTATCTTGAGTATTGTCTGAGATAGTGGGGAGACAGCCATGAGAGATGCTACTGAACAATCTCATGTTTAGCAACTTTAACAGACTGCTAGAAAGCTGTCTTATAACAAGAAAAAGAGCCGCTGTTATATGCAGTCTCATTTATCACACACAGAGGCAAGGGCAAAGTCTAGCACATACGCTCGCTGAATGTTTGAACTAAGATAGTGCAGCCAGACTTGACTAGAGTAACCAGTGAAGCTTCACCCTAACACAGATCTGTTTCTGTGCTGTTGTGTGTCTGCGGTAATGTGACCTCATGAAATTGTTCATGATTTATAGATGGTTTATATCATTTGTCATTAGTGCCTTCTTGATTTGGAGCAATGCAGGCAAAAAATGTCATGTTAAAGACTTGGTCATGTGTTGAGATGAGCAGAGTTGACCTGGGAAAGTCTGCCACTGTGTACAGTCCAGATGTTTTCAATAAAGAGTTTCTGTCAGATAAATAAAACCATAGAGTTTCTGTCAGATAAATAACACTGTAGAGTTTCCGTCAGATAAATAACACCATAGAGTTTCTGTCAGATAAATAACACCATAGAGTTTCTGTCAGATAAATAACACTGTAGAGTTTCTGTCAGATAAACAACACCATAGTTTCTGTCAAATAAATAACACTGTAAAATTTCTGTCAGATAAACAATACCATAGTTTCTGTCAGATAAATAACGCTGTAGAGTTTCTGACAGATAAATTACACCGTAGAGTGTGGACAGATTTATGGCCAGATACGTCATGTATTATGTGATATGGTCAGGCATGTCGCAGTAGAGTGTTGACAGGTTTCATTGTGTTGTCATATCACATTTTCCAGTCAGACAATTAACACTATGGACTGCTCATGTTGTCATATCACATTCTAAACAACCAGGTGAAATGTATTAAATTTCCAGTGAAGTTTTATTTATTTTTTGTACATATTAACAATTCTTAATTTTAAGATAATTGTGAATTCTATTTTGATTTTTCTTTTGTAGCAGAATTGAATTCATATGAAAATGAATTAAGGTCACACATGAGTTTACAAGACATGGATAAAGTCATTTTGTGGTTTAAAATTTTTCTTCTCTGTAAACTGTAGAAGGATTTTTGGGACACTATCTGGACAACAGGTGTTTGTTGATAAAGACAGGCAGAAGTCACGGGTTGCATGGAGACAGGACTTGTGTATGTGATGAGAATATGTTAGTTACTGTAAGGATTTGTGTATGTGATGAGAATATGTTAGTTGCTGTAAGGATTTGTGTATGTGATGAGAATATGTTAGTTGCTGTAAGGATTTGTGTATGTGATGAGAATATGTTAGTTGCTGTAAGGATTTGTGTATGTGATGAGAATATGTTAGTTACTGTAAGGATTTGTGTATGTGATGAGAATATGTTAGTTACTGTAAGGATTTGTGTATGTGATGAGAATATGTTAGTTACTGTAAGGATTTGTGTATGTGATGAGAATATGTTAGTTGCTGTAAGGATTTGTTGTGAATGATTGGGGTGGCCATGAACAAGAACCGTACAGATTTGAGTAAGCACATACATACACTTGATTTTATCTACAAGGAGGAGACTTCTTGTCATGAAGTTGTACAAGGAGGATAATTCTTATCATAAAATTGTACAAGGAGGAGAATTCTTGTCATGAAGTTGTACAAGGAGGAGAATTCTTATCATGAAGTTGTACAGTGAGGAGAATTCTTATCATAAAATTGTACAAGGAGGAGAATTCTTGTCATGAAGTTGTACAAGGAGGAGAATTCTTATCATGAATTTGTACAGTGAGGAGAATTCTTGTGATGAAATTGTACAAAGAGAATTCTTGTCATGAAGTTGTACAAGGAGGAGAATTCCTGTGATGAAGTTGTATAAGGAGTATTGTGATGAAGTGAAGTACAGAACTGATTTCATTTATATTTGATATTTCTAAATAAAAACTATTTTGTATAGAACTGCATTCTTATTTCTTTTGAATGAATGCCACTCGGACTAAAGTGTTTGGTCGTAACCACTATAGCAGGGAACTGTGGGAGATTTTCTGTTTTTTATGTTCCTGAACTTAACAGCAGGGCACAGATGTAGTGTTTGAGCTAGATGGGATAGTGATCTGTAAACCATAACTGCTTGTGTCAGGGTTGGCAAACTATAGCTGGCCAAGACCCTGTTGTACCTCCCAGCGGTGCCCCTACTAACTTAAAGTAGCCAAGCAAATGGAGATTGCGGTGGGAACACAGACTTGGTTCCAAAGAGTAAGTCAAAGCTGAAGTTGGTTTTTTTCTCAGGTCATAAGATGCATGACAGTGACATGGCATAACCAACGCCGAAGAAGAACTTCCAGATACATTTGGTCAGTTTGGTCAACTGCTGTCTCAAAATGTTGGGTCAGTTCCAGTGTGTTTGGTCAACTGCTGTCTCAAAATGTTGGGTCAGTTCCAGCGTGTTTGGCCAACTGCTGTCTCAGAATGTTTGTGGTAGGATGATTTGTTTTGTTTGCTGTGAGAGTATAGAAGACTAGCAGAATGCTGCCAACAATGAGCTTGCTGTAGCTGTTTGTGTGAGAGTTCTGCCTCTATCATCTGGCTGTTGGACTCTTCATTCCCTTCACCAGTCTGTTTGTTAGACATTTACTAGAATAATCTGAGCAGCAAAATATGTGCTTCGGTTCATCTTCCATGATGTGTTACTGCAGCAGTAGCTCAGAGAACTTTGATGGGTGACTTAGGTCAGCTGGTGAGTGGGGAAGGTCAGCTGGCTAAAGATTGACGGGTGTTGGAGAGAGTTGACTGAGACAGTTGTTGAGTGTGGATGTGTTCGTGACTGGAGAGAATATGACTTAGAAAATGGATTGCAAATTATTGTGTCTTGGGCTGTTCTAGAGAACATAGTCCGATTTTATCATGGTTAAGCTTAATGATCTGAATTCTTCACTTTACCTTCCCTTGTTCAGCACGTTTGTGTTTGTAAAGTTGTACCTGGTTGTCGCAACATTGCACCCCAGATATGCAACAGAACTGTCATTTGTCACCTGGGAACAGACTCGAGGAAATACAACTCCATATCAAAGTTGACCATGCACATCCCACACATAAACGTTACGTACTGGAGCCAGCTCGTCATGGTTTGAGAATGTGTGAAGGGAAGTAACTGGAAAAATTAGATCATGTCCCCTAGTTATGAGCCATGCAAATTCTGGCGGGATGTCAGACACTCATGGATGGATATTTTAATGGGCTTTGTCTGTGATTCTGTATCTTCCACATCTTCTGACTTAATAACGCAGGTTGTCACTAGCGGAACATTCAGTACTAAGTACTTGCACATGTTACTGTGGTAGTGTCACCAACATGTTCAGTTATACCTCAGTTTGTCACATCTTGACAATCATGCTTTACATTGATACCTTTAGCCTCCCATGGAAAATTGAGAAGACTGTAACAAATGTTTTTATTGTTTTTTTCTTTTTTTGATTGACTGCAACCTTCACACTGCAGTCCTCATACATAAAGAAAAAAGTGATACATGATGTCAGAAAGTGATATTTCACTGAACTTGATAAATTATAAGTGATAATTGTGATACATTTTTGTTTGTGAAATACAAAAATACAAAACTATGTGCTGTTGTATTATTTTTCTTTATAAAGCAATCATAAAAATGGCCGCTATTATAACATGACATACTTCATAAAAAATAAATGCTGAGATGGATGACCTTGATCATTTGTGCTGTAACCTTCATCTCGGTGAGCGAGACAAAAGATAAGATAGCATTATCCTCATGCTCTGTTTTTTGCCTCTGTCACTTATCCGTGAATTCACCAATTTTCTGTTTGTTCACTTTTTGTTTTTGAGATGCACATATTTCTTGGTCTGTTTACCTTAACTCTTACCTAACCAAACAACATCCATGACACACAAACACTTTTTGTTTAAAAATAACCTGCCCACCATGTTTTACTGGGAAATGACATGATGTCTATTTTTAGAATTTATGGTGTCTGTTTTAAGAATTTACTTTGCTTTAAAATGACAACTACAAAGTTACGGAGCACAAAACCCTACGACTGTCAGTATTTTATTATTTTTGTTCTTTAAAGCCATATAAATATCTTATTGTAAGTAAAGAGGTAATGTTCACCTTGTCCCTGTCCACATTCGCTTCCTGTGGTGGTGTTCACTTCTGAATGCCAAACAATCTCCATCCATTAATTTATTTGTTATTGCTAACATTATCATTACTTTTCTGGTGCAGATTATTTTCAAGTTGTGTTGGTAATCATTTATGTTTGTCTCTTTGTAGTTCTTATAACTGAACTTGTGTTAAGAAATTTTTCAGTTTTCCTGTACTTCAATTGAAAGACCATATGTGCGTACCTAAACCGCTTGTCATCATATCAAAATCATATGCACAAGAAAAAAGCAGTCTGAAACATAGAGATGCACAAACAACAAATGTGATAAGTGACAAATCATATACGGCCACTTGCCATAAACTGTCAAATAGGGCATATGAGTATTAAAAATATGGTTTTTTATTTTTGCAAACTCTATCTAAAGGCTGGTTGGGGGGGGGGGGGCGGACGATTATTCTTGTTTCGAACTGAGCTTGAAACTGTTACATGTCCACAAGTTCAGCATTTCATCTTAGTTTGTACATGAAACCAAAACTTGGATGTAATTTTACTGATAATTTCCCCTTTCCCTTACAACATATGCTTGTATGTAACTGTAAAAAAGGGACCTATCTCTGCTGCTTGTCTTGGGGAGTGGCCTCATTACACTGGGGGGCCTGCCCATAGGTGTTGGGCCTTTGGCATCAGGATGTCCTTCAGTGTTTATAGAGAGATGAGTCCAATGTTGTACTGACTGTGTGTTGACTGTGATCTAGCATTTAGCTGGGATTTGCGAGCACTGCCCCTGGCTACATGTGATGAATTGATAGGCTATAATTGAATAATGTAATGAATATAATGTGATAGGTACCTTGGAGGAAGTTGCTTTGCATTTGTTCATTGATGTGTTGCTTGATGGATTTGTACAGGTCCAGTTTGTCAATTTTGTTGAGGCCTTCTGGTTTGGCCCTTGTTCAACATATATGTGTTTGTATTTACATACAAACGAATGGACAAACAGTGTGACAAAGCAGGTTATCGCAGTTAGATGTGGTCCATCGTGTCTGAGAATGGATGTAAAAAAAGTGAAAAGTTAGAAACTGCTGACATGTAAGACCTTAAGAAGTTCCTAAAGCCAGCAGGACATTTGGAAGATAAAAGTGATAGACAAGAGTAGAAATGTGTTAGGATGTAGGAGAGTGGAAGAATATATGAAAAGAACAAATGAACATACTTTATTTTCAAAGGGTTAAGAATTGGCCCTGTCCACATTCGCTTCCTGTGGTGGTGTTCACTTCTGAATGCCAAACAATCTCCATCCATTAATTTATTTGTTATTGCTAACATTATCATTACTTTTCTGGTGCAGATTATTTTCAAGTTGTGTTGGTAATCATTTATGTTTGTCTCTTTGTAGTTCTTATAACTGAACTTGTGTTAAGAAATTTTTCAGTTTTCCTGTACTTCAATTGAAAGACCATATGTGCGTACCTAAACCGCTTGTCATCATATCAAAATCATATGCACAAGAAAAAAGCAGTCTGAAACATAGAGATGCACAAACAACAAATGTGATAAGTGACAAATCATATACGGCCACTTGCCATAAACTGTCAAATAGGGCATATGAGTATTAAAAATATGGTTTTTTATTTTTGCAAACTCTATCTAAAGGCTGGTTGGGGGGGGGGGGGCGGACGATTATTCTTGTTTCGAACTGAGCTTGAAACTGTTACATGTCCACAAGTTCAGCATTTCATCTTAGTTTGTACATGAAACCAAAACTTGGATGTAATTTTACTGATAATTTCCCCTTTCCCTTACAACATATGCTTGTATGTAACTGTAAAAAAGGGACCTATCTCTGCTGCTTGTCTTGGGGAGTGGCCTCATTACACTGGGGGGCCTGCCCATAGGTGTTGGGCCTTTGGCATCAGGATGTCCTTCAGTGTTTATAGAGAGATGAGTCCAATGTTGTACTGACTGTGTGTTGACTGTGATCTAGCATTTAGCTGGGATTTGCGAGCACTGCCCCTGGCTACATGTGATGAATTGATAGGCTATAATTGAATAATGTAATGAATATAATGTGATAGGTACCTTGGAGGAAGTTGCTTTGCATTTGTTCATTGATGTGTTGCTTGATGGATTTGTACAGGTCCAGTTTGTCAATTTTGTTGAGGCCTTCTGGTTTGGCCCTTGTTCAACATATATGTGTTTGTATTTACATACAAACGAATGGACAAACAGTGTGACAAAGCAGGTTATCGCAGTTAGATGTGGTCCATCGTGTCTGAGAATGGATGTAAAAAAAGTGAAAAGTTAGAAACTGCTGACATGTAAGACCTTAAGAAGTTCCTAAAGCCAGCAGGACATTTGGAAGATAAAAGTGATAGACAAGAGTAGAAATGTGTTAGGATGTAGGAGAGTGGAAGAATATATGAAAAGAACAAATGAACATACTTTATTTTCAAAGGGTTAAGAATTGGCCCTCATTCTGCCCTTCATCATACAGTTTTCACTCAGTCACAGTCATTCAGCATTTATTATTGAGCATTAATAATCATGAAGACATGATCAAATGATTACATAAATAAATAATAAACTTATCTCTTGTCCATACACTCCACACTCTGATTTATGCAACAGCATGAAATAAACTTGCATTCTTACATTCATTCAAAACTAACAAATTTATAGAAAAGCTTTTAAAAATTACAACAATCAAGCCATACTTTAAACTACTTTAGACTATGCTTAGGGAGGCATATAGTCCACATCAAACAGATGTTGACAAAGTTATAAGAACAAATATTACTTGTAAGTTTTACATAAGTTGGCAGGGCATTCCAAAGGTGGGCAGCCGAGTAAGAGAAGCTTTTTTAAAACATGTCAAGCCTTGGTTTTGGGAGAATACGATTGCTTAAGAGTTAACTGTGTTTTGGGTTGGATTTGAACAACGACCACAGATAGGGTGGAGCATTGTGCGATAGAATTTTATGAATTAACTTGGCCTTGTTGAAGGAAATCTCGGAAGAAAAGGTAATAATGACAAGCATGAAATGATGAGTCAAGGTTTTGTCAAGATTTCAGATTATTTTCTGTAATAAGCAGGACATGATGAAATGGTTTAGAACTTTCCAGAGTGGCTGGTGTTGGTGCTGGTGATGATGGCAGAGACCTATCAGTTTTTGCTGAAGATCAAACGTAAATATTTCCTTGATTTCTAATCTGGAGGAAAAGTAACAAAGATGGCTGGAATATTTGTCATAAACAAAAAAAAACTTTTAACAATTTGCATGAACAAATTTTGTGTTTGTTTACATACACATATACTTATGTTTACATACACATATACTTAAAATGTAAAGGAGGCTGGGTACTGAATAAAGTGTCTATTTTGTACAAGTCGTTGCTTGTTGTCATGATGACATTTAGTTGGTTGTTTGTTTGTGTCACAGTAATAGAGTCAATCAGTGGTTGTATGTCACATTGCTGGAGTTAGTGGTTACGTCACATTAATAGAGCCAAACAGTGACTGTGTGTCACCAAAAACACAGTCAGTCAATGATTGTATGTCACAGAAATAGATTCAGTTCCTGGTAGGACATGACAGTGAAAGAAACAGTTCCTGGTAGGACATGACAGTGAAAGAAACAGTTCCTGGTAGGACATGACAGTGAAAGAAACAGTTCCTGGTAGGACATGACAGTGAAAGAAACAGTTCCTGGTAGGACATGAAAGTGAAAGAAACAGTTCCTGGTAGGACATGACAGTGAAAGAAAAAGTTCCTGGTAGGACATGACAGTGAAAGAAAAAGTTCCTGGTAGGACATGACAGTGAAAGAAAAAGTTCCTGGTAGGACATGACAGTGAAAGAAACAGTTCCTGGTAGGACATGACAGTGAAAGAAACAGTTCCTGGTAGGACATGACAGTGAAAGAAACAGTTCCTTGTAGGACATGACAGTGAAAGAAACAGTTCCTGGCAGGTTATCACAGTGAAAGAAACAGTTCCTGGCAGGACATCACACTGAAAGAAACACATATAAACACTCATAAGCACATACAAAAGTCGTACAAACCAGAATTGTCTAAAGACCAAATCGTATCTTTTGAATATTTAAAACAAACTGTGGAGAACAAAATACTAAACTAGATCAATAGTTTGAAAAAGCAGCACCTCATTATGAAGACACACAAAACAGTACGGTGTTCCTCAAGGACTTGGACGAAACAACACAGTGTATATCTGAGACTTGGAACAATAGAGGATCTCTGAGACTTATAGCAGTACAATATCTCTGAGACTTTGAACAATACAATTTATCTCTAAAAGAAAACAATGTATCTCCAAGATTTCTGTTTTAATGAATAGCCAGTTTGATTGTATTTTCGCTATTTGCGTCCAGGGAACTCGCTAACTCGGCTTTCTATCAATTATTGGAAGATTACAGTCGACAAAGTCTCCTGTTTCGACCGAACGGAAATTGGGAGCACACCATTTGCAAGTCCTTGTGGGATTTGTGAGCCACAATTGTGACATCCGAAGAGCCACACAAGGCGGGCAAGAAAGCAGCACTTATCTGCGAAAACGTCTTCGTTGTGTCCCTTGAAAGGTCGAGTTTTGAAAGAGAAAATGGCAAAAAGTCGATGTCCTTTTTTTCCTACAGAAACTGAATAACCTCGGGCATTTGTTTCATTTTTTTGTTTTGTTTTGTTTGTTTTTGTTAAACTGTCGTTTGGTAGTCATTTCTGGTGAGGTTTTTTTTTGTTTGTTTTTCTTGTGTTCTGTTTTTCAGTCGTTCACAATTTTCTCCAGCATTTTTGTCTTTCGGGTTTCTTGTAGTTCGTTTTCTGCGACCTCGACTGCAAGTTCTAGGCCTTGTTTCTGTGTTGCTGTTGTTGTTTTCTGCTGTTGTTGCTGTACAACGTGTCTCATGTTGTTGTGTAGCGTCTCTTACTGTTGTTATTGTGTAGTGTGATGTTGTAGTTGCTATGTAGCGTGTCTCATGTTGTAGTTGCTATGTAGCATGTCTCATGTTGTAGTTGCTATATAATTGTTGAAGCTTGTAAGGATTTGTTTCGGGTCTAGCAGATATTGTGCAGCGTGACATATCATATTTGATCTCCTTAGAATTTCTTATACTGCCATCTATCCATCTTCATCTGTGACGTCCTCTGTTTTTTGTTTCTTCACTTCTGATGGACCCTTGACAAGAACCAGAATGAAAACTCCACAGTACTAGAAATAAAAAAAATCTAGTCAAAAGATGGAACATAATCACAAAATTCAGCAGCTTCCATGCTACTTTATCCATGTCTTACCATCTGTAATCGCCTTTACCGCATGTCTGTCATGTTCTGCAGCTCTACGACTGTCTCTGCCTCATCGATCAGACAGACCCACACAGAGGACAAATGTAAGCAAGACATGAACAATGTAACACAGTTCTAGCTTTCAGCTCAACAAAATGGTCGTATATTGAAGCGCTTCTCAAACTGTGCTAAGCGTAGGGCAAGTTATTATATTAAAATACAGCAGAAAAAGATGAAATAAATAAAGATCTGTTAATGTTCCAGACAACGGCAAAAGTTCTACTTCGATTTCTAGAAGTGCTCTCTGCTGACCCTCTGTGTCTGTGAAATGAGAAGTAGGTTGATGTGACCCATCTGGTAGTGGACCTAATAAGAAAAAAATAAGAAATAAATTGATGTGATCCGTCTGGTAGTGGACCTAATAAGAAACAATGAGAAGTGGATTGATGTGGCCCATCTGGTTGCGGACCTAATAAGAAATATGGTATTGCAACTCACTAAGAGGGTCTTAATTCCACTATGATGATAGTTTATCATCATCATCATCATCATCGTCGTCGTCGTCGTCGTCGTCGTTGTCATTATCGTCGTAGTCGTCATTATCGAACAAACAAACGAAACACTAACCTTACATACCATCAAGAACAATAATAAGAACTATAACAAAAACATGACTGACATTTAAAAAAAAAATTATTGTTGGTAAATGTTCCACAGAAAAAAAAATCTGGCAAAGAATCTTGTACTGGCCATCATTAATCTTCCCACGACATCCCAGGATCTGTATATAAATCTTTCCTGCACCTTTTCATAAATTGGGATAAAATGATGTGGTTTTTTTTTTACCCCCACGATAGAGAGAAGAAGGTAGAAGAGTTGCAGATCCCAGCCTGCAACTTCCAGTAAGCTATCCACTTCTGCATATTGATTACCTCCTCCTTGTTGCTGTGGAAACAGGAGAGAAATCAGGTTTGGTTATTGCAGAGATTTCTGGGCAGGCACGCGCTGTCTGGTGGCTTTCATTTAATGTAGGCAGTAAATATACATACCCTGGCCGAAGCTCAGTCAGAATATAATGAGTCAGCCAGTGCGTAATGGCTCGCATTTCATACAATACTGGCCCCAATAGTAGAAGGTTAGAGATTACTGGACGCCATTTCCTGGTATTTGATTGGTCTGTTGAGCGACGTTATTTCCTTGACAACAATAGGGAGTAATTCGTGTGATTTTTATTTTCAGAAGTTATGATTATTGAAGCTGTTTAGACGACTACACGTCTTCTTATGTGCTTTATGCGGCCTAATTATGTATACTGGCTGCTTTTCTTCATCTTGGTTGTACCTATAGACAAAATGACTGCGTATTCGCAAGGAATCTTGTAAGATATACACAAATATTTCTCTCCCGCCTACCTGTGTACCCGATTGGTTAGCCAATCTGTTTCCGTTCATCATGAGCCCTTTCTAATACAGGAAACTTTCTGGGCCCTGGAGCAGTGCTCTCATTGGACATGCAAGTTGGTGCTGTTCCCACAGAAAACTACCAGACTATGGAGGCAAGCCCACAGTAAGCCCACAGCAAGCCCATTTTAAACTCACTGACCGAGACTTGGTCGCTAAGAAAAAGTTATTTGAAAGCAAGGCTGAAAATGCAAAGAGTGAGACCAAATTAAAATATAGGCTCAGGACACACACGACATTCAGGGCATTCAGGACACTCAGGACATTCACGATACGCAGGACACTCACGACACTCACGACACTCACAACTCTCAGGACACTCATGACACTCAGGACACTCACAACTCTCAGGACATTCACGACAATCAGGACATTCACGACACTCAGGACACTCACAACTCTCAGGACATTCACGACACTCAGGACATTCACGACACTCAGGACATTCACAACTCTCAGGACATTCACGACACTCAGGACACTCACAACTCTCAGGACATTCACGACACTCAGGACACTCACAACTCTCAGGACATTCACGACAATCAGGACATTCACGACACTCAGGACACTCACAACTCTCAGGACATTCACGACACTCAGGACATTCACGACACTCAGGACATTCACAACTCTCAGGACATTCACGACACTCAGGACACTCACAACTCTCAGGACATTCACGACACTCAGGACACTCACAACTCTCAGGACATTCACGACAATCAGGACATTCACGACACTCAGGACACTCACAACTCTCAGGACATTCACGACACTCAGGACACTCACAACTCTCAGGACACTCACAACTCTCAGGACATTCACAACTCTCAGGACATTCACGACACTCAGGACACTCACAACTCTCAGGACATTCACGACACTCAGGACACTCACAACTCTCAGGACACTCATGACACTCAGGACACTCACAACTCTCAGGACATTCACGACACTCAGGACATTCACGACACTTAGGACACTCACAACTCTCAGGACATTCACGACACTCAGGACATTCACAACTCTTAGGACATTCACGACACTCAGGACATTCATGACACTCAGGACATTCACAACTCTCAGGACACTCACGATACTACCTACTCTCTCGACGCTGGGGATGCTCTGGACACTGAGGACAGTCAGTACACTCGGTACACTGAGGACAGTCAGTACACTGAGGACAGTCAGTACACTGGGTACACTGAGGACAGTCAGTACACTGATGATAGTCAGTACACTCGGTACACTGAGGACAGTCAGTACACTTGGTACACTGAGGACAGTCAGTACACTGGGTACACTGAGGACAGTCAGTACACTTGGTACACTGAGGACAGTCAGTACACTGGGTACACTGAGGATAGTCAGTACACTCGGTACACTGAGGACAGTCAGTACACTCGGTACACGGAGAACAGTCAGTACACTCGGTACACTGAGGACAGTCGCCGTCCTGTTTTCTGTACAGAGTGAGCCTCGTCCCAGTCCGTGGTGTAGCGGAACATGGAGTGAATAATTTCGTAGCCCACTTTCTATCCAACACGAAGCCTTGCTTAAAGATAAGAACGGCGACGAGCAAGCGGGCAAACAGAAAAAGAAGCGCTGTCCGCAACCTGCACTGCGAACTTTGTGCTCTGTCACGTGAGGGTTCATATTATCTCGTTATATCAACAGGTAGCTGTTATTATCATGTTCTGTCTTTAGTGTTGATTTTATCATGTTCTGTCTTTAGTGTTGATTTTATCATGTTCTGTCTTCAGTGTTGATATTATCATGTTCTGTCTTCAGTGTTGATATTATCATGTTCTGTCTTCAGTGTTGATATTATCATGTTCTGTCTTCAGTGTTGATGTTATTATATTCTGTCTTCAGTGTTGATATTATCATGTTCTGTCTTCAGTGTTGGTATTATCATGTTCTGTCTTCAGTGTTGGTATTATCATGTTCTGTCTTCAGTGTTGGTATTATCATGTTCTGTCTTCAGTGTTGATATTATCATATTCTGTCTTTAGTATTGATATTATCATGTTCTGTCTTCAGTGTTGATATTAACATGTTCTGTCTTTAGTGTTGATATTATTATGTTATGTCTTCAGTGTTGACATTATCATGTTCTGTCTTCAGTGTTGATATTATCATATTCTGTCTTCAGTGTTGATATTATCATGTTCTGTCTTCAGTGTTGATGTTATTATATTCTGTCTCAAGTATTGATATTATCATATTCTGTCTTCAGTGTTGATTTTATCATATTCTGTCTCAAGTATTGATATTATTACATTTTGTCTTCAGTGTTTATATTATCATATTCTGTCTTCAGTGTTGATATTATTACATTTTGACTTCAGTGTTTATATTATCATATTCTGTCTTCAGTGTTGATATTATTACATTTTGTCTTCAGTGTTGATATTATTACATGTTGTCTTCAGTGTTTATATTATCATATTCTGGCATAAGACTTAGATGGCAGATATTTACTGGAATATTCAGGTATCACTTCAGCCATGATTGGTAAATGTTCTTCTCATTCTTTTTTTCTCTCTCTACCTTCCTTCCCTCTATGTCCCATCTCTCTATCTCCCCCTCTCTCTATCTCCCCCTCTCTCTCTCTCTCCCCTCTCTCTCTATCTTCCCTCTCTTTCTATCTTCCCCTTCTCTCTCTATCTCTGTCTCCCCTCTCTATCTCCCCTATCTCTCCCCTCTCTATCTCCCCTCTCTCTATCTCCCCCTCTCCATCCCTCTCCTTCTCCCTCTCTCTTTATCTTCCCCTTCTCTCTCTTCTCTCTCCACCTCTCTCTCTTTCCCTCCCTATCTCTCTTCCTCTCTATCTCCCCCTCTCTCTCTATCTCCCCTCCCTCTCTCTCACTCCCTTTCTACTTCTCTCTCCCTCCCTCTCTCTCTCCCTCCTCTGTCTCTCTCCCTCCTCTCTGCTGTAATAATACGAGATCATTGCCTGGTCTGGAATGTTTACTATAAAAGCAAACGTCGCCAAGCGGAGGTAACTCTGTTCAATGTTCATGTAACTGTGTTGTTGCTAGGGTGATTATCTCCCTGGAACTGCGAGTCCGGATGAAGATCTTTAAGAGTAGTCGGAGTTGGATTAGGAGTGGGCTGCAGTGTCTTTGTTTTTCTTCACAATTCTAGGAGCAGACATAAATCAGGTGTCTTAGTTCTCTCTCTCTCTTCCCGCCCCCTTCCCCCCAGGAGAATAACATATTCCAGGAGCGCTGTAATGGGAATAAAACAGGGTCTTGACCAAGTCTAACGTACGGGTCCTAGTAACTCTGCTCGAGCTGCTCCACCACGTGTTCCTGCTCATCGTTACAACAATTTCTGTCCACGTTTTGCTGCCCTCAACAAAGTCTGGAGCGTCCCGTATTTACGTGTATGTTTTATGTTCTATGGCTTCTCTTTCTGCTGCATCTTGAATTCATCACTTCTCCTCCTTCATTTCCTCCCCTCTCCCATCTCCATATCACGTGACGCGCAAGACGACGCTGGAGGTTAATATGTTGCGACTCTGGGCAGTCATTCGATACTCTGCTCGAGTTAGCCACGCTTGAGTGCTCACACGTGACCCCGCCAGTCAATGACAGGGCCAGGAGGGACGAGATCACGCGAGAGGAGGGTCAGATGAGAGGAGGCCTGGGTAAAGACACATAATTTGCATGCAGATTGCGTAATATAAGGTTTGCTAAGTAGACGACTGCATGCTAGAGCTGGGCGCTATCTTTCTGAACCGAATCTTTCGGGTACCTTTAGTAAGTACTCAAGGAACCGAGTCCTGGAATCGGTTCTTGGAGCTATTTTCCGTGGTAAATGTTTTGGGGGGGGGGGAGTCAGGAATCTAGGAACAGATTTATTAACGAGCACAGAGTTGTAACATTTAGATCTACAACATAATCATACAAGAATATACAGTACAAAGAAGCAGGAAGAAGATAAAATATAAATTCACACGAATGATATGTAACAAATAAGAGTGGAGGAGGAGGAGAGAGAGAGAGAGAGAGAGAGAGAGAGAGAGGGAGAGAAAGAGAGGGAGGGAGAGAGAGCGCGTAACTGTGACCTGTAAAAACCTGAGTCAGAGAATACGCGTGGTGGAGTTATGTGTGATGGAGTTATATGTGGTGGAGTTATGTGTAGTGGAGTTATGTGTGATGGAGTTATGTGTGGTGGAGTTATGTATGGTGGAGTTATGTGTGGTGGAGTTATGTGTGGTGGAGTTATGTATGGTGGAGTTATGTGTGGTGGCGTTATGTGTGGTGGAGTTATGTGTGGTAGAGATGTATGACGGAGTTGTGTGTGTGTGTAACAGAATGTTATTCTGTACAGATTGTCTTATGAGAAACCCTGTTGTTGTGGCACAACTCATCTGTTTATGCTAAGCACGGAGAAAGTATCTCGTGTTCCGAGGGAGAAGTGAGTCACGTAGATTCTGATAGGCGGGATGCATGAACGAGTTTGAGAGAACAGTTTGGGCCAGAATGTTGTAGTGACAGGTTGTGGTGTTTTAATTCTAGAAAGGGATGTAGAGATTCTTTAGTTCTGTATGTAAGTTAGATGGACTGTCCTTTTTAGGACAAATTGTTGTAGTAGTCATGTAGATTGTGTGTTTGATTTGTCCGTTTTTGATAAGGTAGTAATGTCAGATTGAAAGTCATGTGTAATTTTGGAAGTTGACATATTTTGTCAAGGTTGATTGTCTGATTTGATCCCATGGTGATGTTAGTCGGCCGGACATATGTTTTTATGATCATTTGTAATTATTCTCATCAAGTTTCACTCCATATCATTGCAACACACATCGAACAAATGGGATTTCATCATTAAACATTTACGGATTTGTATCTGCTGAATCTTGTTGTTATTGGATTCTTGTTAAGTGTCAACTGTGGTGTTGAGTTAGTTGAGTACATGTAACTGGTCATGTCGTGTATTAATGTGTAGTTGAGGTTATTGTTATCTGGGTTGTCTTGTTACACAGAGTATACCAATGTAACGTTTGTTGTGTCTCTGGGCCTAATGCTGATGTTAAAACGTAATAGGCACAGTACAGAACAGAGTATGTGCAAACAAGAGTTTAGTGTTCAGTGATACAAGCAAGTACAGTACACAGTACACGAAGAAAGAAATCTGTTTTACAGTCAGACAGAGAGAGAGAGAGAGAGAGTCAGTCAGACACAGAGAGAGTATACAGAAACAATCAATCAGACACAGACAAATAAGTATACAGAGACAGTCAGTCAGACACAGAGAGAAATAAATATACAGAGAGAGTCAGTCAGATACAGAGAGAAATAAATATACAGAGACAGTCAGTCAGACACAGAGAGAAATAAATATACAGAGACAGTCAGTCAGATATATAGAGAAATAAATATACAGAGACAGTCAGTCAGACACAGAGAGAAATAAATATACAGAGAAAGTCAGTCAGACACAAAGAGAAATAAATATACAGAGACAGTCAGTCAGATATATAGAGAAATAAATATACAGAGACAGTCAGTCAGACACAGAGAGAAATAAATATACAGAGACAGTCAGTCAGACACAAAGAGAAATAAATATACAGAGAGAGTCAGTCAGATACAGAGAGAAATAAATATACAGAGAGTCAGTCAGATACAGAGAGAAATAAGTATACAGAGACAGAGAAACATAACATTTCTGTAGATGGAGAGAGAGAAACGAGAGAGAGAGAGAGAAAAGAGAGAAAGAGAGAGAGAAAAAAGAGAGAAAGAGAGAGAGAAAAGAGTGAGTTCGACGAATGGATGAATGGATGAGTGGGTGGGTGAGTTAGTGGATGGACTGACGGACGGACAGATGGATGAATGGATGGATGGATGGATGGACTGACGGACGGACAGATGGATGGATTTATGGATGAGTGGGTGGATGGATTGATGGATGGATGGATGGATGAGTAGGTGGATGGATGGACTGACGGACGGACGGACGGATGGATGGACAGATGGATTTACAGACGAAGAACTATGTCTCTCAATAAGAATAAAATCTGAATGTTTATCTAATCTGCAGTTCTGCCACTCTATTCTTGTAAACACTCTTGTTTCTTTAGACTCCAGGAAAGATATGGAGTTTATTCTCTTATACGATCAGGAAAGATGTGGAGTTTATTCTCTTATACGACCAGGAAAGATGTGGAGTTTATTCTCTTATACGATCAGGAAAGATGTGGAGTTTATTCTCTTATACGACCAGGAAAGATGTGGAGTTTATTCTCTTATACGACCAGGAAAGATGTGGAGTTTATTCTCTTATACGACCAGGAAAGATGTGGAGTTTATTCTCTTATACGATCAGGAAAGATGTGGAGTTTATTCTCTCGTACGATCGGAAATTTAATCAAGAGTAACCGTTGTGTGGAAAAATCATTAAAGAATTTAAAACATAATCAAACTTTTCCTCACTGTTATATGATAACATTTGCCTACACATAAAGAAAGTTATTATGTGTAACTACATACTTGTGTATTAATGGCGTAATGATATGTATTACAGTAAACGTAACTGTGTGTGTGGATGATCTCAACTTATATTTTGGGCCAAGCTGTGATTAAAAAAATAGTAAAGCAGAAAATTGATAGCAAATAACATTAGCTCCACCACCTGAACTTCAACATAACCAGGCCTTTAAAAATTACTTTAAAAAAACATTATCTTTAAAACGTCCATCAATAATATTAAGAATCGTGGTCTCTCGTGCAGGTCACATCAAGACGTTATTCTCGTCAATTCAGGCAGATTTCTGCGAGATCTAGACATGGAAACGCCCACATCTTTGATGTAAAAATCACATTGAAGGATAATCTTTTTTTTTTAAACGTAAATCTGTTTTGAAAATAGAAGTTTTCTTTCATAAAAGGCCATTACTTCTCCCTGCATATATTTTTCAGAGTGAGGGTATAATTTGTGGAACATTTGATGTCTTACCTTGTAACAATCTTCACATCAAAACTTCATTTCGCTGATCAAATATAGGAACTTGGGAACTCTAAAGTCATGAGGGAGTTTCTTGATAATTGTAATTAGATATGTCAGCGAATCTAATTATGTAAATAATTGCACGTTTTGTAGCGGGATCAAACGAGGCAAAATAGGGCTTTCCCGGAATAAAGGGAGAGAATGTAGAGTGTCTTTATTTCCTGCTTGTGCTGGATGAGATGAGTTGTTCGCCCTTTGCTAGTCTGTTAGGGAATGTTCTGTGAAATGTCTGTGTGCATCCAAGACTCTTTTGTCCCTGACAAGAGTGATATTCGGTGCACTCTAAATAATCATTAATCAGAGCACAAAGAATGTCATGGATGAATGAGTTCATGAGACACGCATAGCAAAGTTCAGTGGTCATGAAAATGTGTATGGTAAAAAGTAAAATGAGGACTAGCAAAGACAAAATGTATTGTTGTTATTGTTGTTGTTCTTGATTATGTTTTGGGGTGTTATTATTGTTAGTTTGTTATTGTTCTTGTTGCTGTTAATGTTTTCTTATTGTTGCTACTATTCTTCTTGTTTAATTATTGCTATTGTTGATGTTATTGTTGTTGTTGGTTTTGTTAATATCGTCAATAATACTGTTATTATTCTTAAAATCTTGCTCTTAAAGTTAATAACCTTATTGTTATTTCTATAGTTGTTAATATTGCTGTTGGAATTGTTTTGATTATTATTGTTTTTCAGGAAATAACATATTTTTTTCTTGATAATGTTGAGCTTGTGCTATTTTGCCTGATAATGCTGAGCTTGTGCTATTTTGCCTGAATATGTTGAGCTTGTGCTATTTTGCCTGATAATGTTGAGCTTCTGGTACAAACATGACACCAGGTGCGCTCCACGCAAGATAACTATGTATACATGCACGGCGAAGTGCTCTGGATTACGCTTTCACACACTGCTTGCACGGTACGGCAAAGTGCTCTGTTCACACACTGTATCTGCTTGCACGGTACGGCAAAGTGCTCTGTTCACACATTGTATCTACTTGCACGGTACGGCAAAGTGCTCTGGATTACGCTGTTCACACACTGTATCTACTTGCACGGTACGGCAAAGTGCTCTGGATTACGCTGATCACACACTGTATCTACTTGCACGGTACGGCGAAGTGCTCGGAATCACACTTTTAAAATACTATATTTACTTGGACAGCGAGGTACACTGGATCACACTGCTCACAGACTGCCAATAAACGAATAACAAAATAGAACATCCCGCACATATGAGTCCCCTAACATATAGAACTTTACCCCCTCCACCCTGTCAAAAGTGATAGTAAAAAAAGGAGTTTTTGTTAAAATATGGATGAGAAGGTTCTAGTATTGTTTATTTCTTCTTGAGTTTTAGAATAAGGAGAAATAATTGTTTCTACGTGACACAGTTTCCTGTTGGTGTAGGCTCTGGGCGTGGCTTGCTGCATAAACAAGGCAAGACTTGGCCTCTCATTAGCTCTCTGCCATTTAACAAGGACGTCAGCTTCTGTTGTAAGGCCTCAAGCCATGTCACGTGGTTCAACTATTGTCTCAGTACGTCACAAGATGAGGCGAGTGCCTTGTTTCACATCGATCCTGTTTTTTAAATAGATTTTGTCTTTCCTTTTTCTTCTTCTGTATTATTTGTACATTTTAAAAATATCATCTCCTATTATTATTATATTATTATTATTTTATATTATCACGTATTTTCTTGGATGCAAAGATATTTGTAAATGAAAAGTGAAGTGATCCAAGATGCTATTTTGAGCCGATGAGAGATGGATCAGTTTTAGTTTCCAGTGATACCGAAGACAGCATGGCCTGTGGGATATGAATGGCGGAAGTAAGATTGTGTATTGTCTGATCTGATCACGTGCCTGCATGAGATTTTGTTGAAAGAAGGGCTTATATAAGATTGTCTGCCATTTCTCTGGCTCATTGTTTGAGTTTTATTTCAAATTTCGTTTTTTTTTTCCCTTCATTTCTCTCACTCCCTCCCCCCCCTCTCTATTGTTTACATCTCTTTCTTTGCCTCTCGTCCAACATCTCTCTCTTTGCCTCTCGTCCAACATCTCTCTTTTTGCCTCTCGTCCAACATCTCTCTCTTTGCCTCTCGTCCACCATCTCTTCTTTGCCTCTCGTCCACCATCTCTCTCTTTGCCTCTCGTCCACCATCTCTTCTTTGCCTCTCGTCCACCATCTCTTCTTTGCCTCTCGTCTACCATCTCTTCTTTGCCTCTCGTCCACCATCTCTTCTTTGCCTCTCGTCCACCATCTCTCTCTTTGCCTCTCGTCCACCATCTCTCTCTTTGCCTCTCGTCCACCCATCTCTCTCTTTGCCTCTCGTCCACCCATCTCTCTTTGCCTCTCGTCCACCATTTCTTCTTTGCCTCTCGTCCACCCATCTCTCTCTTTGTATTTCGTCCACCATCTCTCTCTTTGCCTCTCGTCCCCCTATCTCTCTCTTTGTCTCTCGTCCACCTATCTCCCTCTTTGCCTCTCGTCCTCCCATCTTTCTCTTTGCCTCGTGTCCCCCCATCTCTCTCTTTGTTTTTTTCCCAAATCTCTCTCTCTCTCTCTCTCTCTCTGTGCCTCTTGTTTCCCCATCTCTCTCTCTGGCTCTTGTCTCCCCCTCTCCATCTCTCTCTTTGCTTCTTGTCATCTCTCTCTTCGACTCTTGTCATCTCTCTCTTCGACTCTTGTCATCTCTCTCTTGGACTCTTGTCATCTCTCTCTTCGACTCTTGTCATCTCTCTCTTCGACTCTTGTCATCCTCTCTTGGACTCTTGTCATCTCTCTCTTGGACTCTTGTCATCTCTCTCTTCGACTCTTGTAATCTCTCTCTCTTTGCTTCTTGTCCCCCCATCTCTGTCTTTGACTCATGTCCCATATCTCTCTCCTTGCCTCCCGTCCCCCTGTCACTTTCTATGCCTCTCTTCCCTCGTCTCTCTCTTTGTCTCTCGTCCCCTTATCTTTCTCTTTGCCTCTAGCCTCCCCATCTCTATCTTTGCCTCTCGTCCTCATCTCTCTCTTTGCCTCTCGTCCCCCATCTCTCTCTTTGTCTCCTGTCCCCCATTTCCTCTTTGTCTCTTGTTCCTCTATTTCTCTGTCTCTCGTTCCTCTATTTCTTTTCCTCTCGTCCCCCATCTCTCTTTTTGCCTCCTGTCCCCCACCTCTCTCTCTTTTTGTCTCTCGTTCCCTCTCCCATCTCTCCATTTGTCTCTCGCCCCCATCTCTTTCATTGCCTGTCGTCCCCTCATCTCTCTCTCGGTGTCCCTCGCCCCATCTCTCTCTTTGTCTTTCGTCCCCCATCTCTCTCATTGTCTCTCATGCCCCCATCTCTCTCTTTTTTCTCCGTCCTCCCATCTCTCTCATTGTCTCTCGTCCCCCCATCTCTCTCTTTGTCTCTCGTCCCCCCCCCCATTTCTCTCTCTCTCTTTGTTTCTCGTCCCCCATTTCTCTCCTTGCCCCTCGCCACCATCTCTCACTGTCTCTCATCCCTCCATCTCTCTCTCTCTCTCTTTGTTGTTCCTATCTCTCTCTGTTTCTCTTCCCTCCCTCTCTCTTTGTTGTTCCCATCTCTCTCCTTGTCTTTCGCCTTCCCATCTCTGTCTTTGTCTCTCGTCCCCCATCTCTCTCTTTGTCTATCGTCCCCTATTTCTTTATCTCTCGTCCCCTATCTCTTTATCTCTCGTCCCCATCTCTCTCTTTATCTCTCGTCCCAATCTCTCTCTTTATCTCTCGTCCCCTATCTCTTTATCTCTCGTCCCCTATATCTTTCTTTATCTCTCGTCCCCATATCTCTCTTTATCTCTGGTCCCCCATCTCTTTATCTCTCGTCCCCTCTCTCTTTATCTCTCGTCCCCATCTCTCTCTTTATCTCTCGTCCTCATCTCTCTCTTTATCTCTCGTCCCCTATCTCTTTATCTCTCGTCCTCTATCTCTTTATCTCTCGTCCCCTATCTCTCTCTTTATCTCTCGTCCCCCATCTCTCTCGTCCCCTATCTCTCTCTTTATCTCTCGTCCCCTATCTCTCTCTTTATCTCTCGTCCCCTATCTCTCTCTTTGTCTCTTGCCCCCTCAACTCTCTCCTTGCCCCTCGCCCCCATCTATCTTTGTCTCTCATCCCTCCATCACTCTCTCTCTCTCTCTCTTTGTTCTTCCTATCTCTCTCATTACCTCTCGTTCCCCCATCTCTCTCTCTTTATTTCTTGTTCTCCCATCTCTCTCTTTGCTTCTTGTTCCCCATCCCTCTCTTTACTCCTTGTTCCCCATGCCTCTCTTTACTTCTTGTTCCCCCATCTCTCTCTTTGCTTCTTGTTCCATCATCTCTCTCTTTACTTCTTGTTCCTCTCATCCCTCTTTTTACTTCTTGTTCCCCCATCTCTCTCTTTACTTCTTGTTCCCCCATCCCTCTCTTTACTTCTTGTTCTCCCATCTCTCGCTTTGCTTCTTCTTCAACATCTCTCTATTTACTTCTTGTTCTCCCATCTCTCTTTTTGCTTCTTGTTCCCCCATCCCTCTCTTTACTTCTTGTTCCTCTCATCCCTCTCTTTACTTCTTGTTCCCTCATCTCTCTCTTTGCTTCTTCTCTCCCATCTTTTTCTTTGCTTCTTCTCCTCCATCTCTCTCTTTGTTTCTTCTCCCTCATCCCTCTCTTTGCTTCTTCTCCCCCATCTCTCTCTTTGTTTCTTCTCCCCCATCTCTCTCTCTTTGCTTCTTCTCCCCCATCTCTCTCTTTACTTCTTCTCCTCCATCTCTCTCTTTGCTTCTTCTCCCTCATCCTTCTCTTTGCTTCTTCTCTCCCATCTCTCTCTTTGCTTCGTCTCTCCCATCTCTCTCTTTACTTCTTCTCTCCCATCTCTCTCTTTGCTTCTTCTCACCCATCTCTCTCTTTGCTTCTTCTCCCCCATCTCTCTCTTTACTTCTTCTCCTCCATCTCTCTCTTTACTTCTTCTTCTCCTCCATCTCTCTCTTTACTTCTTCTCCCCCATCTCTCTCTTTGCTTCTTGTTCCCCCATCTCTCTCTTATTTCTTCTTCCCCCCATCTCTCTCTTTACTTCTTGTTCCCCCATCTCTCTCTTTACTTCTTCTCCCCCCCCCCATCTCTCTCTTTGCTTCTTCTCCCCCCCCCCACCTGTCTCTTTGTTCCCGTTCCCCTATCTCTCTTTCTTTACCTCTTGTCCCCTCTCATCTCTCTCTCTTTGTTCTCGTCCCGCTATCTCTCTTTCTTTACCTCTTGTCCCCTCTCATCTCTCTCTCTTTGTTCTCGTCCCCCTATCTCTCTTTCTTTGTCTCTCGTTCTCCCCTCCCCCCGTCTCTTTCTGGTTCGCTCTGTCTCTGTAATTCACCCATCTCTATGCTTCTCCCCCCTCTCTCTCTGTAGCTCTCTCCCTCTTTATCTCTCTTCTTCCCTATGGTTCTTACTTTTCTCTTGCCCTGCTTATTTCTCTCTTTGCTTCTTCCTCCTCCGTCTCTCCCCTTTCTCTCTGTTATATCCTCTTTATCTCTATTCCTCACTTTCTCCGTCCTCCGTCTTTCTGCCTCTCCTCTTATCTCTGCCTCTACCTCTATCTCTCCCCGTTTTTCTATTTCCTCTTTTTTTCTCCCCCCCTCTCTCTCTCTCTCTTTTTCTCTCTCCATCACTGTCTATCTGTCTCTTTTTATCTCTGCCTCTCATTTCTCTGTGTATGTTCATCCATCATTTTTCTATCTCTCTCTCATCGTCTGTATACTTTCACTCTATTTTGTCTCTCTCTCACTCTCTCATCTCCTCTCTCCATTCTCCTTCCTTACTTGGACAAAGATGAAAGAGTGTAGACATAGAAGATAAGACGGCCGGGGTTTATAAAGAGACATCAAACTTCCAGTATTTGCAGGAGCCATGTGATTTCGTTCAAAAAGTTGAACTTAAAAAAGATGTCTTGTTGTGTCTTGTCTTGTCTTGTCTTGTGTCTCCCTGGACTGGGAGCTGGTGTTCTCTGCAGCTGATGCCGTGAAGGTGTTGAAGCGCAGCGTGGAGTCGGCTTGTAAGTGGGTCATGGCGGATATTTGTTCAGTCTCGGAGTGGAGCTAAAACAAAGGAGAGGGTATACAATACTTCTTTAGCAGACTCCACCACCGTGGGTAATTTTGGCGACCCTTGTCCCGTTAGCCAGGCTATGCCTGTTATTAGGGGTACAAACGGAGAGGTGGGCAGGGTCTTGGTCAGCTGTAGTTCGTCAACCCTGATGTTAGCATGTCAGCTGTGGTTCGCGAACCCTGATGTTAGCATGTCAACTGTGGTTCGCGAACCCTGATGTTAGCATGTCAGCTGTGGTTCACGAACCCTGATGTTAGCATGTCAGCTGTGGTTCTCGAACCCTGATGTTAGCATGTCAGCTCTGGGTCGCTGATTGCCAAAGCGGAGTGATCTTCTCACCTATTTTAAAAAAAGATAGAAAAAAAAGATTGTAAGAAACAAAAAATGGTCATCTGGGCTTCACTAGCAACAGAGTTAGTGGAACACTAAGAGCATCAGTAGCAACAGAGTTAGTGGAACACTAAGAGTATCACTAGCAACAGAGTTAGTGGAACACTAAGAGTATCACTAGCAACAGAGTTAGTGGAACACTAAGAGTATCACTAGCAACAGAGTTAGTGGAACACTAAGAGTATCACTAGCAACAGAGTTAGTGGAACACTAAGAGTATCACTAGCAACAGAGTTAGTGGAACACTAAGAGTATCACTAGCAACAGAGTTAGTGGAACACTAAGAGTATCTCTAGCAACAGAGTTAGTGGAACACTAATAGCATCACTAGCAACAGAGTCAGTGGATTCTATCACTAGCAACAGAGTCAGTGGATTCTATCACTAGCAACAGAGTCAGTGGATTCTATCACTAGCAACAGAGTCAGTGGATTCTATCACTAGCAACAGAGTCAGTGGATTCTATCACTAGCAACAGAGTTAGTGGATTCTATCACTAGCAACAGAGTTAGTGGAACACTAAGAGTATCTCTAGCAACGGAGTCAGTGGATTCTATCACTAGCAACAGAGTTAGTGGATTCTATCACTAGCAACAGAGTCAGTGGATTCTATCACTAGCAACAGAGTTAGTGGATTCTATCACTAGCAACAGTTAGTGGGCACTAAGTGCCGAGCCTTTGTTTTGATTGTGAGGTCACCTGTAGGTAAATTTCAGTTGATAAATGCTGGAAGAACTTCCCTTAGCTGACAGCTTAGAACATGAGAGTAAACAGATACACCAGTTCAGCACCATCAGGACCCTTGCTGTCAATTTTCTAGCATGTAAGGACATAAATTATATAACAGGAACTCCTACCAGGTCCAAAATATGAAATAAAAGCCAATAGACTGAACGAAACATGTAAAGGAAAGAAACAGAAAACGAAGCCATCACACGAAATATCAGGAAGAAAGTAAAGAAACTGAAAGACAGAAACAGGAAAGAAGTAAGAAACAAGGGAAGAGAAAAAGTTAAACCCAAATAGAAACTGCCATTTTGTGTGATCAAGGATCGACTCAAGCGGACATGCCGGCGCCTGAATTCGATAATTCTTGAAGCATAACGGCAGCAGGTTAGTCATCCGTGTCAGCGCCGCTCAATAACGAACCAGGTCGGAGAAGCAGGCCAGAAAGAGGTTGGAGAAAAAGTGCATCCATTGGGAATCGAACTCCACACTTTCAGTCTCTCACTGGTGACGTCATTGCTATAGTACAGAATTGAGCATGTCAGAATTCCTCGCTTCCATGTCCTCTTTTCTTCTTTATTTCTTTGTCCTCATTTTCTTGTCCTCACTTCCTTGTCCTCTCTATTTGTCCTCATTTTTTTGTCCTCAGTTTCTTGTCCTAAATTTCTTGTTCTCGCCCTCTGTCATTGCTCCATTGTCCTCGCTTCTTTGTCTTCACTTTCTTATTCTCGCTTCTTTGTTCTCATTTTCTTATTCTCGCTTCTTTGTCTTCACTTTCTTATTCTCGCTTCTTTGTCCTCATTTTCTTATTCTCGCTTCTTTGTCTTCACTTTCTTATTCTCGCTTCTTTGTTCTCATTTTCTTATTCTCGCTTCTTTGTTCTCATTTTCTTATTCTCGCTTCTTTGTCTTCACTTTCTTATTCTCGCTTCTTTGTCTTCACTTTCTTATTCTCGCTTCTTTGTCCTCATTTTCTTGACCTCGTTTCTTTGTCTTCAATTTCTTGTCCTCCCTTGTTTGTCATCATTTTCTTGTCCTTCCTTTTTTGTCCTCATTTTCTTGTTCTCTTTTCTTTGTCCTCATTTTCATTTCCTCTCTTCTTTATCCTCACTTTCTTGTCCTCTTTTCTTTGTCTTCAATTTCTTGTCCTCACTTCTTTGTTATCACTTTCTTTGTCCTCACATCTTTGTCTTCACTTTCTTATCATCGATTCTGTGTCCTCAGATTCTTGTCCTTTCTTTTTTGTCCTCATTTTCTTGTACTCGCTTCTTTGTCTCACTTCCTTGTCCTTATCTCCATGTCCTCACTTGCTTGTCCTTGTCTCCATATCCTCACTTCCGTGTTCTTGTCTCCATGTTCTCACATCCTTGTCTCCATGTTCTCACATCCTTGTCCTTGTCTCCATGTTCTCACATCCTTATCCTTGTCTCCATGTTCTCACTTCCTTGTCCTCGTCTCCATATCCTCACTTCCTTGTTCTTGTCTCCATGTTCTCACATCGTTATCCTTGTCTCCATGTTCTCGCATCCTTGTCCTTGTCTCCATGTTCTCACTTCCTTGTCCTTGTCTCCATGTTCTCACTTCCCTGTCCTTGTCTCCTTGTCCTCACTTCCTTGTCCTTGTCTCCATGTTCTCACTTCCTTGTCCTTGTCCTCACTTCCTTGTCTTCACTTCCTTGTCCTTGTCTCCTTGTCCTCACTTCCTTGTCCTTGTCCCTTGTCCTCACTTCCTCGTCCTTGTCTCCTTGTCCTCACTTCCTTGTCCTTGTCTCCATGTCCTCACTTCCTTGTCCTTGTCTCCATGTTCTCACTTCCTTGTCCTTGTCTCCTTGTCCTCACTTCCTTGTCCTTGTCTCCATGTTCTCACTTCCTTGTCTTTGTCTCCATGACCTCACTTCCTTGTCCTCGCCTCCATGTCCTCACTTCCTTGTCCTTGTCTCTTGTCCTCTCTTCCTCATCAAAAAGAACGTGTCGGCAGTTTCCCAGTAAATTTTGAAATAAATAGTTCCAATTTTCATGAAATCAGATATCACATTATTGGTTGACAGTTTGTGCTCCAATTTTACGAAAGGTAAAACAAAAATGAGGAAAAACTGGAAGAAGTGGAGAGTTTTGAATATCTTGGATCACTACTAACTAATAATGGAGATACAATGAGGGAAATTAAAAGGAGGACATCTATTGCTCTTCAGAAAGTAAAACAAATAAAGAATCTGTGGAGAGGAGCAGACAGAACCACAAAAATAAGATTTTTAAGGGCATGCATCTTTCCCATCGCAACATATGCCTGTGAGACCTGGACACTTAACAAAACAGCTGAGAAGCACATAAATGCCTTTGAATGTAAATGCTATAGAAGAGTTCTCCAAATATCGTGGACACAAAAACGAAAAAATATATCTATACTGCAAGAGCTTAATATTGATGAAGGCTGGCTAGTAAAGAGGATTAAAGAGAGAAAACTTAAATATTTTGGCCACATTAAACGTCATGATAATTTAGAGAAGACCATATTGGAGGGATACATAGTGGGAAAAAGAAAGAGAGGAAGACCGAAACGAAGATGGCTGCAAGACATCGTTGATGATCTGGAAATGGATGCAGCAGCAGCAGGTCATCTTGCTCACAACCGAGAGGCCTACAGGAGTGCTGTTTGGGAGGCAAAGTTCCGCAAGGGACATGCAAAGGAATGAATGAATGAATGAATGAAAAACAAAAAACAAAGTCAAGAATTTCAGCTAGATTAAACTAGACTAAACAAGGCTAAACAAGACTAACCAAGGCTAAAAAAGACTAAACAAGACTAAACAAGGTTAAACAAGACTCAAGAAGGCTAACAAGATTAAACAAAACTATACAAGCTTAAGGAACGCTAAACAAGACTAAACAAAACTAAACAAGGCAAAACAAGACTAACCAAGGATAAACAAGACTAAACGAGACTAAACAAAACTAAATAAGACTAAATAAGTCTAAACAAGACTAAACAACACTTAACAAGTCTAAAGAAGACTAAACAAAACTAAGCAAGGCTAAACAAGAATAAAGAAAGTTAAACAAGACTTAACAAGGCTAAACAAGACTAAACAGGGCTAAACACGGCTAAGCAGTGCTAAATTAGACTAAACAAAACTAAACAAGACTAAACAAAACTAAACAAGGCTAAAGAAGGATAAACAAGACTAAACAAGTATAAACAAAACTTAACAAGACTAAAAAGACTAAACAAAACTAAACAAGGCTAAGCAACGGTAAACAATACTAAACTAGACTAAAGAAGACTTAATTAACAAGACTAAACAAGACTTAACAAGATTAAACATGACTAAATAAAGCTAAACAAGACAAAACAAGACCTAACAACACTAAAAAGACTAAACAAAAGTAAACAAGGCTAAGGAAGACGCTGACTTTTATATAAACTTAAGTTTTGATGTTTAGCAAAATGTCCTAATAATGAAATGGGAGCCAAATGTGAAAATGTGTTTATTTCTCTCTCCCTCACTCTCTCTCTCTTTCCCTCTCACTCACTCTTTCTCTCTCTCTCTCTTTCAATTATGTATGCTCTACATTTCTCTTTCACTCTCCTACATTTCCTCTTCACTCTCCTACATTTTCCCTTCACTCTCCTACATTTCCCATTCCCTCCCCTACATTTCCCCTTCACTCTCCTACATTTCCCATTCCCTCCCCTACATTTCCCCGCCTCTCCCCTACATTTACCCGCCTCTCCCCTACATTTATCCGTCTCTCCCCTACATTTACCCGACTCTCCCCTACATTTACCCGCCTCTCCCCTACATTTCCTCGTCTCTCCCCTACATTTATTCGCCACGCCCCTACATTTCCTCGTCTCCTCCCTACATTTCCTCGTCTCTCCCCTACATTTACCCGCCACTCCCCTACATTTCCTCGTCCTCCCTACATTTCCTCGTCTCTCCCCTACATTTATCCGCCACGCCCCTACATTTCCTCGCCTCCTCCCTACATTTCCTCGTCTCTCCCCTACATTTACCCGCCACTCCCCTACATTTCCTCGTCTCCTCCCTACATTTCCTCGTCTCTCCCCTACATTTACCCGCCACTCACTTACATTTCCTTGTCTCTCCCCTACATTTACCCGCCACTCCCCTACATTTCCTCGTCTCCTCCCTACATTTCCTCGTCTCTCCCCTACATTTACCCGCCACGCCCCTACATTTCCTCGTCTCCTCCCTACATTTCCTCGTCTCTCCCCTACATTTACCCGCCACTCCCCTACATTTCCTCGTCTCCTCCCTACATTTCCTCGTCTCTCCCCTACATTTACCCGCCACTCACTTACATTTCCTCGTCTCTCCCCTACATTTACCCGCCACGCCCCTACATTTCCTCGTCTCTCCCCTACATTTACCCGTCACTCCCCTACATTTACCCGCCACTCCCCTACATTTACCCGCCACTCCCCTTCACTCCCCTACATTACCCTCCACTCACTTACATTTCCTCGACTCTCCCCTACATTTACCCTCCACTCACTTACATTTCCTCGTCTCTCCCCTACATTTCCCCGCCACTCCTCTACATTTACCCGCCACTCCCCTACATTTACCCTCCACTCCCCTACATTTACTCGTCTCTCCCCTACATTTACCCGTCACTCCCCTACATTTACCCGCCACTCCCCTACATTTACCCGCCACTCCCCTACATTTACCCTCCACTCACTTACATTTCCTCGACTCTCCCCTACATTTACCCTCCACTCACTTACATTCCTCGTCTCTCCCCTACATTTACCCGCCACTCCCCTACATTTACCCGTCACTCCCCTACATTTACCCTCCACTCACTTACATTCCTCGTCTCTCCCCTACATTTATCCGTCACTCCCCTACATTTATCCGCCTCTCCCCTACATTTACCCGCCTCTCCCTTACATTTCCTCGTCTGTCCCCTACATTTCCTCGTCTCTCCCCTACATTTACCCGCCACGCCCCTACATTTCCTCGTCTCTCCCCTACATTTACCCGCCACTCCCTTACATTTCCTCGTCTGTCCCTACATTTCCTCGTCTCTCCCCTACATTTACCCGCCTCTCCCCTACATTTCCTCGTCTGTCCCCTACATTTCCTCATCTCTCCCCTACATTTACCCGCCACGCCCCTACATTTCCTCGTCTCTCCCCTACATTTACCCGCCACTTCCCTACATTTACCCGTCACTCCCCTACATTTCCTCGTCTCTCCCCTACATTTCCTCGTCTCTCCCCTACATTTACCCGCCACTCCCCTACATTTACCCGCCACTCCCCTACATTTCCTCGTCTCTCCCCTACATTTCCTCGTCTCTCCCCTACATTTCCCGGCCTCTCCCCTACATTTACCCGTCACTCCCCTACATTTCCTCGTCTCTCCCCTACATTTCCTCGTCTCTCCCCTACATTTCCCCGCCTCTCCCCTACATTTACCCGCCACTCCCCTACATTTCCTCGTCTCTCCCCTACATTTCCTCGTCTCTCTCCCCTACATTTCCCGGCCTCTCCCCTACATTTACCCGCCACTCCCCTACATTTCCTCGTCTCTCCCCTACATTCCTCGTCTCTCCCCTACATTTCCCGGCCTCTCCCCTACATTTACCCGTCACTCCCCTACATTTCCTCGTCTCTCCCCTACATTTCCTCGTCTCTCCCCTACATTTCCTCGTCTCTCCCCTACATTTCCCCGTCACTCCCCTACATTTCCTCGTCTCTCCCCTACATTTACCCGCCACTCCCCTACATTACCCGCCACTCCCCTACATTTCCTCGTCTCTCCCCTACATTTCCTCGTCTCTCCCCTACATTTCCCGGCCTCTCCCCTACATTTACCCTCCACTCACTTACATTTCCTCGCCTCCTCCCTACATTTACCCATCACTCTCCCACATTTCCTTATGGCTCCCCTACAAATTCCCTCTCCTTTACATCTCATCACCACTCACCTGCTTCACCCGCTCCCCTACAATTTCCCACTCACTTACATTTCATCAGCACTCACCTATATCCCCGCTCCCCTACATTTCACGCCCCCCCTCCGACCCCCAGCAAGTGACTTTCAGTCAGTCTGACTCAGTGTACGCATGCCTGCCCCTAGCTCGTTTCCAGTTGTGTGCAGCATTATCTGAGCCAGCCACCTGTAACCGTTCCGATCTGCTGAACATTGTCTCATCAACAAACCTTGTCATTCCTTACCTTTATCACTCACGCACAGCGTTTTATATAGGTTGCTGACTGCAAAGTTGCTGCTGTTGTTGTTATTAACAGTAGTTGCTGCTGTTGTTGCAGGCAGTGATTATTGTGTTGATATTAGTGACTTAAGTGCAGATAATGGTGACTGATGTGTAGATAAAGGGATTGGCGTGTTGGTAGTATTGCTAATAGCACACGTGAAAACATTTGCCTGTAGTTTTCTTCTTTCAAACACTAGCTTGACAGAAGTTTTGACTCTAAAATCATGTGTTTATTTGTTTTCTCTAAAACTCTAAAATCATGTGTTTATTTGTTTTCTCTAAAACTCTAAAATCATGTGTTTATTTGTTTTCTCTAAAACTCTAAAATCATGTGTTTATTTGTTTTCTCTAAAACTCTAAAATCATGTGTTTATTTGTTTTCTCTAAAACTCTAAAATCATGTGTTTATTTGTTTTCTCTAAAACTCTAAAATCATGTGTTTATTTGTTTTCTCTAAAACTCTAAAATCATGTGTTTATTTGTTTTCTCTAAAACTCTAAAATCATGTGTTTATTTGTTTTCTCTAAAACTCTAAAATCATGTGTTTATTTGTTTTTTTTTATCTAAGACTCTAAAATCATGTGTTTATTTGTTGTTTTTCCTCTAAAACTCTAAAATCATGTATTTATTTGTTTTCTCTAAAACTCTAAAATCATGTGTTTATTTGTTTTCTCTAAAACTCTAAAATCATGTGTTGATTTTGTTTTTCTCCAACTTAATATCAGTAACCTTCTCCCCCGAACGAATTATAAAAAAGCAAACTGAACAATGTCAGACATCGTACAAGTATCCTGGTGGGACAGCTGTCAATAGAAGGTAAGGATATTAACATCATAGTGAAGGAATTCAGTGCTTGTATCCTTCAGGCGGCCCGTGCAACCATTCCCAAGGAGCTCGCAGGGACTATAACCATACTGGTCTAGTGAGCTGGGAAAATTCCATGATGACGTGGAAACAGCTCGAAAGCCAGCAAAAATAGACCATGCCAAGAACACCACAATAATTACCAACATGCTAAGGCCAAATTTCAGAGCCAAGCTGCAATTTCCTCGTCTCTCCCCTACATTTACCCGCCACGCCCCTACATTTCCTCGTCTCTCCCCTACATTTACCCGCCACTCCCTTACATTTCCTCGTCTGTCCCTACATTTCCTCGTCTCTCCCCTACATTACCCGCCTCTCCTTACATTTCCTCGTCTGTCCCTACATTTTCTCGTCTCTCCCCTACATTTACCCGCCACGCCCCTACATTTCCTCGTCTCTCCCCTACATTTACCCGCCACTTCCCTACATTTACCCGTCACTCCCCTACATTTCCTCGTCTCTCCCCTACATTTCCTCGTCTCTCCCCTACATTTACCCGCCACTCCCCCCCTACATTTACCCGCCACTCCCCTACATTTCCTCGTCTCTCCCCTACATTTCCTCGTCTCTCCCCTACATTTCCCGGCCTCTCCCCTACATTTACCCGTCACTCCCCTACATTTCCTCGTCTCTCCCCTACATTTCCTCGTCTCTCCCCTACATTTCCCGGCCTCTCCCCTACATTTACCCGCCACTCCCCTACATTTCCTCGTCTCTCCCCTACATTTCCTCGTCTCTCCCCTACATTTCCCGGCCTCTCCCCTACATTTACCCGCCACTCCCCTACATTTCCTCGTCTCTCCCCTACATTCCTCGTCTCTCCCACATTTCCCGGCCTCTCCCCTACATTTACCCGTCACTCCTACATTTCCTCGTCTCTCCCCTACATTTCCTCGTCTCTCCCCATTTCCTCGTCTCTCCCCTACATTTACCCGCCACGCCCCTACATTTCCTCGTCTCTCCCCTACATTACCCGCCTCTCCCCTACATTTACCCGCCACTCCCCTACATTTCCTCGTCTCTCCCCTACATTTCCTCGTCTCTCCCCTACATTTCCCGGCCTCTCCCCTACATTTACCCGCCACTCCCCTACATTTCCCCGCCTCTCCCCTACATTTACCCATCACTCTCCCACATTTCCTTATGGCTCCCCTACAAATTCCCTCTCCTTTACATCTCATCACCACTCACCTGCTTCACCCGCTCCCCTACAATTTCCCACTCACTTACATTTCATCAGCACTCACCTATATCCCCGCTCCCCTACATTTCACGCCCCCCCCTCTCCGACCCCCAGCAAGTGACTTTCAGTCAGTCTGACTCAGTGTACGCATGCCTGCCCCTAGTGCTCGTTTCTCAGGTTGTGTGCAGCATTATCTGAGCCAGCCACCTGTAACCGTTCCGATCTGCTGAACATTGTCTCATCAACAAACCTTGTCATTCCTTACCTTTATCACTCACGCACAGCGTTTTATAGGTTGCTGACTGCAAAGTTGCTGCTGTTGTTGTTATTAACAGTAGTTGCTGCTGTTGTTGCAGGCAGTGATTATTGTGTTGATATTAGTGACTTAAGTGCAGATAATGGTGACTGATGTGTAGATAAAGGGATTGGCGTGTTGGTAGTATTGCTAATAGCACACACGTGTGAAAACATTTGCCTGTAGTTTGCTTCTCTTTCAAAACACTAGCTTGACAGAAGTTTTGACTCTAAAATCATGTGTTTATTTGTTTTTACAAAACTCTAAAAATCATGTGTTTACTGTTTTTCTCCAAGACTCTAAAAATCACGTTTATTTGTTTTCTCTAAAACTCTACAATCATGTGTTTATTTGTTTTCTCTAAGACTCTAAAATCATGTGTTTATTTGGTTTCTCTAAGAGTCTAAAATCATGTGTTTATTTGTTTTCTCTAAGACTCTAAAATCATGTGTTTATTTGTTTTCTCAAAGATTCTAAAATCATGTGTTTATTTGTTTTTCTCTAAGACTCTAAAACCGTGTGTTTATTTGTTTTTTTTCTCTAAGACTCTAAAATCATGTGTTTATTTGTTTTTTTTTCTCTAAAACTCTAAAATCATGTATTTATTTGTTTTTCTCTAAAACTCTAAAATAATGTGTTTATTTGTTTTCTCTAAAACTCTAAAATCATGTGTTGATTTGTTTTCTCCAACTTAATATCAGTAACCTTCTCCCCCGAACGAATTATAAAAAAGCAAACTGAACAATGTACAGACATCGTACAAGTATCCTGGTGGGACAGCTGTCAATAGAAGGTAAGGATATTAACATCATAGTGAAGGAATTCAGTGCTTGTATCCTTCAGGCGGCCCGTGCAACCATTCCCAGAAGAGCTCGCAGGGACTATAAACCATACTGGTCTAGTGAGCTGGGAAAATTCCATGATGACGTGGAAACAGCTCGAAAGCCAGCAGAAAATAGACCATGCCAAGAACACCACAATAATTACCAACATGCTAAGGCCAAATTTCAGAGAGCCAAGCTGCAAGCCAGACAGGAAAGCTGGAGAGAGAAAACAGAGTCCCTAATGTTTGAAAAAGATGGAAGGAAACTGTGGAAACTAATCAAACAGTTAAACGATGAGAGTACTGGAAGAAGTACAAAGATTACACTAATAGAGGATGGGAAAAATCTTTACAGGTAAGCAGGTAGCAGATCACTTTGCTTGCATGTTTGCACAAGACTGCAACATTGATATTCATCCAGAGAAAGAGCGTACAGTGCGCATTGGCCCACAGAAAGAAGAGGAACAAGGCAGAAAAGTGGAGGTCTCGGATGCACCAGTCACACGCAGCGAGTTAGACCTAGCAGTCAGTAAACTGAAACCAAGGAAATCACCAGGACCAGATGGAGTGTCCAATGAAATGATCAAGAACCTGGGAATGGCAGCAATGGGAAAGCTGCTGGATACTTTCAATACGTTTTGGAGCACATGTAAGTTACCTCAGATCTGGAAGGAAGCAAGCATGGTACCACTGCTAAAGGCAGGGAAAAACAGTGATACTGCCTCCAGCTACAGGCCAATCAGTCTCATTATCTGCCTATGCAAAACGATGGAACGCATCATTGACCTGAGGCTAAAATGGTACCTGGAAAGTGAAAACCTTCTCGTTCCACAACAAGCAGGATTTAGGCAGTACTACAGTACGGAAGATCAAGTGACCTATCTCTCTCAAGAGACTGAGGACACATTCCAAGAGAAAAGCCTTGTACTAGCAGCGTGGATAGACCTGAAGAAAGCCTTTGATAAAGTATGGAAAAAAGGTCTACTGTGGAAACAAAGAAACTGCAATGTGAATGGGAGACTGTACAACTGGATAAAGTCCTATTTACACAATAGAAGAGCAAGAGTAGTAATGGATGGACACAAAAGCCAGAAAGTACTTCTGCGACAGTGTACCACAAGGAGGAGTCCTTTCGCCTACACTATTCCTTGTATTCATTAATGACCTGGTCAAGGAACTACCCTATGGAAAAAAAGCGGCACTGTATGCAGATGATCTGGTCATGTGGTGTACAGACGAAAATGTGAGAGTTGCTACACAGAGACTCCAAAGAGCAGCAGACATCTTGACATCATGGACAAACAAATGGTGTGTAAGTATAAACACAGAGAAATCAAGTACCACTCTGTTCACTCTCTCATCTAAACAGAAAGCAGGTAAGATCTTTGTAAATGAAATATCCTTAAGGATGGACAACCAACCCACTTACTTAGGAGTGACTCTTGACTCAAAACTGACGTGGAAGCAACACATCAACAGTGCAGAAGCAAAAGCCAGAAGAAAACTAGCCATATTAAGAAAATTGAGTGGAACCACATGGGGAGCTAGTGAAAGAATCCTCAAGAATGTATATCAGCAAAGTATTCTACCACATTTAGAATATGGCTCAACATCTTGGTGCACAGCATCAAACACTACGCTGCATAATCTAGACAAGGTACAAAATCAGTCACTACGAATTATCACAGGTGCCATGAGGTCCACACCAATAGTAGAAATGCAGAAAATAGTTGGTGTTCAACCGCTAAAGGAACGTAGAGACACAAAGGTCATGTCCATGGGAAAGAAATTCCTCAGCTCTGTAAGCCATCCCCTAAAGGAGAGATTCAATAACTCTGAGAAATAATTACTGGCCCAGTGAAACCACTAAAGAAGATAAGCTCTACGGTTCCATACACGAATTTAAAAGAAAACAGTGAAATTTATCCAAGAGACATGACTGCAGATATAGACAGACAATGCGAAAGAAGAAGAAGAAGAAGAAGAAGAAATTTTCTCCAAGACTCTAAAATCATGTATTTGTTTTTTTTTCTGCAAAACTCAAAATTCAGGGTGGTTTTTGTTCACGGAAAAACATGGCTGTCTTCAGCTCTTGCAGGACTCTGCCCTGTATTCTTAGGTCAAGGTTAGCCCTGGCTTGTGAAGCGCCAAACTTCCAGAGTTGGGGGTCCTTAACATTTTCTTACCCTAGACCGCCTTTTCCGCCGGAGAATAAGTGTGGAGCTCTCATTAACCTGAGAACAAGTGTGGAGCTCTCATTAATCTGAGAACAAGTGTGGAGCTCTCATTAATCTGAGAACAGCTGTGGAGCTCTCATTAATCTGAGAACAAGTGTGGAGCTCTCATTAATCTGAGAACAAGTGTGGAGCTCTCATTAATCTGAGGATAAGTGTGGAGCTCTCATTAATCTGAGAATGAGTGTGGAGCTCTCATTAATCTGAGGATAAGTGTGGAGCTCTCATTAATCTGAGAATAAGTATGGAGCTCTCATTAATCTGAGAATAAGTATGGAGCTCTCATTAATCTGAGAACAAGTGTGGAGTTCTCATTAATCTGAGGATAAGTGAGGAGCTCTCATTAATCTGAGAACAAGTGTGGAGCTCTCATTAATCTGAGGATAAGTGTGGAGCTCTCATTAATCTGAGAATAAGTATGGAGCTCTCATTAATCTGAGAATAAGTGTGGAGCTCTCATTAATCTGAGAACAAGTGTGGAGTTCTCATTAATCTGAGGATAAGTGAGGAGCTCTCATTAATCTGAGAATAACTGTGGAACTTTCATTAATCTGACAACAGCTGTGGAGCTTTCATTAATCTGACAACAACTGTGGAGCTGTCATTAATCCGAGAACAAGTATGGAGCTCTCATTAATCTGAGAATCTGAGAACATGTGTGGAGCTCTCATTAATCTGAGAACAAATGTGGAGCTTTCATTAATCTGACAACAGCTGTGGAGTTCTCATTAATCTGACAGCAGCTGTGGAGCTCTCATTAATTTGAGAACAGGAGTGGAGCTCTCATTAATTTGAGAACAAGTGTGGAGCTCTCATTAATCTGAAAACAAATGTGGAGCTCTCATTAATCTGAGAACAAATATGGAGCTCGCATTAAAATAAACCAGCAGAACTCAGATGATGATAAAACTTTTTTTTTTTAATCGAGCCAATCCATTTGCAGGTCTGTAGACTCTCAACACCCCACCCCACACCCCCCCCACCCAGAAAAAAGTTATTTCGTGGATCCCAAGGGGATAAATGGACCTCTGGTTAAGACCCACTGTTGTAAAGCAAAATTTTCAACATATTTCGACAAGAAAGCTAGGAAAACAAAATCTGCAACAGAAAGTAAAGGTCAAATGAAGGACAACGAGTGGTAAGATTAACTTGTTTTTCACTCTTGCCACACAAGCACATGGCAGCATCTGTTTATATCATGAGTGCTGTGTGTTCTGGTGCGCCTCGCTTTGCAGACAGACAGTTGCGTGAATTTTGGTGACGATTTAGTGTGAAGTTTTTCTGGTTAATGAGAAAATGGATGATACCAAATGTCAGGAAAGTGCACAAAAATATCCATTTTTTGTGTTTGTGTTAGTTGTTATTGTAGCATCAGGTTTTAGTAATAATGATGGTTATAGTAGTAGTAGTAGTAGCAGCAGCAGCAGTAGTATTTAGTAGCAGTATTACCAGTAGTAGCAGTAGTAGTAGTATTACCAGTAGTAGTTGTAGTACTACCAGTGGTAGTAGCTGTAGTAGTATTAGTAGTAGTAGTAGTACTAGTAGTAGTATTACCAGTGGTAGTAGTAGTAGTATTACCAGTGGTAGTAGTAGTATTACCAGTGGTAGTAGTAGTAGTATTACCAGTGGTAGTGGTAGTAGTAGTAGTAGTAGTAGTAGTAGTAGTAGTAGTAATAGTATTACCAGTAGTATTAGTAGTAGTAGTAGTATTACCAGTAGTAGTAGCAGTGGTAGTAGTAGTAGTATTAGCAGTGATAGTAGTAGTACTAGTAGTAGTAGTATTAGTAGTAGTAGTATTACCAGTGGTATTAGTAGTAGTAGTATTACCAGTGGTATTAGTAGTAGTAGTATTACCAGTGGTATTAGTAGTAGTACTAGTAATAGTAGTATTAATAGTAGTAGTATTACCAGTGGTAGTAGTAGTAGTACTAGTAGTAGTATTAGTAGTAGTAGTAGTATTACCAGTGGTATTTGTAGTAGTAGTAGTAGTAATACCAGTGGTATTTGTAGTAGTAGTAGTAGTATTAGTATTAGTATTAGTAGTAGTAGTAGTAATAGTAGTAGGTAGTAGTAGTAGTAGTAGTAGGTAGTAGTAGTAGTATATAGTAGTAGTAGTAGTACTAGTAGTAGTAGTAGTAGTAGTAGTAGTAGTAGTAGTAATAGAAGAAAGCTGGTGGAAAGATTATTTAGCCTGGCTGCCAGGCAGGAGTTCCCGAGATAAATTTTCTACCTTGGTGTACATCACCCCCCACCCACCCCTCTTACTTATTAGTCCACTCCGGACCCCCAGGCCTCTGGGCCCACCGTAAAACAAGAACAGCCCTTCGGGCCCGGAGCACCGCACCGTCTATACCTCCCGGAGCACTGCACCGTCTAGACCCCGCCCACTTTGACCCTGCTGCTATCTGACTTTATCTCTCTGCAACGCAGTTTTTAAGACGAATGGATCGTCTTCTTATAGAGCTGTTTGATAGATCCAGAGGAGGAAAGTGCATCATGGACAAGCTACTTTCTTCTTACTAGATGCTCTGCTGAACTAGGATTGCTACACAACGAAGATGTAACATATGCCTTCCTCCTTCATTCTCTACAGCAAAGAATGCTTTTGCAAAATTAGTAATTTAAGTACTTACTGTAGTACCAGCAGCCAAGGTAGTAGCAGTAGTAATAGTAGTAGTAGCAGTGACATCAGTATAATAGTAGTAATAGTAGTAGTAACAGTAGTAGCAGTAATAGTAATAGCAGCAGCAGCAGCAGTAGTAGTAGTAGTAGAAGTAGTAGTAGTAGAAGTATAGTAGTAGTAGTAGCAGTGACATAAGTATAATAGTAGTAATAGTAGTAGTAACAGTAGTAACATTAATAGTAGTAGTAGTAGTAGTAATAGCAATAGTAGTAGTAGCAGTAGTAATAGTAACAGTAGTAAAATAGTAGTAATAGTATTAGTTGTAACACTAGTTGTAGTAGCGGTAGTAGCAATAGTAGTAGTAATAGTAACAGTAGCAGAAGTAATAGTAACAATAGTAGTAGTTGTAGTAAAAGTAGTAGTAGAAATAGTAATAGTAGTAGTAGTAACAGTAGTAGTAGTTATAGCAGTAGTAGTAGTAGTAGTTGTAATAGTAGTAGTAATTGCAGCAGTATTAATAGTATTAATAGTAATAGTAGTAGTATTAGTAGTAATTGTGGTAGTATTAGTAGTAGTAGTAGTAGTAGTAGTAGTAATAGTAGCAAAAGTAATAGTAACAGTAGTAGTTGTAGTAAAAGTAGTAGTAGCAATAGTAATAGTAGTAGTAGTAGTAGTAGTAGTAGTAGTAACAGTTGTAGTAGTTATAGCAACAGTAGTAGTAGTAGTAATTGTAGTAGTAGTAATAGTAGTAGTATTAGTAGTAATAGTGGTAGTAGTAGTAGTAATAATAGTAGCAGAAGTAATAGTAGTAGTAGTTGTAGTAAAAGTAGTAGTAGTAATAGTAATAGTAGTGGTAATAGTAGTAACAGTAGTAGTAGCTGTAGTAGTAGTGGTAGTAATTGCAGTAGTAGTGATAGTATTAATAATAATAGTAGTAGTATTAGTAGTAATATTAGTATTAATAGTGGTAGTAGTAATTGCAGTAGTAGTAATAGTATTAGTAGTAATAGTAGTTGTAGTAGCGATGGTGGTGGTTTGTAAACGGTAGCATAAGATGGTGTGTATATATGTACAAGTGTACAAGGCGACTGTACACCAGTGGAAACTAACGTTAAACAAGAAGACATTAGGAACAAGTTTTGTTTATATTAACAAGAACAAGATGATGCAATATTTAGACTTAGATCTTCATCAGGCAAGCAAAACAAGGGAAGAGATCACGTGACATCAAAGACTATTTTAATTCAACATCATCATCATCATGTGCCGTGCCGACTGGCGTTGGCTATTATGCTTCTCCAGAGTACGCGATTTTAATTAACAAACGTAGAATTTAACACGTTAAAATACAGGACAAGAAAAGCTAGCGGTGTAGAATTTCTTGTGAAGTAACATTTCTGTTAATTTTCTGTTACTTGTAAGTTTTTAACATTCTGCACCAATGTTCTTCCTGTCCTCCGTCCTCCGTCCTCTGTCCTCCGTACTAAGATAACTGATTCCCACGTCAACAATTCGTCTTCATTCCAGGATTATATTCAGGCCAGAAACTAATTGTTTCCTTGGTATAAAGTAGTTTCACGCTACGGTCAGTTCTGTCAATCTCACGAGACGACCTGAGCAAGAGAGCAAGAGAGCTGTACAGTAACGGGCCGATAACTCGTTTAACTGTGTTCTACCAGGCCTTTGTTATCTCCCCTCCTCCCTAGAAATCTTGCTGCTGAGAACGATCCCTGCCAGATGAGAGATTTAAATAGAAGAAAATGAAGACATTGAAGTGCAGAGACCGGTGAGCTGAATGATGTGTGTATTTCCTGGTGCTGGATTTGAAAAGGGAATGGGTTTTTTTTTTCCCGGCGGTTTGGAAAGTAGGACAGATGGTCGAAATGACTGCTGGGAAAACTTTGTCCCTTTGTGGTCTGGGCCAGTGCTGGTGCTATTGTTGCGGCTGTCATTGTTGGTTCTGCTGCTGCTGTTGGTGTGAGATCTCCTGTTACAGAGAAGGTGAATTGTTTGTTGTCGACTCCCTGAATCTTTTCAAGTACAAACATGGTGCCGGATTAGAAGTGGCTTTCCGTGGGTTGTTTAAATTTTTAGATTGGAGGACTTCTCATTAGATTCCACTACTACCAGATCCACTTAGTTTTCGGGTTATCTGCTACTTCTACCACTAGCTCCTCGTTAAAGAATTGGGAAAGGAATGAAGACATATTGTGTTTCAGGATGTATCACCATGGAGACTTTATCAACACCCCCCCCCCCTTTTTCATATGTTTGTCCGACTCAAATAACGACGTATAACGCCTTGTTTTCTAGAAACTTTAAAAATATTTACAAGAATAACAAAAAACTTTGCCGAAAGATCACACAAAAGGTGGACAGATGGAATAATAGAAGACTTGAATATTCACATTGTACTGTATAAAATGAATCACAGAGCCATGTTAGTAAGTCTGTCTGATCCCTTGTGTCAGTATAGTACAGAGGAAGGACACAAGACAAAATACAAGATATTCCCGCGAACAGGAAGAATAATGCCTTGGCCAAGTCTCTTTCATAGTCCCTGATTACTCGTCATGAAGGGTGTCTTGACATACGTTTAAGCCAGAGATCAAAGACTTCACCCGCTTTTATCCAACACAGGAAAAAAAAATTCCTCCAATCGTTTTTGTTATGCCCTCGTGATGTACTCGTGATGTGTCGTGGTATTCTCGTGATGTGTCGTGGTATTCTCGTGATGTGTCGTGGTATTCTCGTGATGTGTCGTGGTATTCTCGTGATGTGTCGTGGTATTCTCGTGATGTTGTCCACACGCTGCGTCGTTATTGTGTCCTTTGATCTTAATTGTCAACATTTTATCAGTCTCTTAACTCTTTCATTCCAAAGAACAGCACTGATAGAGCTGGTAGATCTTGCGCACTCTTCGAATCAGTTCTGAGAGAGATATTTAGGCAAAGTTTATACAATTAAAAGTAGTACATTTCTAACTTAATCCATATTTATAAGTTATAGACTACAGATATTAATACAAATACATCAAAATTTACCATCAAAATGTATTTCTGTCTCAGCGTGGAAAATTCGGGAGTGAAAAGAGTTAACAGGAACACATTATTTCAAAGATCTGGTTCAATAATTTATGGTCGGTAACAAAATATCACTTGATTTTCTTACTTCACAATTTCGGTCATGGAGTATACTTCACTTCAAAGGCGCCAATTTTCCTTTCTCTTTTCCTGTTTAAACTCTATGTTTCTGTAACTTGTATCAGCTCTCTCAGATTTAACTCGTGTGTTAGGGCAAGTGTTTCTCTTGTGTGTGCTCAAGATCATTCGGTCGTCAGTGTTGTTTCTTTTCGACTCCCTGAATATTTCAAGTACAAACATGGTGCCGGATTAGAAGTGGGTTTCTGTGGGTTGTTTAAATTTTTAGATTGGAGGACTTCTCATTAGATTCCACTACTACCAGATCCACTTAGTTTTCGGGTTATCTGCTACTTCTACCACTAGGTCTTCGTTAAAGAATTGGGAAAGGAATGAAGACATATTGTGTTTCAGGATGTATCACCATGGAGACATTATCAACACCCCCCCCCCCCCATATGTTTGTCTGACTCAAATAACGACGTATAACGCCTTGTTTTCTAGAAACTTTAAAAATATTTACAAGAATAACAAAAAACTTGCCGAAAGATCATACAAGAGGTGGACGGATGGAATAATAGAAGACTTGAATATTCACACTGCATTGTAAAAAATGAATCACAGAGCCATGTTAGTAAGTCTGTCTGATCTCTCGTGTCAGTATAGTACAGAGGAAGGACACAAGACAAAATACAAGATATTCCCCCGAACAGGAAGAATAATGCCTTGGCCAAGTCTCTTTCATAGTCCCTGATTACTCGTCATGAAGGGTGTCTTGACATACGTTTAAGCCAGAGATCAAAGACTTCACCCGCTTTTATCCAACACAGGAAAAAAAAATTCCTCCAATCGTTTTTGTTATGCCCTCGTGATGTACTCGTGATGTGTCGTGGTATTCTCGTGATGTGTCGTGGTATTCTCGTGATGTGTCGTGGTATTCTCGTGATGTGTCGTGGTATTCTCGTGATGTTGTCCACACGCTGCGTCGTTATTGTGTCCTTTGATCTTAATTGTCAACATTTTATCAGTCTCTTAACTCTTTCATTCCAAAGAACAGCACCGATAGAGCTGGTAGATCTTGCGCACTCTTCGAATCAGTTCTGACAGAGATATTTAGGCAAAGTTTATACAATTAAAAGTAGTACATTTCTAACTTAATCCATATTTATAAATTATAGACTACAGATATTATTACAAATACATCAAAATTTACCATCAAAATTTATTTCTGTCTCAGCGTGGAAAATAATTCAGGAGTGAAAAGAGTTAACAGGAACAAATTATTTCAAAGATCTGGTTCAATAATTTATGGTCGGTAACAAAATATCACTTGATTTTCTTACTTCACAATTTCGGTCATGAAGTATACTTCACTTCAAAGGCGCCAATTTTCCTTTCTCTTTTCCTGTTTAAACTCGATGTTTCTGTAACTTGTATCAGCTCTCTCAGATTTAACTCGTGTGTTAGGGCAAGTGTTTCTCTTGTGTGTGCTCAAGATCATTCGGTCGTCAGTGTTGTTTCTTTTCTAACTTATACACACACAAACACAAACACACACACGCTCAGGAGATAAATAAAGCAAGACAAAAATTGATTTACACTTTCAGATTATACTTTTCCATTTGTTTCTCATTTCCAGGTCTGCGAAGGAAAAAAGCTGAAGATAAGAAGAAGATGGCGTTTGTCTTGCAGGTGTACCCAGAGTAGGAAAAGGAGAGCTAGAAAGAACTGAACAGACTATTTAAATCTCAGCCAAGTATAAAAGTCTTGAAACTGAACAGACTATTTAAATCTCAACCAAGTATAAAAGTTTTGAAACTGAACAGACTATTTAAATCTCAACCAAGTATAAAAGTCTTGAAACTGAACAGACTATTTAAATCTCAACCAAGTATAAAAGTCTTGAAACTGAACAGACTATTTACATCTCAACCAAGTATAAAAGTCTTGAAACTGAACAGATTATTTAAATCTCAACCAAGTATAAAAGTCTTGAAACTGAACAGATTACTCTGGCTGGCTCGTGTAGGACTGGAAGAGAACAGACAAGCAAAAATGAAAAATATGCAATTTATGAAGGAATCAAGACCAAAGGGTAGATCAAGACAGAGATGGAAAAACAAAATAGAAGATGATATACAAGAAACTGGTGTCACCAACTGGAGAGAGAAGATTAAGAATAGAGAGGAATGAAATGGAACTTTATCAACAGCAATGACCCTTAATGGCTTGGAAAGCTGAAGAAGAAGCAGAAGAAGAAGAAGAAGAAGAAGAGGAATTTGTATTGTAGTTTACTTCACCGAGTTTCTCTTTAATAGCCAATGCCAAATAGACTCTCTGTATTACTTATGCAGAACCAGTAACATTCTGGACGATACTATCTCCAGAATAGGTTATATCTGAGGACTATACCGTGTCAACAATCTGTTGAGAACATGGGCTATATCGTGTCTTGTGAGACCGGCTTTTACTATTTCTAAAATCTGTTAAGAATGTGGACTATATCTATCGTGTCTTGTGAGATTATGGCTTGTATTGTCTCTAAAATCTGCTGGGGATGAAAGAACTAATTTTTACCAATAATTTGAGAAACATTGAAGTAGAAAAATTTAACTTATTTTTCTCCGTCTCCAGGAATTTTTGCTGACTAAAGATGCATATTTTCTGCTCATTCAATCATTCTCAAGGTTTAGACTGTGCGGGCCGAGAACATCATTCAAGAGACGAAGGCCGCGTGCATCCTTTAGCCCGTGTTTGATACACAGATGATAAAGATATTTGGTATATTTTAACAATATGTTGTGTGATATTTTCTATTACCACGGCACAACTTCCGCTCCTGTAGTGTTTACCATGTACGGAACTACTTCCTGCACAAGGAAATTACCGCGCCACTTTGAAGAAAGAACGATAATTGTACAACAAAAATTGTGTTAGGAAATTGAGCACTGAAAATATCTGCACCAATTTCCCTCAAGTTCCTGTCCTCTTGTCGTGAGCAATTACATGATTAAGATCAATGATAAATCTGAGTCGATCTGTTTGAGGTCTGTTTCCGCTATTAAACTCTTCACATGTTGTCTTAGAGGCTTGTGTTCGTCGAGTTTCCGCGACAAAAGAGCAAAGATATGAATAGACCAGCAAATGTACACAGCCAAAGTGTACATGATGATTACATAATGTACATGATTATTTCTGAATGCTTGGGCTACTTTGTACATATTCTTACCGTCATGTGACTGGTCACGTGATGATAGTTTGTTGATTATCTTCTGTTTGCTGAAGACAGTTTGTTGATTATCTTCTGTTTGCTGAAGATAGTTTATTGATTATTTTCTCTTTACTGAAGATAGTTTGTTGATTATCTTCTGTTTGCTGAAGATAGTTGATTATTTTCTGTTTGCTGAAGATAGTTTGTTGATTATCTTCTGTTTGCTGAAGACAGTTTGTTGATTATCTTCTGTTTGCTGAAGATAGTTTGCTGAAGATAGTTTGTTGATTATTTTCTGTTTGCTGAAGATAGTTTGTTGATTATTTTCTGTTTGCTGAAGACAGTTTGTTGATTATTTTCTGTTTGCTGAAGATAGTTTGTTGATTATCTTCTGTTTGCTGAAGACAGTTTGTTGATTATCTTCTGTTTGCTGAAGATAGTTTGTTGATTATCTTCTGTTTGCTGAAGATAGTTTGTTGATTATTTTGCTGAAGATTTCTATCAGTTTTATTCATTCAAGGCCATCGTTATTTTTTTCCTTATCTCTGTCTCAGAGGCTCCACCAACCAACCGCCCCATTCTTTTTTCGATTTCTGTATACAAGCAAAGTCTCATTGTCAGTTAGATGGCAAATGGAGCACTCTCAACTGACCTGGTACCATTTGACCGACACTCTCAACTGACCTGGTACCATTTGACCTACACTCTCAATTGACCTGGTAGCATTTGACCTACATTCTCAAGAAAACTGTACCCTGGGCGAGTTTCATCCACGTGACGAGCACCTACATTCATACACATCAAAGAAAACTCATTCAGAAAACTAAATTAAAAATAAATAAACAAATAAAAACCTAAGACTCGTGATTGCTGAAACTAATCTCCCTCAGAAACAGTTTTTTTTTTTTCAAGTTATAAAACTAAAAATACTGATCCAATAAGATTATTCAAAAGAGAACCCCCCCCCCCAAAAAAAAAATAAACAACAGAAAAGTGAGGGGGTTAAAGAAGAAAAAGGTTGAATAGGGCAGAGTTAATCTTTAGGACAAATATTTCTCTGGTTTTCTTGCTCAGACTTTTTTCTCCGTTGAAGTTTCAGGAAACTTTCTGTTTTTTTTTTCTTTAAACAAGCACTTTTGTATCATTTTGTATCATTTTGTATCATTTTTGTATCATTCTCATCAAAGCATCAGCAGAGTCGTCGCTGGTATTACGGCCGGTAAGCTCGTCTTCTAGATAATCAGAGCCGGTAACGCCCCACTGCTCGCACGAGTGTGTGAAGGACCTGAGAGTTTAGAAACTGAAAGAGCGGTAATTAAACTTTGGCACAAACAATAGCATCCTTCATCTTCTTTTGTCTGACGTTTTTCTTGGTTGTCCTACAACAGAACTTGGTCACGGCTGAAAGGTTTCAAAGCTGTCCGAGTGGGCGAATCAATAGCGGCGCGGCTTATCGACCTGATAGCAGTAAGTCCCACCCCCGCTGCCATTTCCTCAAGTCAGCTCGGCTGAGCTACGGAGTAACTGCACCTGTCTTGAAATCCACTTTTCTTCGAAGAGACTGATCATTTACGGAGAAAGAAGACAAAATTGTAAAACTTTTTTTAAAAGTTGTCTTTGTTTTTAGTCTTCCTTTTTTAAGTCTTCCATTTTTTTTTTCAGACGACGGAAGAGCAAAATGTTTAGTTCACTTGTCTCTCATAGCCAAGGTTAGTGGTTCAAATCCGACTTGAGAGGCCCCAGTCACCCAGCTGTAGAAATGGGTACCTGTCTTCTTCTAGAGCTGGGCAAGGGAAAACAGCTAGACATGACCACATCATCATCTTGTGCGCCGACAGCTCAAGGAAAACCTGGGCACTAACACCGTATCCCAGAGGAGTCTTCATGGCATAATAGAGCTACTAACATCGTGTCCTCTAGGTGTCTTCATGGCATAATAGAGCTACTAACATCGTGTCCTCTAGGTGTCTTCATGGCATAATAGAGCTACTAACATCGTGTCCTCTAGGTGTCTTCATGGCATAATAGAGCTACTAACATCGTGTCCTCTAGGTGTCTTCATGGCATAATAGAGCTACTAACATCGTGTCCTCTAGGTGTCTTCATGGCATAATAGAGCTACTAACATCGTGTCCTCTAGGTGTCTTCATGGCATAATAGAGCTACTAACATCGTGTCCTCTAGGTGTCTTCATGGCATAATAGAGCTACTAACACCGTATCCCAGAGATGTCTTCATGGCATAATAGAGCTACTAACACCGTATCCCAGAGATGTCTTCATGGCATAATAGAGCTACTAACACCGTATCCCAGAGATGTCTTCATGACATAATAGAGCTACTAACATCGTGTCCTCTAGATGCCTTCATGGCATAATAGAGCTACTAACACCGTATCCTCTAGATGCCTTCATGCCACAATAGAGGTAGTAACACTGTATCCTCTAGCTGCCTTCATGCCACAATAGAGCTACTAACACCGTATCCCCTAGATACCTTCATGCCACAATAGAGGTACTAACACCGTATCCCCTAGATACCTTCATGCCACAATAGAGCTACTAACACCGTATCCTCTAGCTGCCTTCATGCCACAATAGAGGTACTAACACTGTATCCCCTAGATCCCCTTCATGCCACAATAGAGCTACTAACACCGTATCCTCTAGATGCCTTCATGCCACAATAGAGCTACTAACAACGTATCCTCTAGATGCCTTCATGCCACAGTAGAGCTACTAACACCGTATCCTCTAGATGCCTTCATGCCACAGTAGAACTACTAACACCGTATCCTCTAGATGCCTTCGCGGCACAGTAGAGCTACTAACACCGTATCCTCTAGATGCCTTCATGCCACAGTAGAGCTACTAACACCGTATCCTCTAGATGCCTTCATGCCACAGTAGAGCTACTAACACCGTATCCTCTAGATGCCTTCACGGCATAATAGAGCTACTAACACCGTATCCTCTAGATGCCTTCACGGCATAATAGAGCTCCTCCCCTCTCCCAAGTGACAAATACGAAGAGCTTTAACATCTTTACTACTTCGTTCAAGCCACTGTCTTGTTGTGAGAGTGTAGAAGATTGGAAAACTCTCCAGTTTCCTAATGTCTGTGCTCTCATTTTCTCAGTCTGAAGTTGTGCCTGAGTGGTTCGTCGCCACGTGATTCTGGTAAATATACATGACACAGGGAATTGAAATAGTTAAGTCAAAACGTCTTAAAGAAAATCATGCAGACCTGGTCTCACGAACAGATTATGGACAGAAAACTGTGGGGGCACACATGCCGTACTCCTGATGATGATGAGATTTCTGAAGAGCAGACGAAACTGAACGAAGAAGAAGAAGAAGAAGAAAGAAAGAAAGAAAGAAAGAAAAGTAACATTTAACATAAAATTAACATAAAATTAACTATTATGGCGTTAACATTTAGTTCGTTTTAATTTGAACTTAGAATCATAAAGATAAACCATTAAGATAAATATAAAGATAAATGTGCATAAATATGATGATGTTGATAATGGTGGCGATCCTTATCATAAAACTCAGATGTTGTAAATGAGCTCTGCCCTTTACAATCTCGATAATTTCTTTTATTATTCCCTTCTATTAGAATCTTGAAATTTTATTCCACTATTCCCTTCTCTTACAATCTTGATAATTTCTTCAATTATTCCCTACACTTACAATATTGATAATTTCTTCAATTATTCCCTACACTTACAATATTGATAATTTCTTCCATTATTCCCTTCTCTTACAGTCTTGATAATTTCTTCCATATTCCATTCTATTCATTCTTGATAATTTCTTCCATTATTCCCTTCTCTTACAAACTTCATAATTTCTTCCATTATTCCCTTCTTTATTAGTTACACTGTCTTCCTTTTTTTCAGTTTCCCCAGTTTCATTCATTCATCACGCTATTTTCGTCTTTGCTAAGTTGTCTACCCTGAGATTACGCCCAGAAACAAGAGAGTATTTTCTGACTGTTGCCTGCAGGTTTCTGTGACGTGGTTATCAGTTTGCTCTGGAGACCCTCCAGCTCAGACAGAAGTACGTCATGAACGTCTTGTTCGCCTTATTATAAATGTTATAATTTGATAGTTGTAAGTAATCATACTACAAGATTTATTAATAGTCGTTATTTGACATTATTATTCTTGTGTTTATTATTATTATTATTATAACTAATTTAGAATAATACAAATAAAATAGAGGAAGGACCAGTGAAATAGTATAAGCATCTGTACCCCTCCTCTTTGAAATAGAAAAAGACTCCGCCCCCTTCTATTTAAAGTATAATAAAGGCCCCCCCCCCTTTTCTAATTTCCTTGAAGTAGAATAAAGGCCCCCCCCCCTCTTTTTCTAATTTCCTTAAAGTAGAATAAAGGCCCCCCCCCCTTTTCTAATTTCCTTGAAGTAGAAAAAAGGCTCCGCCTCCTCCTTAAGTAGAATAAAGCCCCATCTCTCCCCCCTTGAAATAGAAAAGGACTCCTCCCCCCTACTCCTTAAAGTGGAATAAAGCCCCATCTCTTCACTCCTTGAAATAGAAAAAGACTCCGCACCCTCCCTCCCCCCATGAAATAGAAAAAGACTCCTCGCATCATCCTTGGCAAAATAGAATAAAGCCTCATCTCTCCCCTCCTTGAAATACCAAAAGACTCCGCCCACTCTAATCCTTAAATTAGAATAAATCCCCATCTCTCCCTTCCTTGAAACAGAAAAAGACTCCGCCCATCGTCCTCCTTATATAAAAATAAATAATAATATAAAGAATAAAGCCCCCCCCCCCTTAAAATAGAAAAAGACTCCGCCCTTTCTCCCCTCCTTTAAATAGAAAGAGACTCCGCCCCCTCTCCCCTCCACAAAATACAAAAGACTCCGCCCCCTCCTCCTTAAAGTAGAATAAAGCCCCATCTTCCCCTCCCCTCCTTGAAATAGAAAAAGACTCCGCCCTCTCTCCCCTCCTTGAAATAGAAAAAGACTCCGCCCCCTCCTCCTTAAAGTAGAATAGGGCGCCCCCCCCCCCCCATGAAATAAAATAAGACTCCGCCCACTCTCCCTTAAAATAGAGAAAATCTCCGTCACACTGCCCCGCCCCCACCTCCAGAAAAGAAAGAAAAGAAAAAAATGTGGAAGCCACCAAGAACCTGGAGAGAAGTTCCGGCCAGACACCCCCCCCCCCCCGCCCCTTTCATTGTGCCTACTCATCCTCCCTTCACCAATATGTTGAGTTCCTCCTCCTCCTCCTCCTCATCATCATCATCAACAACAACATCATTTCTATAATAAACGTTTAAGGATACAACTTGTACACGTGTCGATATCTTGGCTGTGACTTGACCTGCATGTAGACAAAAAGAGAACAACTTTCAAACCTGTTCACAGATACAGACCTAAACCCCCATCAGCTGCTTCCCCAAACCACAAGGGATATGGATACCCCAGTTTAAGAAGTCTGTCTGAAAGAAAAACATTTCAAGCAAATTTTTGAACAGATTTCTGCCCAGTTTTCTTGGACGTCAAAGTCGAGACTCTGGAATCTAAAAATAAAAACCGGGCTCTAAAAATAAACAAAAAAGTGAGAGAATCGAATATAATGACCAGATTTTACTTTCACTAACCCCAACAAGTCACTGAGAATCGATTACAGATATGCTGTAAGCCTGGACCCGTGGATCCACAAAAGTTCTACTTAAAATCGATACCACATTCACTAACCCAGCTCCGCGGTATATCGAGTCTTACGAGAGAGATTCGATTCTCATATAGGTTTCTGAGTACAAAGTATTTACAAAGCAATTCAAGAAAACTTGATTGACCTGTATATAATGTAGTTATGTATCGATTGTTTGCCTAATGTAGTGCATTTCTCAAGTGTATTTCTTGCTTTTTTCAAAGCTGATTACACAATTCCCATTCTGCTGTGACAGTTATAGTCCATTCAGGAATATTTATTAAAATGTAAAATAAAAATTCTCACCAGTCTGACGAAACAAATAAATGTGCTGTATTTTTTCATTAAGTTTTTGTCATTAATTCTTGTTGTTGTTGTCCGGTCAGTTGCGCAACTGGGTATTTAGACCCCCCCCCCTCTTTTTCTAATTTCCTTAAAGTAGAATAAAGGGCCCCCCCCCCTTTTCTAATTTCCTTGAAGTAGAAAAAAGGCTCCGCCTCCTCCTTAAGTAGAATAAAGCCCCATCTCTCCCCCCTTGAAATAGAAAAGGACTCCTCCCCCCTACTCCTTAAAGTGGAATAAAGCCCCATCTCTTCACTCCTTGAAATAGAAAAAGACTCCGCACCCTCCCTCCCCCCATGAAATAGAAAAAGACTCCTCGCATCATCCTTGGCAAAATAGAATAAAGCCTCATCTCTCCCCTCCTTGAAATACCAAAAGACTCCGCCCACTCTAATCCTTAAATTAGAATAAATCCCCATCTCTCCCTTCCTTGAAACAGAAAAAGACTCCGCCCATCGTCCTCCTTATATAAAAAATAAATAATAATATAAAGAATAAAGCCCCCCCCCCCCTTAAAATAGAAAAAGACTCCGCCCTTTCTCCCCTCCTTTAAATAGAAAGAGACTCCGCCCCCTCTCCCCTCCACAAAATACAAAAGACTCCGCCCCCTCCTCCTTAAAGTAGAATAAAGCCCCATCTTCCCCTCCCCTCCTTGAAATAGAAAAAGACTCCGCCCTCTCTCCCCTCCTTGAAATAGAAAAAGACTCCGCCCCCTCCTCCTTAAAGTAGAATAGGGCGCCCCCCCCCCCCCATGAAATAAAATAAGACTCCGCCCACTCTCCCTTAAAATAGAGAAAATCTCCGTCACACTGCCCCGCCCCCACCTCCAGAAAAGAAAGAAAAGAAAAAAATGTGGAAGCCACCAAGAACCTGGAGAGAAGTTCCGGCCAGACACCCCCCCCCCCCCGCCCCTTTCATTGTGCCTACTCATCCTCCCTTCACCAATATGTTGAGTTCCTCCTCCTCCTCCTCCTCATCATCATCATCATCAACAACAACATCATTTCTATAATAAACGTTTAAGGATACAACTTGTACACGTGTCGATATCTTGGCTGTGACTTGACCTGCATGTAGACAAAAAGAGAACAACTTTCAAACCTG